>JAIUJO010000015.1:9217173-9227173 GCA_023846275.1 Vanilla planifolia | reverse complement strand
TTCTTCTTCAGGTTCTTCTTCTTCTACTTCTTCTTACTTCTCTTCTTTTTTTCTACTTCTTCTTCTTCTTCTACTTCTTCCACTTTTTATTCTTCTTCTTCTTCTTCTTCTTATTCTTCTAACTCTTCTTCTTCTTCTTCTACTTCTCCTTCTACTTCGTCTTCTTCTTCTTCTTCCTCTCTTCTTTTACTTCTTTGGCTTCTTCTTCTTCCTTTTCCTCTTCTTGTTCTTCTCCTTCTATTTCCTCTTCTTCTTTTCCTTTTTCTTCTTCTTCTCCTTTCACTTCTTATTCCTTTTCCACTTTGTCTTCTTCTTCTTTTTCTTTTTCTTCTTCCAGTTCTTCTTCTTCTTATTCCTTTTCTTCTTCTTTTGTTTCTTCTTCTTCTTCTTCTTCTTATTCCTCTTGTTTTTTTTCTTCTTCTTCTTCATAATCTTCTTCTTCTTCTTCTTCTTCTTCTTCCTTACCATCTTCTTCTTTTTCTTTATTTTCTTCCTCTTCTTCTTTATCTTCTTCTTCCATTTCTTCTTCTTGTTCTCGTTCGTCTTCGTCTTCATCTAACTCTTCCTTTACTTCTTCTTGCTCTTCCACTTCTTCGTCTTCTTCTTTTTCTTCTTCTTCATCATCCTCTTCCTTCTTCCTTCTTCCTTCTTCCTTCTTCCTTCTTCCATCTTCCTTATTCCTTCTTACTTTTTATTTCTTCTTTATTTCTTCTTCATTCTCCTTTTCCTTATTCCTTCTTCCTTCTTGTTTGTTCCTCCTTCCATCTTCTTTCTTCCATCTTCTTTTCTCTTTCTTCTTTCTTATACTTTCAACTTCTTCTTCCTCTTTTTCCAAGTCTTCTTCTTCTTCTTCCCATTCCTTTTCCCCTTTTTCTTCTTCTTCATCTTCTTCTTCTTTGTCTTCCTATTCAACTTCTTGTTCTTTTCCTTCTCCTTTGTCATTTTCTTCATTTTCTTCTTCCTCTTCTTCTTTCTTCTTTCTTCTTTCATGTTTCTACTTTCTTCTTTCTTCTTTCTTCTTCCTTCTTCCTTTTCCTTCTTCTAACCTCCTTCCTTCCTTCTTCCTTCTTTCTTTCTTCTTTATTCTCCTCTTCTTCTTCCTCTTCTTCTTCTTTTTTCCTTCTTTCATGTTCCTTCTTCTTGCTTCTTTCTTTTTCTTCTTACTACTTCCTTCTTCCTTCTTCCTTCTCCCTAATCCTTAATTCTTAAACACTAATACATCATGAGTCTCTAATCCTAAACTTTAATCCCTAACCTCTAATCCCTAATCTATAACTTCGACTCTAGTCTCTAATACCTTATCTTTGATCCTTAAACCCTAATCATTAATCTCTAATCTATAATCTATAATTCTTAATCTCTAATCCCTAAACCCTAATCCTTAACACTAACTCCTAATCCTTAATCCCTAATCTTTAATGATAATCTTGACCACTTAACCATTAATCCCTAATCTCTAATCCCTAATCCCAAATCCAGCATCCCCAATCTCTAATCTCTAATTCTTAAATCTATTTCCTAATTCTCAATCTATAATCCCTAATCCTTAGTAATAAATCCCTTAATTCTTAATTCTCAATCTTTATTCTATAATTATTAATCCCTTCATCCTAATCCCTAATCTCTAATTGTTAATCCTAATTCCCTTTTACTTTCTCCTAAATCTCTACTCCCTAATACATAATCCCTAATCCATAAACCCTAATCCCTAATTGCTAACTCCCAAATCCTTAATCCTTATTCCCTAATCTCTCCCTCCTCATTCTTTAATCATGATTTCTTTATAAACAATCCATAATCCATCATTCCTTATTCCCTAAACTCTAATCCCTAACCCTTTACCGCTGATCCCTAATTGCTTATCCATCTCTTCTTCCTCTTCTTCCTCTTCTTCTTCTACTTCTTCTCTTTCTTCTTCTTCCTCTTCTTCTTCCTCATCTTCACTTTCTTCTTCTTCTTCTTCTTCTTCTTCTTCCTCACCTTCTTTTCATCTTCTTCTTCTTCTTCTTCCTCCTCATCATCTTCTTCTTCTTCTTCCTTTTCTTCTTCTTCTTCTTCTTTTTCCCCTTCTTCTTCTTCTTCGTCATCTTCTTCTTCTTTGTCTTCTTCTTTTTCCTCTTCTTGTTTTTCTTCTTCTTCTTCCTCTACTTGTTTTTCTTCTTTCGTTCTTCTTCTTCTTCTTCTTCTTCTTCTTCTTTCTTCTTGCTCTTCTTCTTCTTCATCTTATATTTCTTCTTCTTCTTCTTTTTCTCCTTTTCCTTCTTCTTTTTCTTCCACTTCTTCTACTTATTCCCCTTCTCCTTCTTCTTCTTCTTCTCCTTCTATTTCTTCTTCTTCTTCTTCTTCTTCTTCTACTTCTTCTTCTTCCTCCTCTTCTTTTTGTTCTTCTCTTCTTCTTGTTCTTCTTCTTCTTCTTCATCCTCCTCTTCCTATTCTTTGTCTTCTTCTTCTTTTTCATCTTCATCATCATCATCTTCTTCTAATTCTTCTTCTTCTTCTTCTTCTTCTAGTTCTTCACCATCTTTTTCTTCTTCTTCTTCCCTTAAACTTCTCCCTCTCCTTCATTCTCTTTTTTTTCCTAATCTCTAATTCTTAATCCCTTTATCTCTAATCCCTAATCTATAATCCATAATCTTGAATCCGATATCCCTAATATTGAATCTTTAATCCTTAATCCCTGATCTCTAATCTTTAATCCCTATTCCTTAATCTCTAATCCTTAATCCTAAATCCCTAATCTCAAAATCCTAATCCTTAATAATAAATGTCTTAATTCTTAATCCTTGTTCCCAAATCTTTAATAAGTAAGCATTTCTTCAATAATCCCTAATACAATATGTTTAGTCCCTAACTCTTAACCTTTGATCCCTAATCCCTAATCCATCCTTTCTTCCTCTTCTTCTTTCGTCACTTCTCCCTCATCTTTTCCTTCTTCACCATCCTTTTCATCCTCATCTTCCTCTCCCCCTTCTTCTTCTTTCTCCTCACCCTCTTCTACTTCTTACTCTTCTTCTTCCTCTTCTTCTTCTTCTTCTTCTTCTTTTTCCTCCACTTCATCTTCTTCTTCTTCTACGTCTTCTTCTTCTTTCTCTTCTTCTTTTCCTTCTTCTTCTTCTTTTTCTCCTTCTTCTTCCTCTACTTAATCCTCTTCTTCTGTCTTAATTTTTTTTCTTCTTTTTCTTCTTCTTCTTAATATTGTAATTATTATTTTTATTATTATTATTCTCCTTCTCATTATTTTTCCTTTTCTATTTCTTTTTCATATTATTCTTCTTCAACTTCTTCATGTTCTTCTTTTTCTTCTTCTTCTTCTTCTTCTATTTGTTCTTCTTCTTCTTCTTCTTCTACTTTTTCTTCTTCTCTTCTTGTTATTCTTCTTCTTCTTCTTCTTCTTCTTCTTCTTCTATTTGTTCTTCTTCTTCTTCTTCATCTTCTTCTTCTTTTTCTTCTTATCTTCTTCCTATTCTTCTTCTTGTTTTTCTACTTCATCTTCCTCTTCTTCTTCTTCTTCTCCTACTTCTACTTCTTTTTGTACATCATCATCATCATCTTCTTCATCTTCTTCTTACACTTCTCTTTGTCCTTCTTTCTTCTCCCTAATCTCTAATCTGTAATCTTTAATCCCTTAATCTCTAATCCCTAATCTCTAATCTAGAATCTTACGTCCCTAATCTCTAATGTTTATTTCTCAATATCCAATCTGTATTCTTAAATCTCTATACTTAATCCTAAATCCCTAATCTCAAAACCCTAATTCTTAATAATTAATTCAATAGTTCTTAATCCTTAATCTCTATTTCCTAGTTATTAATCCTTTCATCCTTAATCCCTTCTCTTTAATCCCTCACCCATTATCCCTAGTCCTTAATCCCTAATCTCTAATCTCTAATCTTATTTATTTATTCCTTAATCTGTACTCCCTAATCCCTAATCACTAATTGCTAACTCCAAAATTTCTAATTCTAAATCCTTAATCCCTCTCTCCATAATCAATTAATGATATTCCCTTAATCTTTCATTTCTTAATCCCTCATCCCTAAACTCTAATCCTTAATCCCTGATTCATTTATTCTTCCTCTTCATCTTCTTCTACTTCTTTTTCTTTCTCTTCTTCTTCTTCTTCTTTCTCTTCTTCTTCATCATCTTCCTCATCTTTGCATTCCACTTCTTTCGCTTCTTACTTATCTTCCTCTTCTTCTTTTTCTTTTTCTTCTTCTTCTTCCTCCTCATACTCTTCTTCTTCTTCTTCCTCTACGTCTTCATCTTCTTCCTCTTCTTTTTACTCTTCTTCTTCTTCTTCTTCTTGTCTATATTCTTCATATTATTCTTCTTCTTCTTCTTACTTTTCTCCTTCTTCTTCTTCTTCATATTCTACCTCTTTTCTTACTTCTTATTCTTCATCTTCTTTTACTTCTTGTTCTTTTTTCCTTTTTCCTCTTGTTCTTCTTCCTCTCCTTCTTTCTCAACTTTTTCTTATTCTTCTCCTTCTCCTTCTCCTTCTCCTTCTCCATCTCCTTCTCCTTCTCCTTCTTCTACTCCTCCTTCTCACTGTCCTCTTCCTCCATCTCCTTCTCCTTCTCCTCCTCCTCCTCCTCCTCCTTCTTCTTCTTCTTTCTTCTTTCTTCTTTCTTCTTTCTTCTTTTTTCTCTTCTTTTTAGTTTCTTCTTCCTTCTTCCTTCTTTCTTCTTTTTAATTTCTTCCTTCTTCCTTCTTTCTTCTTTCTACTTTCTTCTTTCTTCTTTTTTTCTTTTTTCTTGTTTCTTCTTTCTTCTTCTTCCTTCTCATTTCAGCTTCTTTCTTTCTTCTTTCTTTCTTTCTTACTTCTTTGTCTTCTTCTTCATCTCCTCCTTCTTGTTTATTCCAAAGCCATAATCCCTAATATATAATCTGTAATCCTTAATCCCTCACTTTATAATCCTTAATCCCTAATCACTAATACTTAATCCCTAAAGTCAAATCCCTAATCCATAATAACTAGTCCCTAATATTTAATCTTTAATCCATTCTTATTCCCTTATTTTTAAACCCTAATCGTAAATCCTTATTGCCTAATAATTGATATCTAACATTTAATACCTAATTCCTAATCGCTTATCCTTAATCTCTAATATCAAATCCCTTATCTTGAATTCCAAATCAAAAATCTCTAATCCTTAATTCATAATCCCTAAACCCTAATCCTTAATCCTTAATCTCCAATACTTAATCCTTTATTCTTAATCCCTAATCTTTAATCTAATCTTTAATTAGAAATCCCTAATCCTTAAACCCTAATCCCTAATTCCTAATACATATTCCCAAATTGTTATTCCCTTATTGTTAATCTTTAATCCCAAAATTTTTTAATTCTTAATCTCAAATCCCTAATCTCTAATCCTTATTCCTTAATCCTTAGTCCCCAATCTATAATCTTGAATCCCTCTCTCCTTAATGCCTAATTGCCATTCCCTAATACCTAATTCCTAATCCTTAAGTTGTCAGCAGTAAATCCATAATCTGTTTTTTTGTTCTTCTTCTTCTTCCACTTCATCTTTCTCTTTGTCTTCTTTTTTATTTACTTCTTGCTTTTTTCCTTTTCTTCCACATCTTCCTCTTCTTCTTCTACTTCCTCTTCTTCTACTTCCTTCTCTTTCTCTTCTTATCATTCTTCTTCTTTTTCTTCTTCTTCTTCTTCCTCCTCTTCCTCTTCTTGTTCTTCTTTTTCCCTTTCTTCCTCTTCTTCTTCTTCTTCTTCCTCTTCTTTTTCTTCTACTTCCTATTCTTCTTCCTCTCCTTCTTCTTCTTCTTCTTCTTCTTCCTCCTCTTCTTCTTCTTCATTTTCTTCTTCTCCTTCTTCTTTTTTTCCTCTTCTTCTCCTTCTTATTCTTCTTCATTTTCCTCTTCTTCTACTTCTTCTTCTTCTTCCTCCTCCATCTCCTCTTCTTCTTCTTCTTCTTATTCTTCCCCCACTTCTTCTTCTTCTTCTTCTTCTTCTTCCTCATCTTCTTCTACCTCTTAATCATCATCATCTTCTTCCTCTTCTTTATCTACTTCTTCCTCCTCTTCGTCTTTTTCTTCTTCTTCTACTTCTTCTTCATCCTGTTCTTCTTCTTCTTCTTCTACATCATCTTCTTCTTCTTCATCATCATCTTCTTCTACTACTTCTTTGTGTTTTTCTTCTTCTTTTCTCCTACTCCTTTGACTTCTTCTTCTTGTTCTTCTTCTTTGGTTACCTCCTCTTCTTCTTCTTCTTCTTCTTCACCTTTGTCATCTGCTTTTTGCTCTTCTTCTCTTCTTCTTCTTCTTCTTCCCCGTCCTCCACTTCTTCTTCCACTTCATCTTCTTCTTCTTTTTCTTCTTCTTATTATAATTCCTCTTCTTCATCATCTTCTTCTTCTTGTTCTTCTTCTTCTTCATCATCTTCTTCATCTTCTTCTTCGCCTACTTCTTCTTCTTCTTCCCCTTCCTCTTTGTCTTCTTCTACCTCTTCCTCTTCGTCTTCCTCTTCTTTGCCTTCTTCTTCTTCTTCTTCTTCTTCTTCTTCTTCTTCTTCTTCTTCTCCTTCAACTTCTTCATCATCTTCTCCCTTCTTCCTTCTTCCTCCTTCCTTGTTCCTTCTTCCTTCTTCCTTCGTACTTCTTCCTTCTTTTTTCTATGTTCTTCCTTCTCCTTTTTTCTTTTTCTTTCTTTTTCTTTCTTCTTATTCTTCTCCTTCTCCATCCTGTTCTTCTTCTTCTTTTTCTTATTCTTCCCCTTTCTTCTTCTACTTCTTCTTGCTCATCTTCTTCTTTTTTTTCTTCTTCTTCTTCATCATCATCTTCTCCTTCTTGTCTTCTTCTTCTTCTCTTTCTTCTTCTTCCTTTTCCCCTTCTTCTTCTTCGTCTCCTTCTCCTCCTTGTCCTTCCTCTTCTTCTTCTTCTTCTTCCTCTTCTTATTTTTCTTCTTCATCTTCTTCTTTTGCTTCTTCTTCTTCTTGTTTTTCTTATTCTTCTTCTTTTTCTTCTTCTTCTTCTTCTTCATCATCTTCTTATTGGTATTCGTCTACTTATTCTTTTTCTCCTTCTTCTACTCCTTCTTCTTCTTTTTCTTCTTCTTCTTCTTCTTCTTTTTCTTCTTCCTCTTCTTCTACTTGTTTTTGCTCTTCTTCTTCTACTTCTTTTTCTATTTCCTCTTCTTCTTCTTCTTCTTCTTCTTCTTCTTCTTGTTTCTTTTCTTCTTCTTCTTCTTCCCTTCTTCTTATTCATATTCACCTTCTTCTTCTTTGTTGTCTTCTTCTTCCATTTTTCTTCTTTTTCTTCTTCTTTTTCTTCTATTTCTTTATCTTCTACTACTACTTCTTCTTCTTCTTCTACTTGTTTTTCCTCTTATTCTTCTTCCTTATCATCATCATCATCTTCTTCTTCCTCTTCTTCTTCTGCTTCTTTTACTTCTCTTCTACTTGCTCTTCCTCATTCTTTTCTTGTTCTTCTATTTCAACCTCTTCTTCTTCTTCTTCTTTTTCTTCTTCTTCTTCTTCCTCCTCCTCCTCTTCTCCTTCTTCTTCTTCTTCTTCTTCTTATTCCACTTCTTCTTATTCTTCTTCTTCTTATTATTTTTCCTCATCTTCTTCTTCTCCTTCTTCTTCTTCTTCTACTTCTTCTTCTTCTTTCTCTTCTTCTTCTTCTTCTTCTTCTTCTTCTTCTCTTCTTCTTCTTCTTCTTTTTCTTCCTCTTCTTTTCCTTCTCCTACTTCTTCATCTTCTTCTTCTTCTTCTTCCTCTCTTCTTCTAATTCTTTGCCTTCTTTTTCTTCTTCTTCTTCTTCTTTCTATTCTTCTTCTTCTTCTGTTTATTCTTCTTCTTCTTCTTCTTCTTCTGTCTTTTTCTTCTTAATCTTCTCTTCTTCTTCTTCTTCCTTGGCTTCTTCTTCCTCTTTTTCTTCTTCTTCTTCTTCTTTTTCATCTTCTTCTTTTTCTTCTTCTTCTTCTTCTTCTTCTTTCTCTTCCTCTTCTTCTCTATCATCATCTTCTTCTTCTTGTTCTTGTTCTTGATCTTCTTCTCAAACTTCTTACTATTCTTCTTCTTCTTCCCCTTCCTCTTCCTCTTTTTCTACCTCTTTCTCATTCTATTCCTCTTCTTCTTCATTATCATCATCATCTTCTCCTTCTTCATTTTTATCTTCTTCCTTCTTCCATCTTCCTTATTCCTTGTTCCTTGTTATTTCCTCTTTCTTCCTTCTTCCTTTTCCTTATTCCTTCTTCCTTCTTGTTTCTTTTTTCCAACCATATTCTTTCTTCTTCTTTGCTATTTCTTCTTTCTTCTCTCTTCTTTTTGCTTCTTCTTCTTCTCCTTCTTCTTCATCTTCTACTACTTTTTCTTCTTCTTCTTCTTCTTCTTCTACTCTTCTTCATCATCTTCTTCCTCTTCTTTTCCTTCTTCATCTACTTCTTCTTATTCATCTTCTCCTTCTTCTTCCTCTCTTCTTCTAGTTCTTCACCTTATTTTTCTTCTTCGTCTTCTTTTTATTCTTCTTCAGCTTCTTCTTCTTCTTCTATTTCTTCTTCTTTATCTTCTTTTTCTTTTTCTTTCTCTTCGTCTTCTTCTTTGTCATCATCTTCTTATTCTTGTTCTTGTCTTATTCTTGTTCTTCTTCTCCAATTTCTTCTTCATTTTTTTCTTCTTCTTCCCTTCCTCTTCCTCTTCTTCTACCTCTTCCTCCTCCTCTTCCTCTTCTTCATCATCTTCTTCTTGTTCTTCTTCTTCTTCTTCTTCTTCTTTTTCATTTTCTTCCTTCTTCCTTCATCCATCTTCTTCTTGTTTCTTCCTTCTTCTTTCTTGTTTCTTCTTTTCTCCAACTTTATTCTTTCTTCTTCCTTCTTATTTCTTCATTCTTCTCTCTTCTTTTTTTTACTTCTTCTTTTTCTTCTTCTTCTTCCACTTCCACTTTTTCTTTTTCTTCTTCTAATTCATCTTCTTCTTCTTCTTCCTATTCTTCTTCTTTTCTTCTTCTACTTCATCTTCATCTTCTTCTTCTTCTTTTCTTCTTCTTCTTCTTCTTCTTCTTCTTCTTCTTCTTCTTTTTCCTCTTCTTCCTATTCTTCAACTTCTTCTTTCTCTTCTTATTCTTCTTCTTCATCATCATCATCATCTTCTTCTTCTTCTTCTTTTGATACTCCTTCCTTTTCTTCTTCTTTTTCCTCTTCTTCTTCCTTCTTTCTTCTTTCCACTTTCTTCTTTCTTCTTTTTATTTCCTTCTTCCTTCTTTCTATTTCCTTCCTTCTTCTTTTTTCTTTCTTCTTTATTCTTGCTCTACTTCATCCTCTTCTTCTTTTTCTTTCTTCCTTCTTTCTTCTTCCTTCTTCCAACTTCTTCTTCTTCTTTCTTCCATCTTCCTTCTCCCTAATACTTAATTATCAATCTTTAATCTAGTAAACCTATAATCCCAAATCTTTCATTCCTAAACTTTAATCTGTAATACCTAATTCCTAATCTATAATCCATAATCCATAATCGCTAATCTCTGATCTCTAATCCCTAATCTCTGATCCCTAATGCGTAATCACAAATCTCTAACCTTTAATCCCTAATCTTTAATCTCTTATCCTTAATCTCTAATCTCTAATCTCTAATACTAATTGTAATCCCTTCATCTCTAACCCCTAATTTTCAACCCTTAATCTTTAACTCTAATCTTGAATCTTACATACCTAATCTCTAATCATTAACTCTATTCCCTAATCCCTTATCCCTAATCCTAAATCCTTAATCTTTAATACTTAACCCTTATTAAAAAATCCCTTAAATCTTAATACCTATTCTTTATTCCCTAATCAATAATCTCTTCATCCCTAACCTTTAACCTCTAATCCTTAATCTTTAATTCGTAATCCCTAATCCAAAATCTCTTTTACTTAATCCCAAATCCCTACTCCATAAAACCTAATCCATAAACTTGAAAACCTAATTATAACTCTCAAATCCATAATCCCTAATCTTTCCCTCCCAATTTTTAATCATTACTCCATGATATATAATCCCTAACCC
>JAIUJO010000015.1:9207173-9212173 GCA_023846275.1 Vanilla planifolia | reverse complement strand
TTTTTTTTCTTTTTCTTCTTCTTCTTCTTCTTCTTCTTCTTCCTCTTCCTCCTCTTCTTCTTCTTCTTCTTCTTCTTCTCCTTCTTGTTCTTATTCTCGTTCCTTTTTTATTTCTTTTTCTTCTTTTTTTTCTCCTTATTCTTCTCCTTTTTTTTATTTACTTCTTTTTCTTCTTCTATTTCTTCTTCTTCTTCTTTTTCTTCTTTCTCTTCTTCTTCTTCATCTCTTTCTTTTCCTTATTCTCTTGTTCTTGTTCTTCTTTTTCTTGTACTTCTTCATTTTCCTCCTCTTTTTCTTCTTCTTCCTCTTCATCTTCCACTTCTTCTTCTTCTTTTACTTCTTCACCTTCTTCTTCTTCTTCTTCTTCTTCTTACTCTTCTCCTTCTTCTTTCTTCTCTCTAATCCCTAATCATTAATCTCTAATCCTTTAATCTCTAGTACTTAATCATTAATCTCTAATCTTGAATCTTGTATTCCTAATCTCTTATCTTTAGTCCTTAATCTCTAATCCCTGTTACATAATCCCTATTCCCTAATCCCAAATCCTTAATCTTAAATTCCAAATCTCTAAAGCCTAATACTTGACTAATCCCTTAATTTAATATCCCTAATTTCTAATCCCTAATCATTAATCCCTTCATCCTTAATCCTTAACCCTATATCCTTAACCTTTAATCCCTAATCACTAACCCTAAATCCATAATCCCTAATCCATCAATTCTTCCTCTTTTTCTTCTACTCTTCTTCTTACTTTCTTCTTGTTCTTCTTCCTCTTCTTCTTCTTCTTCGTCCTTATCTTTGGCTTTTACTTCTTCCACTTCTTTTTCTTCAACTTTCTCATCATCTTCTTCTTCTTCTTCCATTTCTTTTTCTTCTTCTTATTCATCATTTTTTTCGTCTTCTTCTTCTTCTTCTTTTACGTCTTCTTCTTCTTCCTCTTCTTTTTCCTCTTCCTCTTCTCCTTCTTCTTTTCTTTCTTCTTATTCTTCTTTCTCTTCAATTTCTTTTTCTTTTACTTCTCCTTCTACTTCTCCTTCTTCTTTTTCTTCTTCTTCTTCTTCTTCTTCTTCTTCTTCTTCTTTTGTTTCTTCTCCTTCTTCTTCTACTACTACTCTTCTTCTTGCTCTTCTTCTTCTTCTTCTTCTTCTCTTCTTCATCTTCCTCTTCATCTTCTTCTTCTTCCTCTTCTCCTTCCTTTTCACCATCCTCTTCTTCTTCTTCTTCTTCCTCTACTTCTTCACTTCTTTTTCTTCTTACTAATCTCCTTTTTCTTCCTTCCCCCAAATCCTTAATTGCTAATCCATAATCTCCTAATCTCAAACCCTTAATAACTAATCTCTAATTCTGAATCTTATATCCCTTATCTCTGATCTTTAATCTTTAATCCCAAATCTTTATTCGTTAATCACTATTCCCTAATCCCTGATCCTTAATCATAAATCCTTAAACCTAAATCTTAATACGTAATAATTAATCACAAATCTCTATTCCCTAGTCAGTAATCCCATCATCATTTATCCCTAACCCCATAGCCCTAATCCCTAGTCCCTAATCAAATTTATTTTTTCCCTAATCTTTACTTGCTAATCCTTAATCCTTTATTGCTAACAACTAAATTCCTAATCCCTTCCTTCTTAATCTTTAATTTATATTCCCCTATACCAAATTCCTTAATCCCTAATCACTAAACCCTATTCCCCAAACCTTGATCTTTAATCCCAAATTCATGTCATCTTCTTCTTCTATTACTACTTCTACTTCTTCTACCTCTTCTTCTTCTTCTTCTTCCTCATCTCTATATTCTATTTCTTCTACTTCTTCTTTCTCTTCCTCTTCTTCTTTTATTTTTATTCTTTTTTCTCTACTTCTTCTTCTTCTTCTTCTTCCATTTCTTCTTCTTTTTCTTCTTCTTCTTCTTCTTCTTCTTCTCCTTCTTCTTATTTTTCTTCTTCTACTTCTTGTTTTTCTTCTTCCATGTCGTCTTTTTCCTTCTTTTCATCACTTTCCTCCTGTTCTTCTTTTCCTTCTTCTTCTTTTTCTTCTTCATCTTCTTCTACTTCATTTTCTTCTTCTTCTTCCTCTTCTTCTTCCTCATCTTGATCACCTACTTGTCCTTCTTCTTCTTCTTCTTTTATTTCTTCTTCTTCTTCTTCCTCTTCTTCTTCCCCTTTTACCTCTTCTTCTTCCGCATCTCCATTTATTTCTTCATCTTCTTCTTCTTCTTCAACTTTTCTTCTTCTCTTCTTCTTTCTCTTCTACTTTTTCTTCTTCATCTTCTCCTCCTCCTCCTCCTCCTCCTTCTCCTCCTCCTCCTTCTTCTTCCTCTTTAATTACCTCTTCTTCTTCTTCAACTTCTTTACCTTCTTCATCCTCATCTTCTTCTTACTCTTCTTCTTCTTCTTCTTGCTCTTCAACTTCTTCTCCTTCTTCCTCTTCTTGTTCTTTTCCTTCTTCTTCTTCCTCTTCTTCTTCTTCTTCTTCTTTTACTTCTTCTTCCTCCTCATCTTCCTCATTTTCTTCCTCATCTTCCTCTTTTTCTTCTTCTTCTTCTTCTTCTTCTTCTTCTTCTTCTTTGCCTTCTTCTTGTTCTTATTCTTTTTCTTCCTTTTCTACTTCTTCTAAAGAAGGAAGAAAGAAGAAGGAAGAAGGAAAAAGGAAGAAATTAGAGAGAATAAGAAATAAGGATGATGGAAGAAGGAAGAAGGTATAAGATGAAGAAGAAGAAGAAGAAGAAAGCAAAGAAGAGGATGAAGAGAAATCGAAAGAAGAAGAAGGGGAAGTAGAAGATGAAGGCGAAGAAGAAGAAGAAGAAGAAGAAGAATAACAAGAAAAACAAGAAGAACAAAAAGAAGCGAAAGAAGAGGAATAATAAAATGAACAAGAAAATGAAGAAGAAGAAGAAGAAGAAAAAGAAGCAAAAGATGAAGTATTAGAAGAAGAAGAAGAAGAAAAATGGTAGAAGTAGAAGAAGAATGGGAAGAAGCAGAAGAAGATGGGAAGAATAAGAAGAAGAAGAAGAGGAAGAAGAAGAAGAAGAAGAATGGATAGAAGAAGAAAAAAAGAAGAAGAACAAGAAGTGATAAGAGGAAGAAGAAGAAGAGAAGGAAGATGAGGAAAAACTGAAGGAAGAAGAAGAAGAAGATGAGGAAGAAGAAGTAGAGGAAGAGGAAGAAAAAGAAGAAGAAGAAGAAAAGAAGAAGAGAAGGAAGGGGAAGAAGAAGAGATAGAAGAAGAAGATGAAAAAGAAGAAGAAGAAGAAGTGGAAGAAGAAGAAGAAGAGAAAGAAGAAGAAGAAGACCAAGAAGAAAAATACCACCAAGAAGAAGAAGAGGAAGAAGAATAAAAATTAGAGAAATAAGAAGAAGAGAAAGTAGAGGAACTAGAGAAGATAGAAGAAAAGGAAGAGGAACGACAGAAAAATGTGGAAGAAGAAGTAGGAGATGGTGAAGAAGAAGTAGAATAAAAAGAAATTGAAGAAGAAAAAGAAGAATAAGAAGAAGAAGAAAAAGTAGAAGAAGACATAGTAGTTGTAGCAGTAATAGTAGTAGTAGTAGTAGTAGAAGAAGAAGAAGAAGAAGAAGAAGAAGAAGAAGAAGAAGAGGAGGAAGTATAAGAAGGAGAAGAAGTAGAAATAGTAGAAGAAGTTGAAGAAGAAGAGGAGGAAGAAGAAGAACAAGAAGAAGAAGATGAACAAGAGGAAGAAGATACGGTAGAAGAAGAGGAAGAAGAAGAAGAAGAAGAGGAAGGAGAAGAAGTAGAAGATGATTATGATGAAGAAGAAGAAGATGAAAAAGAGATGAAGATTAGGAATAAAAAGAAAATGAAATGGAAGAAGAAGAAGAAGATGGGGAAGAAGGAGTAGAATAAGCAGAAGAAGTGGAGGAAGAAGAAGAAGAAGAACCAGATGAAGAAGAGGAAGAGAATGAGGAAGAAGAAAAAATAAAGAAGAAGAAAGAAGATGAAATAAAAATGAGGTAAGAAGAAAGAAGAAGTGAGATAGAAGAAGGAAGTGGGAAGAAAGAAGAAGGAAGAAGGAAAAAATAAAAATGTAGTAGGAAGGGGGATGGAAGAAGGATGAAGAAACTAGAAGAAGAAGAAGAAGAAGAAGAAGAAGAAGAAGTTGAAGAAGAGGTAGCAGAAGAGGAAGGCGAAGAAGAAGATGAAGAAGAAGTGAAAGAAGAAGAAGAAGAAGGAGAAGAGGAAGAAGGAGTTGAAGAAGAAGAAGAAGAAGAAGACGAAGAAGAAGAATAAGAAGAAAAAAAAGAAAAAGATGAAGAAGAAAAAGTACAAGAATAAAAAGAAGAAGAAGAAGAATAAGAAGAAGAAGAAGAAAATTAGGAGGAATGACAAGAAGAAGAAGAAGACGAAGAAGAAGAAGAAGGACAAGAAGCAGAAGAAGAAGAAGAAGTTGAAGAAGAATAAGTGGAAGAAGAAGAAGAAGGAGAAGAGGAGAAGAAGAAGAAGAAAACATTAAAAGACAAAGAAGAAGAAGAAGAAGAAGAAGAAGAATAAGAATAAGAATAAGAAGAAGTAGATGAAGAAGGGGAAGAAGAGAAGAAGAAGAAGAAGAAGAAGAAGAAGATGAAGAAGAGGAAGATATAGAAGAAGAAGAAGAGGATGAAGAAGAAGAAGAAAGAGAAGAAGAAGAAGAAGAAGAAGAAGATGGAGAAGAGGAAGAAGAAGATGATGAAGATGAGAAAGTTGTAGAAGAAGAAGAAAAAGACAAAGAGGAAGAAGTAAAAGTAGAAGAAGAACAAGAAGAAGAAGAAGAGGAAGAAGAAGGTGAGGAAAAAGTAGAAGAAAAAGATGATGAAGAAGAAGAAGAAGAGGAAGGGGAGGAAGAAGAAGAGGAAGAAGAAGAAGAGGAAGAAGAAGAAGAAAAAGAAGAGGAAGGAGAAGAATAGGAAGGAGTAGGAGAAGAAGAAGAAGAAGGCGAAGAAGAAGAAGAGGAACAAGAAGAGGAAGAAGATGAAGAAGAAGAAGAAAATGAAGAAGAGAAA
>JAIUJO010000015.1:9192173-9194673 GCA_023846275.1 Vanilla planifolia | reverse complement strand
AAGATGAAGTTGAAGAAGAAGAGGAAGAAGAAATGAAGAAGAAGTAGAAGAAGAAGAAGAAGAAGAAGAAGAAGAAGAAGAAGAATAAAGAAGAAGAAGAAGAAGAAGAATAAGATGATGAGGAAGAAAGGAAGAAGAAGAAGAAGAAGAAGAAGAAAAAGAAGAAAAAGAAGGAGAAGAAGAATATTAAGAAGATGTAAAAGAAGAAGAAGAAGAAGAAGACGAAGAATAAGAAGAAGAATTGAAGAGGAAGAAGAAAAAGAAGAGGAAGAAGAAGAAGAAGAAGTAGAACAAGATGAAGAGGTAAAAGAAGGAGAAGAAGAAGGAGAAAGGGATGAAGCAAAAGAAGAAGAAGTGGAAGAAGAAGCAAAAGAAGAAGAATAAGAAGAAGAATAAGAAGAAGAATAAGAAGAGTAAGAGGAAGAAAAGGAAGAGGAAGATAAGAATAAGAAGAAGAAGAAGAGGAAGAAGATGAACATGAGGAAGAAGAAGAAGAAGAGAATGTAGATGAAGGAGAAGAAGAGGAAGAAGAAGAAGTTGGAATAGAAGATGAATAGAGGAAGAAGAAGAAGAAGAAGAAAATGAATAAGAAGAAAAATAAGAACAACAAGAAGAAGAGGAAGAAGAATGACAAGGAAGATGAGGAAGAGGATGAAGAAGATCATGAGGAAGAAGAAGAAGAGGTAGAGGAAGACAAACAAGAAGAAGAGGTAGAGGAATACGAAGAAGAAGAAGAGGAAGGAGAAGAAGGAGATGATGATGAAGAAGAAGAAGAAAAAGAAGATGATGAGGCAGAAAAGGTAGAAGAAGAGGAAAAGGCAGAAGAAAAAGAGAAAAAATAGGAAGAAGAAGAGGAAGAAGGAAAAAAAAGAAGAAGAAGAAAAGCAAGAAGTAGAGGAGGAGGAGGAAGAAGGAAAGGAAGAGGAAGAAGTGGAAGAAGAAGAATAGGAATATGAAGACGAAGAAGAAGAAAAGAAATAAGAAGAAGATGAAGAAGAAGGAGAAGAAGTAGAAGAGGAAGGAGAAGAAGTGGAAGAAGGGGAACACGAGAAGGAAGAAGAAGAAGAAGAAGAAGAAAAGAAGAAGAAGTTGAACTAGAAGGAGAAGTAGAAGAGGTAGAAAAAGAAGAAGAGGAAGATGAAGAAGAAGAAGAAGAATGAAAAGAAGAAGAAGAAGAAGAAGAAGAGGAAGAAGAAAAAAGAAGAAGAGGTAGAATAAGAAGAAGATGAAGAAGAAGAAGAAGAAGAAGAAGAAGAGGAAGAAGATGTAGAACTAGAAGAAGAAGAAGAAGAAGTAGAAGAAGAAGAATAACTAAAAGAAGAAGTAGAGGTAAAACTAGAAGAAGAAGAAGAAAAAGAAGAAGAGGAAGAAGAACAAGAAGAAGAAGAAAAAGAAGAAGAAAAAGTAGATAAACAAGAATTATAAAATGAAGATGAAGTAGAAGAAGAAGAAGAAGAAGAAGTAGAATAAGAGGAAGAAGAAGAAGAAGAAGAAGAAAAAGAAGTAGCAATAGAGAAAGAAGAAGAAGAAGAAGATGTAGAAGAAGAAGAAGAAGTATAAGAAGATGTAGAAGAAGAACTAGAAGAAGAAGAAGAACAAGAAGAAGAAGAAGAAGAAGAAGAAGAAGAAGAGGAAGAAGGACAAGAAGAAGAAGAATAAGAAGAAGAAGAAGAAGTAGAAGAACAACAATAATAAAATGATGATGTTGCAGAAGAAGAAGAAGAAGAAGAAGAAGAAGAAGAAGATGAAGAAGAAGATGAAGAAGAAGATGAAGAAGAAGATGAAGAAGAAGATGAAGAAGAAGAAGTAGAAGCAGAAGAAGAAGTAGAAGCAGAAGAAGTAGAAGAAGAAGTGAAAGGTGAGGAAGAAGAAGAAGAAGAAGTAGTAGAAGTAGTTGTAGAAGAAGTAGAAGGAGAAGCAGAAGAAGAAGAAGAAGAAGAAGAAGAAGATGAAGAAGAAGAGGGAGAAGAAGAAGGAGAAGATGAAGAAGGAGAAGGAGAGGAAGAAGAAGAAGAAGAAGAAGTTCATAATGAATGAGGAGAAAAAGAAGAGGAAAAAGAAGAAGAAGAAAAACAAGATGAGGAAGTAAGGGAAGAAGAAGTGGAGAAAGTCGAAGAAGAAGATGGAGAAGAGGAAGAAGTAGAAGAAGAAGAACAAGAAGAGGCAGAAGAAAAAACGAAGAAGCAAAAGAAGAAGAAGAAGAGGAAGAAGAATAAGAAGAAGTGGTAGAAGAGGAAGAAGAGAAATAGGTGGAAGAAGAAGAAGAAGAAGAAAACAAAGAGAAATAAAATGAAGATAAACACGAAGAAGTAGAAGAGTAGAAGAAGAAGAAATAGAAGTAGAAGAAAAAGTACAAGTAAAAGAACAAGTAGTAGTAGTACTAGAAGAAGATGAAGAATAAGAAAGAGAAGGAGAAGAGGAAGAAGAAGAAGGAGTAGAAGAAGAAGAATAACAATAAGGTGATGATGAAGTAGTAGTAGAAGAAGAATAATTATAAAAA
>JAIUJO010000015.1:9182173-9184673 GCA_023846275.1 Vanilla planifolia | reverse complement strand
TGAAGATGAAGAAGAAGATGAAGATGAAGAAAAAGAAGAGAGGAAGTAGATATGAAAAAGAAGAAGATAGAGAAAGAAGAAGAGGAGAAAGAAAAAGTAGAAGAAGGAGAAGAGGAAGAAGAAGAAAACATGAAGAAGAAGACGAAGAAAAAAATGAAGTAGAAGAAGGTGTAGAAAAAGAAGAAGAAGAAGAAGGAGAACAAGAAGTTGATCATGTAAGAGAAGAAGAAGAAGAAAAAGTAGAAGAAGAGGAAGAAAAAAATGAACAAGATGGAGGAGAAAAAGGAGGGCAAGAAGAAAAGAAATGAAGAAGTCGAACAAGAAGACGAAGAAGATGGCCATGAAGAAGAAGAAAAGAAGGAAAAGAAGAAGTAGAACAAGAAGTTATAATAGTAGTTGTTGTAGTAGTAGTAGTAGTAATAGTTGAAGAAGAAGAAGAAGTAGTAGTATTAGAAGAAGAAGAACAAAAAGACAATGAAGAAGAAGAAGATGATGATGAAGAAGGAGAAGAAAAAGAAGAAGAAGAAGAAGAAGGAGAAAAGGTAGAAGAAGAAAAAAGTAAATGCGAAAGAAGAAGAAGTAGAAGAAAAGGAAGAAGGAAAGGAAGAGGAAGATGAAGATGGAGAATAATAATTATAATAATAATAATAATGGTAATAATAATAAGAAGAAAAAGAAGAAGAAAAAGATGTAGAAGAAGAAGAAGAAGAAGAAGAAGAAGAAGATGAAGAAGAGAAAGAAGAAGAAGAAGAAGAAGATGAAGAAGATGAAGAAGAGGAAGAAGTAAAGGAAGAAGAAGAATAAAAAGAAGAAGAAGAAGAAGAAGAAGTAGAAGAAGAGGAAGAAGATGAGGAAGAAGAACAAGAACAAGAACAAGAAGAAGTATAGAATGAAGAAGAAGAAGAAGAAGATGAAGATTAAGAATAAGAAGAAGAAGAAGAAGAAGAAGATGTGTAAGAAGAAGAATAAAAGGAAGAAGAAGAAGAAGAATAAGAAGATGAAGAAGAAGAAGATGAAATAAAAGAAGAATAAGAGGAGGAAGAGAAAGAATAAAAAGAAGAAGAAGAGTAGGATGAGGGGAAGAGGGTGAAGATAAAGAAGAAGATGAGGTGGAAGAAGAAAACGAGGAAGTAGAAGGAGAAGTGGAAGAGGATGAAGAAGAAGATGAAGAGGAAGAAGATAAAGAAGAAGAGGAAGATAAAAAAGTGGAAGAAGAGAGAGGAAGAGGAAAGAAGAAGTGGAAAAAGTAGAAGAAGAAGAGGAAGGAGAAGACAAATTATGGATTAGGGTGTGTGGGCTTAGGGATTAGGATTAGATGTTAGGGATTGGAGATTAAATATTAGAAATTATGGATGAGAGATTAAAAGATTAGGTCGTAAAGATTAGAGATTAAAGATTAGGGATTAGAGGTTAAAAAAGAAGAAGAAGAAGATGAAGTAGAAGAAGTTGAAGAACAAGAAGAAGCCGTAAAAGAAGTAGAAGAGGAAGACGGATAAGAGGACGACGAAGAAGGGAAGGAAGATGAAGAAGAAGAAGAAGTGGAAGAAGAAGAAGAAAAAGAAGAAGAAGAGAAGAAGAAGAAGAAGAAGATGAAGAAGAAGAAGAAGAAGATGAAGAAGAACAAGAAGAAGGAGAAGAAGAAGAAGAAGAAGAAGGAGAAGAAGAAGGAAAAGAAGGAGAAGATGATGAAGAAGAAGAAAAGGAAGAAGAAGAAGAAGATGAAGAAGAAGATGATGACGATGAAGAAGAGAAAGAAGAAGAAGAAGAAGAGAATGAAGAAGAAGAAGAAGATGAAGAAGAAAAGGAAGAAGACAATAACAAGAAGAAGAAGAAGAAGTAGAAGAAGAAGAAGATGATGAGGAAGAGGAAGAAGAAGAGGAAGAAGAAGAAGAAGCAGAACAAGAAGAAGAAGAGGAAGATGAATAATAATAAGAAGAAGAAGAAGAGGAAGATGAGGAAAAAGAATAATAATAATAATAATAATAAAATGAAGAAGACAAAGAAGAATAAAAAAGACGTAATCGAAGAAGAAGTAGAAGAAGAAAAGGAAGAGGAAGAAGAAAAAGAAGAAGTAGAAGAGGAGGATTAAGGGAAGAAGGCAAAGAATAAGATGAGGTGGAAGAAGAAAAAGAGGAAGTTGAAGGAGAAGAAGAAGAGGATGACGAAGAAGAAGAAGAAGAGGAAGAAGAAAATGAAGAAGAGGAAGATCAAAAAGTGGAAGAAGAGAGAGAGGAAGAGGAAAGATGAAGAGGAGGAAGAAGAAGAAGAAGAGGAAGGAGAAGACAAATTATGGATTAGAGAGGTTGAGCTTAGGGATTAGGATTAGGTGTTATGGATTGGAGATTATGGATTAAGAAGGTAGGGTTTAGGGATTAAAAATTAAGCATTATAAATTAGTGATTACTTATTAAAGGTTAGGGATTTGTAGTTTGGGATTATTAATTAAAGATTAGTGTATACGACAAGGGCTTAGGGATTAGGGATTAGGCATTACGAATTA
>JAIUJO010000015.1:9174673-9177173 GCA_023846275.1 Vanilla planifolia | reverse complement strand
AGAAGAAGAAGAGGAAGAGGAAGAAGAAGAAGAAGTAGAAGATGAAGTAGAAGAAGAAGTAGTAGTAGAAGAAGAAGATTAAGAAGAAGAAGAAGTGGAAGGGGAAGAAGAAGATAAATAAGGAGAAGAAGAAAAAGAAGAAAAAAAAAGAAATAGAATTAGATTAAGAAGAAAAAGATGAAGAAGAGGAAGAAGAAGAAGAAGAAGAAGAAGAAGAAGAAGATGATGAAGAACAAGAAGAGGAAGAAGAAGAAGAAGAAGAAGAAGAAGATGATGAAGAAGAAGAGGAGATAGAAGAAGAAAAGTAACAATAAGATGAAGTAGTAGAAGAAGAGGAAGAGGAAGATGAATAAGAAGAAGAAGATGATTAAGTATAAGGAGAAGAAGAAGAAAAAGTGGAAGAAGAAGAAGAAGAAGAAGAGGAAGAAGAAGAAGGAGAATAAGGAGAAGAGGAAGAAGAAGAAGAAGAGGTAGAAGGAGAGGAAGAAGTAGTAGAAGAAGAAGAAGGAGAACAAGAAGAATAAAAAGAGGAAGAAGAAGAAGAAGAGGAAGAAAAAGGAGGAGGAGAAGGAGAAGAAGAAGAAGGGGAAGAAGAAGAACAAGAAGAAAAAGAAGAATAGGAAAAAGAAGAAGAAGAAGAAGAGGAAGAAGATGAAGAGGAAGATGAAAAACAGAAAGAAGAGTAATGGGAGGAGGAAGAAGAAGAAGAACAAGAAATAAAAGAAGAAGAAGAAGGAGAAGAAGAAGAAGTAGTCCATTAAGAAGAAGTTCAAGAAAAAGAAGAAGTAGAGGAGGAAGAAGAAGATGATGAAGAAGAAGAATATGAAGTAGAAGAAGAAGAAGATGAAGAAGGAGAAGAAGAAGAAGAAGAAAGAGTAGAAGAAGAAGAAGAAGAAGAAGAACGGGAAGGAGAAGAAGAAGAAGAAAAGAGAAGAAGAAGTAGAAAAAAAGAGGACAAAGAAGAACTAGAAGAAGATGAAGAAGAATTAGAAGAGGAATAAGTGGTAGAATAGGAAGAAGAAGATGAATGAGAAGAAGAAGAAGAAGAAGATTAAGAGGAAGTAAAACAAGTAGAAGAAGAAGAAGAAATAGAAGTAGTAGAAGAAGAAGAAGTACAATAGAAGAAGAGAAGTCAAAGAAGAAGAAGAGTAAGAAGAAAAGAAAAAAGGAGAAGAAGTAGAAGAGGAAGAGGAAGAGGAAGAAAAAGAAGAAGATGAAGGAGAAGAAGAAAGAGAAAAAGAAAGAGAATTAGAAGAAGAAGAAGTAGTAGAAGAAGAAGATGTAGAAGATGATGAAGAAGAAGAAGATGTAAAAGGAGAAGAAGAAGAAGAATAATAAGAAGGGGTAGAAGAAGAAGAGGAATAAGAATAAGAATAGGAGGAAAAAGAAGAAGAAGAAGAAGAAGAGGAAGAAGATGAAGAGGAAGAAGAAGTAGAATATGAAGAAGAAGAAGAAGAGGAAGAAGAGGAACAAGAGTAAGACGAAGATGAAGAAAAAGAAGAAAAAAAGAAGATGATGAGGAATAAGAATAAGTAGAAGTGTAAGTACAAGAAGATCAAGAAGAAGAAGAGGAGGAAGCAGAAGAAGGACAAGAAAAAGGAGAAGAAGAAGAAGAAGTGGAAGAGGAAGAAGTGGAAGAAGAAGAAGAGGAAGATGAGGAGAAGAGGACGAAGAAGAAGAAGACGATGAGGAGGAAGAAGTAGAAGAAGAGGAAGAAGAAGAAGAAGAAGAAGAAGACGTTGAGGAAGAAGAAGAGGAAGAAAAAGGACAAGAAGAAGTATAAGAAGAGGAAAAAGGAAAAGAAGAAGAGGAAGAAGAAGAAGAAGAACAAGTGGGATGAGGAGGTGGAAGAGAAGAAGAATTAGAAGAAGATGAAGAAGAAGAAGAGGAAGATGATGATGATGAAGAAGAAGAAGAAAAAGAAGAATAAGAAGAATAAGAAGAAGATGAAGAAGTAAGAGAATAAAGGGAAAAAGAAGAAGAGGAATAAGAAGACGAATAGGAAGAAGATGAAGAAGAAGCGAAATAAGTTTAAGAGGAAGAAGATGAAGTAGAAGTGGAAGAGGAAGAAGAGGAAGAAGAGGAACGAGAGGAAGAAGAAGAAGAAGAAGGAGAAGAAGAAGAAGAAGAAAAAGTAGTGGAAGATGAAGAATAAGAAGAAATAGATGAGTAAGTAGAAGAAGATAAAGTAGAAGAAGAAGAAGAAAAAGTAGAAGAAAAAGAAAAGAAAGAAGAAGAAGAAGAAGAAGAAGAAGAAGAATACGAAGAAGAAGAAGAGGAAGAAGAAGAAGACATAGAGGAAGAGGGAGAAGAAGAAGAGAGAAAAGAAGAAGAAGAAGGTGAGGAAGAAAGGAGAAGACGATGAAGAAGAAGAAGGAGATGAAGAGGAGGAAGAAGAGGAAGAGGAAGGAGAAGAAGATGTAGAAGAAGAGGAAGAAGAAGAGGAGGAAAAAGAAGAGAAGAACATGAAAAGGAAAAAGGAAGAGAAGAAGAGGAACAA
>JAIUJO010000015.1:9094673-9169673 GCA_023846275.1 Vanilla planifolia | reverse complement strand
GGAAGAAGAATAAGATGTAAAAGAAGAAGAAGAAGAATAAGAAGAAGAAGACGATGATGAAGAAAAAGAAGTGGAAGAATTTGACGAAGAAGAGCAGGACGATGTGGAGAGGGAGGAAGAAGATGAAGAAGTAGAAGAAGAAGAAGAAGAAGAAGACAAAGAGAAAGAAAAAGACGGAAAAGAGGAAGAATGAGAAGTAGAAGAAGAGGAAGAAGGAGAATTAGAAGATGTAGAAGAACAGGAAGAGGGGAAAGAACAAGAGAAAGAAGAAGTGGAAGAAGAAAAAGAAGAGGAGGAAAATGAAAATATAGTAGAAGAGGGAGAGGTGGAAGAAGACAAAGAATATTAAGAAGATGATGGA
Organism: Vanilla planifolia; assembly: GCA_023846275.1. Classification (NCBI taxonomy): domain Eukaryota; kingdom Viridiplantae; phylum Streptophyta; class Magnoliopsida; order Asparagales; family Orchidaceae; genus Vanilla; species Vanilla planifolia. The sequence goes on along the minus strand of JAIUJO010000015.1, from coordinate 9,169,312 downwards.
GATGATGAAGAGAAGTACAAAGAAGAAGGAAAAGGAGAAGAAGAAGAATAAGAAAAAGAAAGAGAAGATGAAGATGAAGAAGAAGAAGAAGAAGAAAAAGAAGAAGAAGAAGAATAGGAAGAAGTAGAAGAAGAAGAAGAAGAAAAAGAAGAAGAAGAAGATCAAGAAGAAGAAGAAGGAGAAGAAGAAGTTGAAGAGGAAATAGTAGAAGAAGAACAAGAAGAAGAAAAAGAAGAAGAAAAAGAACAAGAAGAGGAAGAAGTAGAAGAAGAAGAAGAAGAAGAAGAAGAAAAAGAATAAGAAGAAGAAGAGGAAGTTGATGATGAAGAAGAAGACAAAGAAGAAGAAGAAGAAGAGGAAGAAGAAGAAGAAAAAAAGAAGAAGAAGAAGAAGAAGAAGAAGAAGAAGAAAAAAAGGAAGGAGAAGAAGAAGAAAGATAAGAAGCAGAAGAAGTAGAAGAAGGAGAGGAGTAGGAAGAAGAAGAAGAAGAAGATGGTGACGAAGCCAAAGAAAAAGAAGAAGAAGAAGAAGAAGAAGAAGTAGTAGTAGAAGAAGAAGAAATAGAAGATGAAGAAGAAGAAAAAGAAGAAGATGAAGTAGAAGAATTAAAAGAAGAAGATGATGAAGGTGGGGAAGAAGAAGAAGTAGACAAGAAGAAGAAGAAGAAGAGTAGGAAGAAGAAAAAGAAAAGATGAAGGAGAAGAAGAAGAAAAAGAAGATGGCGACGAAGTAGTAGAAGAGGTGGAAGAATTAAAAGAAGAAAACAAAGAAGAAAAAGAAGAAGAAAAAGAGCAAAAGAAGAAGAAGGAGAAGAAGAAGAAGAAGAAGAAGAGGAAAAAGAAGAAGAAGTGGAAGAAGGAAAAGAAGAAGAGGGAAAAGTAGAAGAAGAGGGAGAAAAAGAAGAGGAAGAAGAGGTAGAATAAGCAAAGAAGAAGAAAAAGATAAAGAAGTAAACAAAGAAGAAGAGGAAGTAGAAGATAAAGAAGAACAACTAAAGGAAAAAGAAGAATAATAATAATAATAATAATAAGAAATAGAATAAGAAGAAGTAGAAGAAGAAGAAGAAAAAGTAGAAGAAGATGAAGAAAAAAAGATGTACAAGAGGAAGTAGTAGTAGTTGTAGTATTAGTAGAAGAAGAAGAAGAGCAAAAAGAAAAAGAAGAAGTAAATGAAGAAGAAGAAGAAGAGGAAAAAGAAAGAAAGCAAAAGAAGAAGATAAAATAGAAGGAGAAGAGGAAGAGAAGAAGAAGAGGAAGACGATGAAGAAGAAGAAGATGAAGAAGAAAAGGAGGAAGAATAAGAAGAAGAAAAGGAAGATGAAAAAGAAGAAGACGAGGAAGAAGAAGAAGAAGAAGAAGAAGAAGAAGAAAAAGAAAATGAAGAAGAAGAAGAGGAAGGAGAAGAGGAAGAAGAGGAAGAAGAAGAAGAAGAAGTAGAAGAACAAGGAGAAGAGTAAGAAGAAGAAGAAGAAGATGAACGTGAAGAAGCAGAATAAGAAGAAGATGGAGAAGAAGAACAAGAAGAACCATGAAGATGAAGAAGAAGAGAAGAAGAAGAAGAAAAAAAGAAGTGGAAGAAGAAGAAGAAGATGAAGAAGAAGGAGGAGAAGAAGAGGAAGTAGAAGAAGAAGAAGAAGAAGACAAAGAAGAAGAAGAAGAAGAAGGAGAATGAGGAGAAGGGGAAGAAGAAGAAGTAAAAGAAGACAAAGAAGAATAATAAGAAGAAGAAGAAGAAGAAATCAAAGAAGAAGAAGAAGAATAAAAAGAAGAAGAAGAAGAAGAAGAATGGTATTAAGAAGTGGAATAAGAAGAAAATGTGGAAGAAGAAGAAGAAGAGGAAGAAGAAGAGCAAGAGATAAAGTAGAAGAAGATGAAGAAAAGAAGAAGTGGAAGAGGAAGAGGAAGAAGAAGAAGAAGATGATGATGAAAAAAAAGGAGATGAGGATGAATAAGAGAAAGAAGTAACGGTAGAATAATAATAATAATAGCAATAATAACAGTAATAAAAATAATAATAATAATAACAATAATAATAATAATAATAATAACAACAATAATAATAATAACATTAATAAAAAGAAGAAGAAGTGGAAGATGAGGATGAAGAAGTAAAAGATGAAGAAGAAGATGAAGAAGAGGAAGAACACCAAGAAGAAGAAGAAGAAGAAGAAGAAGAAGATGGGGGAGGAAGAAGAAGAAGAAGAAGAAGTGGAAGAAGAAGAGGAAGAAGAAGAAGAAGAAGAAGAAGAAGGGGAAGATGAGTAGAAGAGGACGATGAAGATGTAGAGGATTAAAAGGAAGAAGAATAAGATGTAAAAGAAGAAGAAGAAGAAGACGATGATGATGAAAGAGAAGAGGAAGAATTTAAAGAAGAACAGGACAATGTGGAGAGGGAGGAAGAAGAAGACAAAGAGAAAGAAAAAGCTAGAAAAGTGGAAGAAAGAGAAGAAGAGCAAGAGGAAGAAGGGGAAGTGGAAGAAGAAGTAGAAGAGGAAGAAGATTAAGTGTAAGAAGAAGGTGAAGGGGAACAAGAAGAAGAAGTTGAAGAAAAGAGAAAGGCAAAGAAGAAGATGAAGAAGAAGATGGAGAAGAAGATGAAGAAGAAGAATAAGAAGAATAAGAAAGAGATGAAGAAGGACAAGAACCAAAAGAAGAAGAAGAAGAAGAAGAAGAAGAAGAAAAACAAGGTGAAGAAGAACAAGACAGAGAAGAAGAAGAACAACAAGAAGAAGTAGAAGAAGAAAAAGAAGAGGAGGAAGAAGCAGATTTGGAGGAAGAAGGAGAAGTGGATGTGGAAGAATAAGAAGAAATAGAAGAAGAGAAGATGATGAAGAAGAACACGAAGAAGAAGTAAAAGAAGATGAAAAAGTAAAATAAAAAGAAGAAGAAGAAGGAGAAGAAGTAGTAGTAGGAGAAGAAGAGGAAGAAGCAGAATAATAATAACAATAATAATAATATGAGGAAAACGATTTGCAAGAAGAAGAGGAAGAAGAAGAGGAAGAAGTAGAAGAGGAAGTAGTAGAAGAAGAAGATTGAGAGAAAGAAGAAGAAGAAGTCGAAGAAAAAGGGCAAGAAGAAGAAGAAGAAGACGAAGAAGCAGAAGTAGATGTAGAAGAATAAGTTGAAGAAGAAGAAGAAGAAGATTAAGAAGAAGTTGATGAAGAAAAAGAAGTGGAAGAAGAAGAAGAAGAAGAGGAAGACGAAGAAGAAGAAGAAGGTGAACAATTAGAAGAAGAAAATGAAGAAGAAGAAAAAGAAGAAGAGGAAGAAGAAGAAGTAGAAGAAGAAGAGGAAGAAGAAGTTAAAGAAGAAAACAAGAAGAAGATAAATTAAAAGAAGATGAAGAAGAAGGAGAAGAAGAAGAAGAAGAAGAAGAAGGGGAAGAAGAAGAGGAGGAAGAAGAAGAGGAAGATGATGAGCAGAGAGAAGAAGAGGAAGAAAAAGACAAGAAGAAGTAGAAGAAGAAAAAGAAGAACAAGTATAATAATAATAATAATAAGAGGAAGAGAAAGAAGAAGTAGGAGAATAAGATGGAGGAGAAGAAGAAGAAGAAGAAGGAGAAGAAGAAGAAGAGGTAGAAGAAGTGGAAAAATAAGAAATGCAAGAAGATGAAGAAGAATAAGAATAAGAAAAACAAGTGAAGGAAGAAGTTGAAGTGGAAGAAGAAGAAAAAGAAGAAGTAAAAGAAGAGATGAAGAAAAAGAAGGGACAAAAGAAAAGGTAGATGAAGAAGAATAACATGAAGAAGAGCACAAGGAAGAAGAAGAAGAGGAAGAAAAAGAGGAGACAGAAGTAGTAGTAGCCATAGTAGTAGTAGTAGTAGAAGAAGAAGAAGAAAAAGATGAAGAAGAAGAAGATAGAAAGGCAACGAAGAAGAAGAAGAGGAAGAAGAAAAAGTTGAAGATTAAGAGGAAGAAGAAAAAGATGGAGAAAAAGGAGAAGAGGGAGAAAAGGATAAAGGGATAGAAGAAAAAGAAAAAGTAGAAGAAGTGAATATGGAAGAAGAGAGAGAAGTGGAAGAAGAACAAGAAGAAGTAGAAGAAGAGAAGATGAAGAAGAAGACGATGAAGAAGACGAAGAAGAAGAAGCTGTAGAAGAAGTAGAATAAAGAGAAGATGAAGAAGAAGAGGAAGAAGGTGAAGAAGAAAAAGTTGAAGAAGGAGAAGAAGAAGAAGAAGAAGAATAAGAAGAAGGAGAACAAAGAGAAGAATAACAAGAATTAGAATAAAAAAGAAGAAGAAGAAAAAGAAGAAGTTGAAGATGAAGAAGAAGAAGAAGAAGAAGCAGAAGAGGAAGTAATAGAAGAAGTCAACAAAGAAGAAGTGGAAGAAGAAGAAGAAGAAGTGGAAGAAGAAAAAGAAGAATAACAAGAAGAAGAAGTGGATGAAGAAGGAGAAATGGAAGAAGAAAGAAGGAAGAAAGAGAAGAAAAGAAGAAGAAGAAGAAAAAGACGAAAAAGAAAAAATAGAAGATGAAGAAGAAGTAATAGAAAAGATGAAGAAGAATCAGAAGTAAGAGAAGAAGAAGAAGAAAGAGAATAAGAAGTAGAAGAGAAAAAATTAGAAGAAGATGAAGAAGAAATAGATGAAGAATTAGAAGTAGTAGTAGAAGAAGAGGAGGAGGAAGAAGAAGAAGTAGAAGAAAGAGAAGAAGATTTAAAAAGAAGTAAAAGATGAATAAACAAGAGAAGAAGAAAAGGAAGAAGAAGAAGAGGAGGATGTTGAAGAAGAAGATCAAGAAGAAAAAGAAGAAGGGGAAGAAGAAGAAGAAGAAGAGGAAGAAGAAAAAGAAGAAGAAGAAGAGTAAGAAGAAGAAGAACAAGAAGAAGAAGAAAAAAGATGAAGAAGAGGAGGAAGAAGAAGAAGAAGGAGAAGGAGAAGTAGAAGGAGAAGAGTAAGTAGAAGAAGATGAAGTAGTAGTAGTAGAAGAAGAAGAGGAAGAGGAAGAAAGAAGAAGAAGAAGAAGAAGAGGAAGAGGAAGAAGAAAAAGAAGATAACGAAGATTAAGAAGAATAAGAAACAGGTGAAGGAGGAGGAGGGGAATAAGAAAAAGTAGAAGAAGAAGACAGAGAAGAAGAAGAAGAAGAAGATGAAGAAGAAGAACAAGAAGAGGTAGAATAATAATAATAATAATAATAATAAGTGGAAGAAGAAGAAGAGCATGATGAAGAAGAAGAAAGAGGAAGAATAAGAAGAAGGAGAAGAAGAAGTAGAAGAAGCGGAAGAAGAAGAGGAGGAGGAGGAGGAGGAGGAAGAAGAAGAAGAAGAAGAAGAAGTTGAAGAAGAACAAGAAGAAGAAGAGGAAGATGAGCCGAAGAGGACGTTGAAGAAGTAGAGGATTAGAAGGAAGAAGAACAAGAAGAAAAAGAAGAAGAAGAAGAAGAGGAAGAGCAAAAAGAAGAAGAAGGTGATGATGAAAAAGAAGAGGAAAAAAGTTGAAGAAGAGTAAGAAGATGTGGAGGAGGGAGAAGGAGAAGAAGAAGAAGAAGAAGAAGAGAAATGAAAAGAAGAAGAAGAAGAAGAATGAGAGGAAGATGAAGAAGACGAGGAAGAAGATTATTTAGTAGAAGAAGAAGAAAAGGTAGAAGAAAAAGATGATGAAGAAGAAGAAGAAGATGATGATGAAGAAGAAGAAGAGGAAGAAGAAGAAGAAGAAGAGTAAGATATGGAAGTGAGGAAGAAGAAGAAGATGAGGAAGAGGAAGAAGAGGAAGAGGAAGAAAAGGAAGAAGAAGAAGAACAACAAGAAGAACAAGAAGAAGAAAAGGAAGAAGAAGAAGAGAAGGAAGAGATGGACTAAGGATTATAGATTAGGGATTAAGGAGAAAGGGATTTGGGATTAGGGGTTAAGGATTATGGATTAGGGATTATGAATAAGGGATTGAAGATTCAGGATTCGGGATATTAATTAGAGATTAAGGATTAGCGATTTTGGATTACGGATTAGGGAGTAAGGATTAATGAATAAGTAAGAGGGATTAGAGATTAAGGATTAAGGATTAGGGATAAAAGGATTAATGATTAGAGAGTAGGGATTATGGATTAATGGATTTATTATTAAGGATTATGTATATAGTATTCTTGATTATGGATTAGGGAATGAAGATTAAGGTTAAGGATTCGAGATTAAGTGATTAGGATTAAGATTAAGTATTAGGGATTACATATTAAGGATTAGAGATAATGGATTAAGGATTGGGGATAAAAATTTAGAAAATAACGATAAGGGATTATGGATTATAGATTAGAGATTAGGGATTAGGTGTTAAGGATTAGGGTTTAAGGATTAGAGATTAAGGATTAGGATTTAAGGATAACAGATGGATTAGGGATTAAGGATTAATGATTTTTTATTAATGATTAAGGATTAGGGATGAGGGTGGGATTGATTAAAGACAATAGATTTGGTATTATTGGTTATAGATTTGTTAAGGAGGGAATAAAGAGGTTGAATTAGATAACAGAATTAAGGATTACGAAGAAAATGAAAGAGGAGAAGAAGATGAAGAAGAAGAAGAAGAAGAAGGAGGAGAAGAAGAAGAAGAAGAAGAAGAAGAAAAAGGAGAAGAAGAAGAAGAAGAAGAAGAAGGAGAAGAAGAAGAAGAAAGGGAGGAAAAGAACAATGGAGAAGAAGAAGAAGAAGAAGAAGGAGAAGAAGAAGAAGAAGAAGAAGAAGAAAAAGAAGAATAAAATGAAGAAGAAGAAGAAGAGGAAGAAGAAGAAGAAGAAGGGGAAGAGTAGGAAGAGGAAGAAGAATGTGAAGTACTAGTAGTAGAAGAAGAAGAACAAGAAGGGGAAGATGAATAATAATAATAATAATAACAAAAAGAAGAAGAAGAGGAAGATGAAGAAGAAGAAGGAGAAGAACAAGAACAAGAGGAGAAGAAGAAGAAGAAGAAGAAGAAGAAGAGGAAGAAGAAATAGAAGAAGAAGAAATAGAAGACGAAGAATAAGAAGAAGAAGAAGAAGAAGAATAAATGGAAGAGGGAGAAGAAGAAGAATAAAATGGAGAAGAAGAAGAACTAGAAGAAGAAGAAGATGAAGAGGAAGAAGAAAGACAAATAGAGATAGAAGAAGAGAAAAAAGAGTAGGAAGAAGCAGAAGACAGAGAAGAAATTCAACAAGAAGGAAAAGAAGAAGAAGAACAAGAAGGAAAAGAAGAAGAAGAAGAAGAGGGAAAAGAAGAAGAGGAAGAAGATTTAGACCTAGTAGAAGAAGTATAAGAAGAAGAAGTAAAAGAAGGGGAAGAAGAAGAAGAAGAAGAAGAGGATGTAGAAGAAGAAGATGATGAAGAAGAAAAAGTGGAAGAAGAAGGAGAAGTAAAGGAATAGAAGGAAGAAGACGAAGAAGTAAAAGAAAAAGATGAGGAAGAAGAAGAAGAAGAGGAAGAAGAGGAAGAAGAAGAAGAGGAAGAAGAAAATGTAGATAAAGAAGAAGAAGAATTAACGGATTAAGGATTAGGGTTTAGGGGTTAGGCATTATAAAATAGGGACTAAGGAGTGAAAGATTCGGTATTAGGTATCTGAGAATATAGATTAAAGATTAAAGATTAGGGACTTAGGGATTAGAGATTAAGGATTTATGAGTTAGCACTTAGGGATTATCGTTTAGAGATTAGGGATTATGGATTAGAGAGAAGAGATTAAGGAAAAAGTAATCGGGATTTGGAATTACGGATTAAAGATTAGGGATTAGAGGATATGAATTAAAGATTAAGGGTTAGAGATTAGGGATAGAGTTTTAATTAAGGAATATGGAGTAGGGATTAAAGATTAAGTATTAAGATTAGTTAGAAGGAAGACTAAAGAAAGAAGACAGAAGAAGAAAGAAAGAAGAAGTAGAGGAGGAAGAAGAAGAGAAAGAAGAAGAAGAAGAAGAGGCAGAATAAAGAATAAGGAAGAAGGAAGAAAGAAGAAGGAAGAAAGAAGATGGAAGGAGGAAAGATGAAGGACGGATGAAAAGGGAAGAAGAAAGAAGAAAGAAGAAAGAAGAAAGAAGGAAGAAGAAGAAGAAGATAAAAAAGGAGAAGAAGAAGAAGGAGAAAGAGAAGGAGGACAAAGCAAAGGAGGACAAAGACAAGGAGGAGAAGGAGAATGAGAAGGAGAAGGAAAAGGAGAAGGAGATGGAGAAATAAAAAGAGAAGGAGATGGTGAAGAAGAATATGAAGAAAAAGAAGAAGAATAAGAAGAAAAAGAAGAAAAAGAAGAAAAAGAAATAGAAGAAGAAGGTGGAGGAGGAGGAGAAGAAAAGGAAGAAGAGGAAGAATAAGAAAAATAAGAAAAGAAGAGGAAGGAGAGGAAGAGGAAGAAGAAGGACAAGAAGAGGATGAACAAGATGAGGAAGAAAAAGAAGTAGAAGGAGAAGAAGAAGAGGAGGATGATGAAGAATAATAATAATAAGAATAAGAAAAGAAGAAGATGACGAGGAAGAAGAAGAATAAGAAGATGAAGATGTGAAAGAAAAGATTGAAGAAGAAGAACTAGAAAGAAAGAAAGAGAAGAAGAAGAAGACAAGATTAATTAGGGATTAAGGATAAGGGGTTATGGAATGGGGATTAAGGATTAAGGATTAAGGAATGATGGATTAGAGATTAGGTATCAAGGAATACATATTAAAGATTTGGGAGAGACTGATTAGGGATTATGGATTTGGGAGTTAGTAATAAGGAATTAATGTTTAGAGATGAGTGATTTAGGATTAGGGAGTAAAAATAAAGGAATAAGTAAAAAAATTTGGGATTAATGATTATGGATTAAAGATTAGATATTAAGGTTTAAGGATTAGAGATGAAAGGATTAATTATTAGGGAGTAGAGATTAGGTATTACGAATTAAAGGATTAATTGCTAAAGATAAGGAATTTAGGTTTAAAATTAAGGATTATGCATAAAGAAATAGGGATTAAGCATTAAGGATTAGAGATTTGTGATTAGGGATGTAGGATGTAGGATTAGATGTTAGAGATTAATGATTAACGATTAATGGGTTTTGATTAGCATTAAAGATTCAAGATTAAGCATTAGGGATTTGTGATTAAGGATTAGGGATTAGGATTTATAGATTATGGATTATGAATTATGGATTACAGATAAGAGATTAAGGATTTTGTATTAGGGGTTAAAGTTTCGAGATTAGAGGTTAGGATCTAAAGATTAACGATTAGAAATTAGGGATGGATTAGGAGTTAGAGATTAAGTATATGGTATTAGAAATTAGGAAAAAGGAAGAAGGAAGAAAGAAAAAAGAAGAAGATAGAGGGTAGAAAGAAGAAGAAGAAGGAGAAAAAAGAAGAGGAAGAAGTAGAAGAAGAAGAGAAAGAAGAGGAAAAATAAAGAAGATGAAAGAAGGAAGAAGGTAAAAGAAAGGAAAAAAGAAGATGAAAGAAGGAAGGAGGAAGGAAGAAGGAAGAAGAGAGAAGAGCGAAGAAAGAAGAAAGAAGGAAGAAGAAAAAGAAGAAGAAGGACAAAGTGAAGGAGAAAGGGAAAAGGGATGATGAGAAGGAGGAGGAGAAGGAGAAGGAGGAGAAGAAGGAGAAGGAGAAGGAGATGGAGAAGGAGAAGGAGTGTGAAAAAGAGCAGTAGGAGAAGGAGAAGGAGAAAGACAATAAGAAAGAGAAGGAGAGGAAGAAGGAGAAGCTAAAGAAGAAGAAGAAGAAAAGGAAGAGGAAGAAGAAGAGGTATACAAAGAACAAGGAAAAAGAAGGAGAAGAAGAAGAGGAGGTAGAGGAAGAAGAAAAAGAGGAAGAAGAGGAAGAAGAAGAAAGAGAAGGAGAAGAAGAACAAGAGAAAGATGAGGAAGTAGAGGAAGAAGATGAAGAAGAAGAAATGAGGAAGAAGAAGAAGAAGAAGACGAAGAAGAAGAGGAAAAAAAGAAGAGGGACAGGAATGAGAAGAAGGAAGAAAGGAGGATGGAAGAAGGAAGGGAGAAGGAAGAATGAAGAAAAAAGAAGAAAGTAGAAAAAAGAAAGAAGAAAATGGAAAGAAGGAAAAAGAAGAAGAAGTGGAAGAAGAAGATGAAGGACTAAGAAAAAGAGGAGGATAAGGAGATAGAAGAGGAGAGGTGAGGGAGTAGGAGAAGGTGATGAAGAAGGAGAAGAAGGGGACGGAGTAGGAGATAGAGATAGAGATGGAGATGGAGAAGAAGAGAGAGAAAGGCTTGGAGAAGGAGAAGAAGAAGAAAAAGAAGAAGAAGAAGGATAAATAGAAGAAGAAGAAGAAGAAGAAGAATAAGAGGAAGAAGAAGATGATGAAGAAGAAGAAGAAGAGAAGAAGATGGAGAAGAAAAGGAATAAGAAGAGGAAGAAGAAGAAGAGGAATAAGAAGATGAAGATGATGAAGTTGACAAAGATGAAGAAGAAGAAGAAGAAGAAGAAGGAGAAGATAAAGAAGAAGAAAAGGAAGAAGAAGATGAAGAAGAAGAGTAAGAAAAAGAAGAAGTAGAAGAAGAAGATGAGGAGTAAGATAAGGAAGAAGAGGATGAAGAAGAAGGAGAAAATGATGAAGAAGAAGAAGAAGATGAAGAAGTAGAAAAAGAAGAAGAAGAAGAGGAAGAACAAGAGGAAGAAGAAGAAGAGGTTGAAAAGATGGATTAGGGGTTAAGGATTAGAGATTAAGGATTATAAGTTATTGATTAGGGAGAGAGGGATTACGGATTAGAGAGGTATTTGGGATTAGTGATTAGGGTTTAAGAGGGAGGGATTAAGTATTTGACATTACGGATTAGAGATTGGAGATTATGGATTAGATATTAAGGATAAAGTTTAGGTATTAAGGATTATGGATTAGGTAATAGGCATTAGAGAATAAGTAATAGGGATTAAAGATTAACGATTAAGGATTAGGGACAAAGGATTAGATTTGAAGTCATTAATTGTTAGGGATTGAGAATTAAGGATTATAGGATTAATTATTCTAGATTGGGGATTTGGGATTAGATATTAAAGATTATAGATTAGAAATTAGAGTTTAGGGATTAAGCGATTAGGATTAGGGATGTAAGATTAATGATTAGCGATTAAGGATTAGGGATTAAGGATTAAGTATTAGAGATTAGAGATTATGGATTATAGATTAGGGATTAAAGATTAAGAATTAGGTATTAAGGATTAGGGTTTAGAGATTAGGGATTAATGATGGATTAGAGATTAAGGATTAAGGATTAGGGATTAGGGATTAAGAAATAGGGAGAAGGAAGAAGGAAGAAGGAAGAAGAAGAAAATGGAAGAAAGAAGGAAGAAGGAAGGAGGAAGAAGTTAGATGGAAGAAGGAAGAAGGAAGAACTTAGAAGGAAGTAGAAGAAGATGAGGAAGAAATGGAGGAAAAAGAAGGAAAAAAGAAGAGGAAGAAGAAGATAAAGAATAAAGAAGAAAGAATAACTAACAAAGAAGATGGGAGAAGGAAGAAGGAAGGAGCAACGAAGATGTAGGAAGGAAGAATAAAGAAGAAACAAGAAAGAAGAATAAAGAAGAAGAAGAAGAAGATGAAGATGATGAAGAAGAAGAAGAAGGGGAAGGAGAAGGACGACATAGAAAAGGAGGAAGAGAAGGACAAGGAGAAGAAGGAGGAGGTCAAGAAGGAGATGTGGAAGGAGAAGGAGAAGGAGAAGGAGAAAGATAAGAAGAAGAAGAAGGAGAAGGGGAGGGAGAAGTGAAGAAGATGAAGATGAAGAAGAAGAAATAGATGTATAAGAAGAAGAGGTAGAAGAAGAACATGCAAAGTAGGAGAAAAGAAGAAGAAGATGGGGCAGAAGAAGAAGAGGAAGAGGAAGATGTAGAAGAAGAAGTAGAAGAAGAAAAAGTTGAAAAAGAAGTAGAACATGAAGATGAAGAAGTTGAAGAAGAATAACAAAATGAGATGTATTAGGTGTTAAATGTTAAGGATTAAGGACTAAATAGGAGAGGGATTTGAAATTAAGTGTTTGGGATTAAGGATTAGGGATTAGAGGTTATAGATTGGCAAGTAGGAATTATGGTTTATGGACTAAGGATTAGGGATTAAAGAGTAGGGATTAAATAAAAAGTAATGAGGTTAGGGATTATAGATTAGAAATTATGGATTAGGGATGAAGGGATTAATGATTTAGGATTAGGGATTAAGGATTAACAGACAAATCTTTGAGTTTGCAGATTAGGGATTTGGGATTCCATATTACCAATTTAGGAATAAGGATTTGGGATTAAGGATTAAAGGTCAGTGATTAGGGATTAAGGATTTAGAGTTAGGGGATTACATATGAGGGATTAAAGCCTAGAGATTAATTGATTATAAGTAGGATTAATGATTATGGATTAGTAATTAAAGATTAAGGATTAGGGATATGAGATCATGAATTACAGATTTGAGAAAGATGAGGAAGAAAAGAAAGAAAAAAAGATGAAGATAAGAAAGAAGAAGAAGAAGGCAAGTAAGAAGAAGTAGAAGAAGAAGAAGAAGGCAAGTAAGAAGAAGTAGAAGAAGAAGAGGAAGAAGAGATAGATTGGGGATCAAGGGTTTGTGATTAGGGATTAAGTATTAAGGATTGAGGAATAAAGGATTAGAGATTAGGTATTTAGGAATATAGATTAAGGACTCAGGAAAGAGGGATTAAGATTTAAGGATTTGGGATTTAGGAGTTAGGAATTATAGATTAAGGTTTAGGATTTATCAATTAGGGATTAAAGAGTAGGGATTATGGATTAGGTAATAAGTAATAAGTATTAGAGATTAAGAATTAAGGAATAGGGATTAAGTTTTTTGGATGAAGGCTTAACGATTATGAATTAGAGATTAAGGATTAAAAATTATAAGATTAATTACTAAGGACTAAGGATTAGATAGTAGTGATTTAGGATTAGAGATTGTATTAGAGATAAGAGTTTAAGTGTTAAAGATTAGGGATAAGTGGTTAGAGATTGAAAATAAAGGATTAGAGATTTGGGATGGATTAGTGATAAGGGATTAAGGATTAGGGATAGAGAGATGAAAGGAGTTAGGAAGAAGGAAGAAGGAAGAAAGAAGGAAGAAAGAAGAAAGAAGAAGAAGATACAAAGAAGGAAGAAAGAAGGAGAAGAAAAGGAGCAAGAAAAAGAGGAAGAAGAAGAAGAAGAAGAGGAAGATGAAGATAGAGAGTAAAAGGATTAAAAAAGAAGAAGAAAAAGAAAAAGAAGAAGAGGAAAAGAAGAAGAAGATGTAGAAGAAGAGGAGGAAGAAGAAGAAGAAGAAGAGGAAGATAAGGAAGAAGAAGAAGAACAAAATGTGGAAGAAGAAGAGGAAGGGAAAGAAAAAGAAAAGGAAGTAGAAGAAGAAAAATAGCAGGAAGAGGAGGAGAAGAAGAAGAAGAGCAAATAGAGATGGATTTGAGATTAGGGATTAAGTGTTAGGGATTAGGAATTAGAGATTAATGAGAGAATGATTACATATTAGATATTAGGGATTATAGATTATGGATTATAGAGGGAGGGATTAGGTTTTTATAGATTAGGTCTTAGGGATTAGGGATAGGGAGGGAGAGATATAGCATTAGGTATTAGGAATTTGAGATTAGGAATTATGGAAAGAGATTAGGGATTATGGATTAGCAATTTGAGATTAGGGTTCATCGATTAAGGATTATTGATTAATGAGTAGGGATTAAGGAATAAGTAATAAGAATTAGGGATTAAGGATTCAGAATTAGGGATTAAGGATGAAGGGATTAATGATTAAGGATTAGGGATTAGGGATAAATGATTAAGGGATTAAATATTAATGATTAAAGATTCAGGATTTGTTTTTCTAGATTAGGGAACAGGGATTATGCATTAGAGATTAGTGATTAGGAATTTGAGATTTAGGATTTGTTATTAAAGATTACAGATTAGAGTCCTGAGATTAAGGTATTAGAATTAGCATTAGGGATCAGAGATTAGGTATTAGGGATTAAGGATTAGTGGTTATACATTAGAGATTAGAGATTTAGGATTCAAGTGTACGAGTAGAGATTATGGATTGGGAATTAGAGGTTAGAAAAAAGGAAGAAGATGAAGATAAGGATGAAGAATCGAAAGAAGAAGAAGAAAAAGAAGAAGAAGAAGAGAAAGAATAAAGAAGAATGAAGAAAGAAGAAAGAACAAAGAAGGGAGAAAGAATTTGGAAGAATGAAGAAGGAAGGAGGAAGGAAAAAGATAGAAGGAAGAAGAAAAAAGAAAGGAGAAAGAACAAAGCAAAAATAATAAAAAAGAAAGAAATAAAAGAAGAAGAAGAAGGAGTAGAAGAACAAGATGAAGAAGAAGAAGAAGGAGAAGAAGGAGGACATGGAGGAGGAGGAGAAGGAGAAGGAGAAGGAGAAAGAGAAAGAGAAGGAGATGGAGTAGGAGACGGAGAAGGAGAAGGAGAAAGTGAAAGATAAGGAGAAGGAGAAGGAGAAGAAGAAGGAAAAGAAGAGGAAGAAGAAAAAAGAAAAAGAAGAAATAGAAGAAGAAGATGAAGAAGAATTTCAATAAAAGAAGACAATGGAGAAAAAGAAAAAGGGAAAGAAGAAAAGGAAGAGGAAGAAGAAGTAGTAGTAGAAGGAGAGGAAGAAGAGGAAGAAGAAGAAGAAGAAGAAGAAGAAGAAGAACATGAAGAAAAAGAAGTAGAGAAAGAAGGAGAAGAAGAAGAAGATGACGAAGTAGAGAAAAATGTGGAAGATAAGGAAGAAGAAGAACAAGAAGATGAGGAAGGAGAAGTAGAAGAAGAGGAGGAAGAAGAAGAGGAAGAGGTGGAAGAAGAATAAGAGGAAGAAGAGGTGGACTAGAGATTAAGAATTAAGGGTTAAGGATTAGGGAATATGGATTAAGGAGATAGGGATAAAGGATTAGGTGTCAAGGATTAAATATTAGGGGTTATAAGAAATAAATACTAAGGATTGGAGATTATTAATTTGGGTTAAGGGATTTAGGATTATGGTTCAAGGAGTAGAGATTAAGGAATAAGTAATAAGGATTAAGGATTAAGAATTAGGGATTAGAGATTATGTAGATTATTTGAGATGAAGAGATAACGATTAAGGATTTAGGATTAACGAATTGATTATTAAGTGATTATGATTAAGATAAGGATTAAGGATTAGGGATTAGGGACTAAGGATTAGAGATTAGGGATTAAGGATTAGGGATAAAAGTTTAGAAAATAAGGATCAGGGATTATGGATTATAGATTAGGGATTAGGGATCAGGTATTAAGGATTAGGGTTTAAGGATTAGAGATTAAGTATTAGAGATTAGGGATTAAGGATTAAAATTTAGGGATAATAGATGGATTAGGGATATGGATTAATGATTTTTTTTATTAATGATTAAGGATTAGGGACAAGTGCAAGATTGATTAAAGATAACAGATTAGGTATTAATTATTAAAGATCAGTTAAGTAAGGAATAAAAGGGTTCAATTAGATTATATGAATTAAGGATTACGAAGAAGAAGAAGGAGAAGAAGAAGAAGATGATGATGAAGAAGAAGAAGAAGAACAAGGAGAAGAAGAAGAAGAAGAAGAAAAAGGAGAAGAAGAAGAAGAAGAGGAAGAAGAAGGAGAAGAAGGGGAGGAAAAGAACAATGGAGAAGAAGAAGAAAATGAATAGGAAGAGGAGGAGGAAGAAGAAGAAGAAGAGGTAGAAGAAGAAGAAGAAGGAGAAGAAGAAGAGTAGGAAGAGGAAGAAGAAGAAGAATGTGAAGTAATAGAAGAAGAAGAAGAAGAAGAAGAAGAAGGGGAGGATGAAGAATAGTAATAATAATAATAATAAAAAAAGAAGAAGAGGAAGATGAAGATGAAGAAGGAGAAGAACAAGAAGAAAAGTATAAGAAGAACAAGAAGAAGAGGAAGAAGAAATAGAAGATGAATAAGAAGAAGAAGGAGAAGAAAAATAAGGAAAAAAAAAGAAAAAGAATAAATAGAGGAGGGAGAAGAAGAAGAATAAAATGGGGAAGAAGAAGAATAAGAAGAAGATGAGGAGGAAGAACAAAGACAAGTAGAGGTAGAAGAAGAGAAAGAAGAGGACGAAGAAGCAGAAAACAAAGAAGAAGAAGAACAAGAAGGAAAAGAAGGAGAAGAACAAGAAGCAAAAAAGAAGAAGAAGAAGTGGAAAATGAAGAAGAGGAAGAAGAAATAGACGTAGTAGAAGAAGTATAACAAGAAGAAGTAGAAGAAGAGGAAGGAGGAGGAGGAGGAGGAGAAGAAGAAGAAGAAGAAGAAGAAGAGGATGTTGAAGAAGAAGATGATGAAGAAGAAAAAGGGGAAGAAGAAGTAGGGGATGATAAGGAAGAAGAGGAAGTAGTAAAAGAAAAAGATGAGGAAGAAGAAGAAGAAGAGGAAAAAGAAGAAGAAGAGGAAGAAGAAGTAGATAAAGAAGAAGAAGAATTATCGGATTAAGGATTAGGGTTAAGAGGTTAGACATTTTAGAATAGGGACTAAGGAGTGAAGGATTAGGGATTAGGTATCTGATAATAAAGATTAATGATTAAAGATTAGGGACATAGGGATTAAACATTAAGGATTTACGAGTTAAAACTTAGGGAACATTGTTTTGAGGTTAAGGATTATGGATTAGAGAGAAGAGATTAAGGAATAAGTAATATGGATTTAGGATTAGGAATTAAGGATTAGGGATGAGCGATTAGGGATTTGGCATTAGCGATTATTGTTTAGGATTAAAGATTAGGGATTAGAGGATAGGAATTAAAGATTAAGGGTTAGAGATTAGGGATTGATTTTTTATTAAGGATTAAGGATTAGGGATTATGGATTAATGATTAGGGATTTGTGAGAAGGAAGACAAAAGAAAGAAGAAAGAAGAAAGAAGAAAGAAGAAGAAAGAAAGAAGAAGAGGAAGAAGAAGAAGAAGAAGAAGAAGGAGAGAAAGAAGAGGAGGAAGGATAAAGAAGAAAGAAGAATGAATAAAGAAGGAAGAAAGAAGATGGAAGGAGGAAAGATGAAGGACGGAGGAAAAAGGAAGAAGAAAGAAGAAAGAAAGAAGAAGCAGAAGAAGATAACGAAGGAGTGGAAGAAGGAGAAAGAGAAGGAGGACAAACAGAAGAAGAAGGAGAAGGAGAAGGAGAAGGAGAAGGAAAAGGAGAAGGAGATGGAGAAGGAGAAAGACAAAGAGAAGGAGATGGAGAAGAAGGAGAAGAAGAATAAGAATAAGAAGAAGAAGAAGAAGAGGAAGAAGAAAAAGAAGAAAAAAATAGAAGAAGAAGGAGGAGGATGAGGAGGAGGAGAAGAAAAGAAAGAAGTGGAAGAATAAGAAAAATAAGAAAACAAGAGGAAGGAGAAGAAGAGGAAGAAGAAGAAGAAGCGGATGAAGAAGATGAGGAAGAAGATGAAGTAGAAGGAGCAGAAGAAGAGGAGGATGATGAATAAGAAGAAGAAGAAGAAGAAGTAAAGAAGAAGAGGATGAGGAAGAAGAAGAATAAGAAGAGGAAGATGTGGAAGAAAAGGCTAAAGAAGGAGAAGAAGAAAATGAGAAGGAAGGAGAAGAAGACGAAGAATAAGAAAAAGAAGTAGAAGAGGAAGAAAAGATGGATTAGGGGTTATGGAATGGGGATTAAGGATTAAGGAATGATGGATTAGATATTAGGTAACAAGGAATACGTTTTAAAGATTTGGGAGAGACTTATTAGGGATTAGGGATTATGTACTTTGGAGTTAGTAATAAAGGATTCAAGTTTAGAGATTAGGAATTTAGGATTAGAGAGTAAGAATAAAGGAATAAGTAAAAAAATTAGGGATTATTAATTATGGATTAAAGAGTAGATATTTGAGATTAAGGATTAGAGATGAAAGGATTATATATTGGGATTAGAGATTAGGGATTATGAATTAAGGGATTAATTATTAAAGTTTAGGAATTTAGGAATTTAGGATTAAAATTATGGATTAGGCATAAAGGAATAGGGATTAAGCATTAAGGATTAGAGATTTAGGATGTAGGATTAGATGTTAGAGATTAAGGATTAATGGATTTGGATTAGCTTTAGAGAATAGGGATTAATGATTAGGGATTTGTGATTAATTGATTAGGTATTAGAGTTTATAGATTATGGATTATGAATTATGGATTACGGATAAGAGATTAGGGATTTGGCATTAGGGATTAAAGTTTAGGGATTAGAGGTTAGGATCTAAAGGTTAAGGATTAGAAATTAGGGATGGATTAGGAGTTAGAGATTAAGGATTTGGTATTAGAGATTAGGGAAAAGGAAGAAGGAAGAAAGGAAAAGGAAGATGAACGAATGAAAAAGAATAGAAAGAATAAAGAATATGAAAGAAGGAAGAAGGTAGAAGAAACAAAAAAGGAAGATGAAAGAAGGAAGAAGGAAGGAAGAAGGAAGAAGGGAGAAGAAAGAAGAAAGAAGAAAGAAGGAAGAAGAAGAAGAAGAACAAAATGAAGGAGAAAGGGAAGAGGGATGAGGAGGAGGAGGAGAAAGAGGAGGAGAAGGAGACAGAGAAGGAGATAGAGAAGGAGAAGGAGAAGGAGAAAGAGGAGTAGGAGAGGAGAGTGACAATAAGAAAGAGAAGGAGAAGAAGAAGGAGAAGCTGAAGAAGAAGAAGAGGAAGAGGAAGAAGAAGAGGAATGCGAAGAACAAGAAAAAAAAGGAAGAAGGAGAAAAAGGAGAGGAGGTAGAGGAAGAAGAAGAAGAGGAAGAAGAGGAAGAAGAAGTAGAAGAAGAGGGAGAAGAAGAAGAATAAGAGAAAGATGAGGAAGTAGAGGAAGAAGACGAAGAGGAAGAAATGAGGAAGAAGAAGAAGAAGACGAGGAAAAAGAGGAAGAAAAGGAAGAGGGAGAGGAAGTAGAAAAAGAAGGAAGTTGGATGGAATAAAGAAGGAAGAAGGAAGAATGAAGAAAAAGGAAGAAAGTAGAAAGAAGAAAGAAGAAAGAAGAAAGAGGAAAGAAGGAAGAAGAAGAAGTAAAAGAAGATGATGAAGGAGTAAGAAAAAGAGGAGAATAAAGAGATGGAAGTGGAGAGGTGAAGGAGCAGGATAAGGAGAAGGGAAGGTGAAGGAGATGGAGAAGGAGAAGAAGAAGGGGAAGGAGTAGGAGATAGAGAAAGAGAAGGAGATGGAGAAGAAGAGAGAGAAAGGCTTGGAGAAGGAGAAGAAGAAGAAAAAGAAGAAGAGGAAGAAGTATAAGAAGAAGAAGAAGAGGAAGAAAAAATAAAAGATGAAGAAGAACAATAAGAGGTAAAAGAAGATGAACAAGAAAAAGAAGAGAGGAAGATGGAGAAGAAAAAGAACAAGAAGAGGAGGAAGAAGAAGAGGAGAAATAAGAAGAAGAAGAAGAAGAAGTTGAAGTTGAAGAAAACGAAGAAGAAGAAGAAGAAGAAGAAGAAGAAGATAGAGAAGAAGAAAATAAAGAAGATAAAGAAGAAGAAGAGTATGAAAATGAAGTAGAAGGAGAAGATGAAGAGTAAGATAAGGAAGAAGATGGGGAAGAAGATGGAGAAAATATTGAAGAAGAAGAAGAAGAGGAAGAAGTTGAAAAAGAAGAAGAAGAAGAGGAAGAAGATGAGGTAGA
Source organism: Vanilla planifolia (assembly GCA_023846275.1). Taxonomy (NCBI): domain Eukaryota; kingdom Viridiplantae; phylum Streptophyta; class Magnoliopsida; order Asparagales; family Orchidaceae; genus Vanilla; species Vanilla planifolia. The sequence goes on along the minus strand of JAIUJO010000015.1, from coordinate 9,149,812 downwards.
AGAAGAGGTTGTAGAGATGGATAAGGGATTAGGGATAAAGGAGGGAGGGATTAGAGATTAAGGAATATAAGTTATAGATTAGCGAGAGAGGGATTATAGATTAGAGAGATATTTGGGATTAGTGGTTAGCGATTAAGAGGGAGAGCTTAGGTATTCAACATTAGGGATTAGGGATTGGAGGTTATGGATTAGCAATTAGGATTAAAGTTTAGGAGTTAAGGTTTACGGATTACATTGTAGGCATTAGAGAATAAGTAATAGGGATTAAAGATTAACGATTAAGGATTAGGGACTAAGGATTAAGTTGAAGGGATTAATTGTTAGGGATATAGGATTAAGGTTTGCGGGATTAATTTTTATATATTAGGGATTATAGATTATTGAAAAATGATTAAGAATTAGGGATTAGAGATTTGTGATTAGGGTTTGAGGATTAGATATTAAAGATTAGAGATTACAGGGTAGGGATGTAAGATTAAGGATTAGTGATTCAGGATTAGGGATTAAGGGTTAAGTTTTAGAGATTAAGGATTATAGATTTGGGATTAAAGATTAAGAATTAGGTATTAAGGATTAGGCTTTAGAGATTAGGGATTAACGATAGATTAGAGATTAAGGATTAAGGATTGGGGATTAGGGATTACGGAATAGGGAGAAGGAAGAAGGAAGAAGAAGAAGAAGGAAGAAAGAAGGAAGAAAGAAGGAGGAAGAAGGAAGAAGTTAGAAGGAAGAAGAAGAGGAGGAGGAAGAAAAGGAGGAAAAAGAAGGAAAAAAGAAGAGGAAGAAGAATAGGAAAAATAAAGACAAAAGAAGAACAAAGAAAGAAGATAGGAGAAGGAATAAGGAAGGAGCAAGGAAGATGTACGAAGGAAGAAGAACAAAGAAAGAAGAAACAATAAAGTAGAATAAAGAATAAGAAGAAGAAGAAGAAGGGGAAGGAGAAGGATGACATGGAAAAGGAGGAAGAGAAGGAGAAGGAGAATAAGAAGGAGATGTGGAAGGAGAAGGAGAAGGAGAAGGAGAAAGATAAGAAGAAGAAGAAAGAGAATGGGAGGGAGATGGAGAAGAAGAAGAAGATGATGATGATGATGAAGAAGAAATAGAGGTATAAGAAGAAGAACATGCAAAATAGGAGAATAAAAAGAAAAAGATGGGGTAGAAGAATAAAAGGAAGAGGAAGATGTAGAAGAAGAAGTAGAATTAGAAGAAGAAAATGATGTAGAAGAAGTGAAACATGAAGAAGAAGAAGAAGAAGTTGAAGAAGAATAATAAAATGAGATGGATTAGGTGTTTATGGTTAGGGAATAGGGATTAAATAGGAGAGGGATTTGAAATTAAGTGTTTGGGATTAAGGATTAGGGATTAGAGATTATAGATTGGCAACTAGGAATTACAGTTTATGGACTAAGGATTAGGGATTAAAGAGTAGGGATTAAGTAATAAGTAATGAGGTTAGGGATTATATATTAGAAATTATGGATTATGGATGAAGGGATTAATGATTTGGGATTATAGATTAACAATTAACAAACCAATCTTTTAGTTTGCATATTAGGGATTTGGGATTCCACATTGTGAATTTAGGAATAAGGATTTGGGATTAAGGATTAAAAGTCAGTGATTAAGGATTAAGGATTTAGAGTTAGGGGATTACAGATGAGGGATTAGAGCTTAGAGATTAATTGATTAAAAGTAGGATTAATGATTATGGATTAGTAATTAAGGATTAAGGATTAGGGATTAGATATTAAGTATTAAGGATTAGGGATATGGGATTATGGATTATAGATTTGAGGAAGGTGAGGAAGAAAAGGAAGAAAAAAAGATGAAGATAAGGAAGAAGAAGAGGAAGAAGAAGTAGAAGGCAAGTAAGAAGAAGAAGTAGAAGAAGAAGAGGAAGAAGAGATAGATTTGGGATCAAGGGTTTGGGATTAGAGATTAGGGATTAAGTATTAAGGATTGAGGAATAAAGGATTAGAGATTATGTATTTAGGAATATAGATTAAAGACTAAGGAGAAAAGGATTAAGAATTAGGGATTTGGGATTTAGGAGTTAGGAATTAAGGACTAAGATTTAGGGATTAAGGATTAGGGATTAAGAAGTAGGGATTATAGATTTGGTAATAAGTAATAAGTATTAAAGATTAAGAATTAAGGAATAAGGATTAAGTTTTTTGGATGAAGGGCTTAAAGATTATGGATTAAAGATTAAGGATTAAGAATTATAAGATTAATTACTAAGGATTAGGGGTTAGAGATTTAGGATTAGAGAATAGTGTTTAGAGAATCGAGATTAGTGATTAGGGATTAGAGATTAGATATTAAGGATGCTAGATTTAGGATTAGATATTTGAGATTAGGTATTTGAGATAAAGGCATTTGGATTAGTATTAGAGATTAAGGATATTTAAGATAAAGGCATTTGGATTAGAATTAGAGATTAAGGATTTTGGATTAATTATTAAGGATTAGGGATTAAGGATTAGGGATTAGAGATTAGAGAATAGAGATTAGGGATTATGGGTTATGAATTATAAATTAGGGATTTAGTACTATAGATAAGAGTTTAAGTGTTAGAGAATAGGGATAAGTGGTTAAGGATTAAAAATAAAGGATTAGTGATGAAGGATGGATTAGTGATAAGGCATTAAGGATTAGGGTTAGGGAGATGGTAGGAGTTAGGAAGAAGGAAGCAGAAAGAAAAAAGGAAGAAAGAAGAAAAAAGAAGAAGAAAGAAAAAAGGAAGAAAGAAGAAGAAGAAAAGGAGCAAGAAAAAGAGGAAGAAGAAGAAGAAGAGGAGGAAGATGAAGATAGAGAGTAAAAGGATGGAAGAAGAAGAAGAAGAAAAAAAGAAGAGGAAAAAGAAGCAGAAGATGAAGAAGTGGAGGAAGAAGAAGAAGAAGAAGAAGAAGAAGAAGAAGAGGAAGATGAGAAAGGAGGAGAAGAAGAAGAAGAAACAAATGTGGAAGAAGAAGAAGAGGAAGGGAAAGAAGAAGAAAAGGAGGAAGAAGAAGAAGAAAAACAATAAGAAGAAGAGGAAGAATAAGAAGAAGAAGAAGAGCAAATAGAGATTGGTTTTAGATTTGGGATTAAGGGTTAGGTATTAAGAATTAGATATTAATGAGAGAATGATTATAAATTAGGGATTAGGGATTATAGATTATGGATTATAGAGGGAGGGATTTGGTTTTAGAGATTAGGTCTTAGCGATTAAGGATAGGGAGGGAGAGATATGGCATTAGATATTAAGGATTAGGGATTGGAATTATAGATAAGAATTTAGGGATTATGGAATAGCAATTTGAGATTGTGGTTTAGAGATTAAGGATTATTGATTAATGAGTATGGATTAAGGAATAAATAATAAGAATTAGGGATTAAGGATGAATAGATTAAAGATTATGGATTATAGATTAGGGATTAAGGATCAAGGGATTAAATATTAAAGATTAAGATTTAGGATTTGGTTTTCTAAATTAGGGAACAGGGATTATGGATTAAAGATTAGTGATTAGGAATTTGAGATTAAGTATTTGTTATTAGAGATTATAGATTAGAGACTAGAGATTAAGGGATTAGGATTAGCATTAGGGATCAGAGATTAGGTATTAGGGATTAAAGATTAGTGATTAAGGATTAGAGATTAGAGATTAAGGATTCAAGAGTAGGGAGTAGGGATTATGGATTATGGATTAAGGACTAGAGATTTGAAAAAAGGTAGAAGATGAAGAAGTGGACAAAGAATCGAAAAAAGGAGAAGAATAAGAAGCAGAAAAGAAGAATAACAAGAACAAGAGGAAGACGAAGAATAAAGAAGAATGAGGAAAGAAGAAAGAACAAAGAAGGGAGAAAGAATTTGGAAGAATTAAGAAGGAAGGAGGAAGGAAGAAGGTAAAAGGATGAAGAAAAAAGAAAGGAGAAAGAACAAAGCAAAAATATGAAAAAAGGAGGAAATAGAAGAAGAAGAAGAAGAAGAAGAAGAAGAAGAACAAGAAGTAGGAGGAGAAGGAAAAGAAGGACATAGACGAGGAGGAGAATGAGAAGGAGAAGGAGAAAGAGAAGGAGATGGAGATGGAGAAGGAGCAGGAGAAAGTGAAAGATAAGGAGAAGGAGAAGGAGAAGAAGAAGGAGAAGTAGAGGAAGAGGAAAAAAGAAAAAGAAGAAGTAATAAAAGAAGAAGAAGAAGTAGAGCCAACAGAAGAAGAGGAAGAAGAGTTTCAATAAAAGAAGACAATGAAGAAAGAGAAGAAGGGAAAGAAGAAAAGGAAGAGGAAGAAGTAGTAGTAGTAGCAATAGGAGAAGGAGAGGAAGAAGAGGAAGAGGAAGATGAAGAAGAAGAACAAGAAAAAGAAGAAAAAGAAGTAGAGAAAGAAGGAGAAGAAGAAGAAGAAAAAGAGAAAGAAGGAGAAGAAGACGAAGAAGAGTAAAATGAGGAAGATAAGGAAGAAGAAGATCAAGAAGATCAGGAAGAAGAAAAAGTAGAAGAAGAGGAGGAAGAGGAAGAAGAAGAGGTGGAAGAAGAATAAGAAGAGGAAGAAGAGGTGGACAAGAGATTACGAATTAAGAGTTAGGGTTTAAGGAGTATGGTTTAAGGAGACAGGGATAAAAGATTAAGTGTTAAGGATTAAATATTATTTGTTATAGGTTAGGAAATAAACATTAAGGATTGGGGATTATCAATTAAGGTTAAGGGATTCAGGATTATTGTTCAAGGAGTAGGGATTAAGGAATAAGTAATAAGGATTTGGGATTAAGGATTAGGGATTAGAGATTCGATACATTATTTGAGATGAAGGGATAATGACTAAGGATTTAGGATTAAGGAATTAATTATTATGAATTGGGGATTACGGATTAGGGATTTAGGATTTGGGATTATAGATACAAGAATAGGGATTAGTGATTAAAAATTAGGGATTTAGGATTATAGATTAGAGATTAGTGGTAAAGCAATTAGAATGAGGTTTAGGAATTAGGGATTGGAGAAAAGGATTAAGGATTAGGTTTTAAGGATTAGAGATTAAAGACTAAGGATTATAGATTATATTGTAGGGATTATGGATTAGTGTTCAAGTATTAAGGATTAGTAATTAGCGAATAGGGATAAGGGATTAGAGATTTGGGATTTGTGATTATAAATTATATAGTAAGGATTAGGTATCAGAGATTAGGTTTGAGGGACTAGTGATTAAGGATTAAAATTTATGTATTAAGAATGGATTAGGGATAATGGATTAAGGATTAGGAAAAAGGGCTTAATGATCTTGGAGTGTTGGATTATGGATTACAAATTAGAGATAGGAGTTTAGGTAGGGAGGGATTAAGGAATAGGAATTAGGGAATGGGGATTAGAAATTATGAAGAAGAAGGAGAAGTAGACGAAGAAGAAGAAGAAGAATTAAAAGGACGAGTAGAAAGAGAAGAAGAAGACGACAAAGAAGGAGAAAAAGAAGACAAAAAGGAAGTAAAAGAATAAGAAGATGAAGAAGAAGAGAAAGAAGAAGAAGACGAAGAAGAAGAAAAGGAGGAGGAGGAAGAAGAAGAAGAAGAAGAAAAAGAAGAAGAAAAAGAAGAAGAGGAACAAGAAGAAGTAGAAGAAGAAGAATAAAAAGAGGAAGATGAAGAAGAAAAAGAAGAGTAACAAGAAGAAGAGAGTAACAAAGAGAAGAAGAAGAAGAAGAAGAAGAAGGGATAAATGAGCAAGAAGAAGACAAAGAAGGAGAAGGAGAAGAAGAAGAAGGAGAAAGAGAAGGAGAAGAAGAAGAAGAAGAAGAAAAAGAAGAATAAAGGAAGAAGTAGAGGAAGAAGAAGACGAAGACGAAGAAGAAGAAGAATAATAATAAGAAGAAGAAGAAGATGATGATGAGGAAATAGAAGAAGTGCAAGAAGAAGAAGACGTAGAAGAGGAATTAGAAGAAGAAGAAGAAAAAGAAGAAGAAGAAGATGATGAATTGGAGGAGGAGGAAGAAGAAGAAGAAGAAGAAGAAGAAGAGGAAGAAGAAGAAGAAGAAGAAGAGGATGTTGAGGAAGAAGAACAAGAATACAAAGATGAGGAAGAAGAAGATGAAGAGGAAGAAGAAGTGGAAGAAAAGAAAGAAGAAGAAGTGGAAGAAAAGAAAGAAGAAGAAGTAGAAGAAGAGAAAAATATGAGATAGATTATGGATAAATGGTTAGTGATTAGGGATTAATGATTAAGGAATGAAGGGTTAAGAATTAGGTGTTAGAAAATATAGATTAAAGATTAGTGATTGAGAGATTAGGGATTTGAGAGTTAGTAATTAAAGATTAAGGTTTAAGGATTAAAGATTAGGGATTATAGAGTAGGGATTCGAGAATAAGCAGTAAGGATTAAGGAATAGGGATTAAGGATTAAAGATTAGGGATTAGGGATTACAGAAAAAGGATTAATGATTAAGGATTAGATATTAAGGATTAGTAATTAATGTATTAATTTTTAAGGATTTGGGATTGAAGATTAGTGATTTAGGATTAGCGATAAGGGGTTATGGTTTAGAGAATAGGGATTAGAGAGTTTGAGATTAAGGATGCAAGATTAATGGCTAGAGATTAGAGATTAGGTATTAGAGATAAAGGTATTAGGATTTGTATTAGACCCTAGAGATTAGGGATTAAAGATTTTGTTTTAATGATTAAGGTTTAGGGATTAGGAATTTGAGATTAAAGATTAAGTATTATGGATTATTAATAAGCAATTATGGATTAGAGATTAGGTATTATATATTAAAGTTTAAGGATTAGAGTTTTAGGATTAATGGTTAGGGATTAAAGAACAAGGATTAGAGATTAAGGTTAGATTAGTGATTAAGCATAAGGAGCAGGGATAGGGATTAGGGAGAAGGAAGAAGGAAGAAGAAAGAAGAAAAATAAGTGGAGGAAAAAGAAGAGGAAGAAGGATGAGAAGAAGAATAGGAAGAGTAAGAAGAATAGGAAGAATAAAGAAGAAGGAAGAAGGAAGAAAAAGAAGGAAGAAAGAAGGAAGGAGGAAGGAAGGAGGGAGATGGAAGAAGGACGAACGAAGAAGGAAGAAGGAAGGAGAAAGAAGAAAGAAGAAAGAAGAAAGAAGAAGAAGAAGAAGAAGAAAGAGAAGTAGAAGGAGGACGAAGAGATGGAGGAAGAGAAGGAGTAGGAGAAGGAGAAGGAGATGAAGAAGGAAAAGGAGAAGGAGGATTGGAAAAGGAAAAGGAGAAGGAGAAGGAGGAACACAAAGAGAAGGAGAAGGAGAAGAAGAAGGAGAAGCTAAAGAAGAAGAATAAGAAAAAGAAATAGAAGAAGAAGTAGAAGAAGAAGAGGAAGAAGAGGAAGAAGAAGAGGAATAAGAAGAACAAGACAAGAAGAAGAAGATGAAGAAGCAGAGGAAGAAGAAGAATAAGAAGAAGAAGAAGAAGAAGTGAAAGACAAAGAAAAGAAGGAGAAGAAGAAAAAGAAGTAAAAGAAGTTGATGAAGAAGATGAAGAAGAAGAAGAGGAGTATGTAGAAGGAGAAGTAGAGGAGGAAGAAGAAGAATAAGAAGGAAAAGAAAAAGAAGAGAAAGATGAGGAAAAAGAAGAAGATGTTGAAGAAGAAGAAGAAGAAGAGGAATAAGAAGAGGAAGAAGAGTTGTATTAGGGAAGAAGGATTTGGGGTTAGGGATTAAGGATTTGGAATTAAGGATGGACAAATATAAACTTAGGTGTTAGGGATTATATATTTGGGATTAAATATTAAGAATTAGGGATTATCAATTAGGGATTAGAGATTAAAGATTAGAGTGAAGGAATAAGTAATAAGGATTACAGATCAGGGATTAAGGTTAAGTATTAGAGATGAAAGGATTAATTATTAGAGGTTAAGGATTAAGTATTAAGGGATTAACTACAAATGATTGGAGATTAGAGAATTAGGAATTGGAATTATGGAATCGAGAATAAAGTTTAGAGATTAAGGATTAGACAATAGTGATTTAGAATTATAGATTAGAGATAAGGGATTAGGGATTAGAGATTAATTATTTAAGACTATGATTAAGGATTAAAGATTAGTGATAAAGGATTATATAATAGTGATTAGTGAGTGTTTAGTATAAATTAGGGATTAGGGATCACATATTAGGAATTAGAGATAAGGTATTAGGGATTAGAGATTAAGAATTTTGGATTATGAATTATAGATTAAGGATTAGAGATTATGGATTAGGTAATAAAGATTAAGGTTTAGGGATTAAAGATTAGGGATTAGTGATTAATGATTAAAGATTAGAGATTATGGATTTACGATTGATTAAGGATTTGGGATTATGGATTGGGGAATAAGGATTAAAGAATAGGGATTAGCAATTAATGATTAAAGAGGGATGGATTAAGGACTACAAATTTAGGGATCAGAGATAAGGGAGGGAAGGATTAAGGTGTAAAGATTAGGGAATATGGATTAAGGATTATGAAGAGAAGGAGAAGGAGAAGAAGAAGAAGAGAAAGAAGAGGAAGAAGAAGAAGAACAAGGAGAAGAAGAAGAAGAAGAAGAGTAAGAAGAAGAAGACAAAAAGGCAGAAGAGGAGTAAGAAGAAGAAGAAGACGAAGAAGAAGAAGAAGAAGAAGAGGAAGATGAAGAAGAAGAGGATGAAGATAAAGAAGAAGAAAATGATGAAGAAGAAGAAGTAGAAGAAGTGGAAGAAGAAGAAGAAGAAGAAGAAGAAGAAAAAGGAGAAGAAGAGAAAGAAGAAGAAGAAGAAGATGAAGAGGAAGAAGAAGAAGGAGACGAAGAAGAAGAAGAACAAGATGGAGAAGAAGAAGAAGGAGAAGGGGAAGAGTAAGAAGAAGGAGAAGAAGAAGAAGAAGGTGAAGTAGTTGAAGAAGAAGAAGAAGAAGAAGAAGAAGATGAGGTGGAAAAAGAAGAAGAAGAAGATAAAGAAGAAGAGGTAGATGAAGAAGAAAAGGAAGAAGGACAAGAAGAAGAGAGAAAAAAAAGATAAAGAAGAAGAAGAAGAAGCAAAAATAGAAGAATAGGAAGAAGAACAAGAAGAAGTAGTAGAAGGAGAAGAGGAAGAAGAAGAAGAATAAAAGATGAAGAAGAAGGACAAGAAGAAGAATGAGAAGAAGAAGAAGAAAAAGCTAAAAAAGAAAATGAGAAAGAAGAAGAAGAATTGGAAGAAGAAGAAGAAGAAGAAAAGGAAGAAGAAGAGGAAGATGAAGAAGATAAGGAAGCAAGACAAGAAGAAGATAGGAAGAAAAAGGTGAAGAAGAAGAAGAAGAAGAAGAAGAAGCAAAAATAAAAGAAGAAGAACAAGAACAAGAACAAGAAGAAGAAGAAGTAGAGAAGAAGAAGAAGAAATAAAGATGAAGAAGAAAAGGAGGAAGAAAAAGAAGAAGAAGAAGAAGAAGATGAAGAAAAAGTAATTGAGGAGGAAGAAGTGGATGAAGGAGAAGAAGAAGAGGAATAAGATGAAGAAGTAAATGAATTGGAAGAAGAGATGGATTAGGGATTAAGGTGTTAGGTATTAAGGATTATGATTAGGGATTATGGAATGAAGGATTAAGGATTAGATATCAGAGAATGTAGATGAAAGATTCGGGAGACAGACTAGAGAATTTGGAGTTAAAAATTAAGGATAAAAGTTTAAAGATTAGGGATTAGTGATTAGAGCAAAAGGATTTGGGAATAAGTAATAAAGATAAACAATTATGGATAAGGGATTAAGGATTATGATTAAGGATTATAGATGAAGAGATTAATGTTTATTGAATAAAGCTTAGGGATTAAGAATTAAGAGATTAATGATTAAGGATTAAGGATTAAAGATTAGTGATTTAAGATTTAGTATTAGGGTTTAAATATAGTGATTAATGATTAGGGATTAGGGATTAGAGATTAGTTATGCAAAATTTAGGATTCGAGAATTGAGAGTAGGGATTAGAGATAATGGTGTTAGGATTAGCATTAGAGATTAGTGATCAATATTTAAGGATTTGGGATTAGTGATTAAGGATCAGGGATTAGTAATTAGAGATTAGGGATTAGGGATTATGGACTATAGATAAGAGATTAGGGGATAAGAGGTTAGGGATTAAAGATTAAGGATTGGAGATTAAAAATAGATTAGTGATTAGGGATTAAAGAGGAGAAACAGAGGGAGAATGAGAAGAAGAAGGAGAAAGCATAGGAGATGAAGATGGAGAAGAAGACGGACATTGAGAAGCAGAAGTAGAAGGTGAAAGATAAGGAGAATGAGAAGAATAAGAAGAAGGAGAAGGAGGAGGAGAAGAAGAAGAAGAAGAAGAAGGATAAGTAGAAGAGGAAGAAGAAGAGGAAGAAGAATTATAAGAAAAAGAAGAAAATAGAGAAAAAGAAGAAAAAGAGGTGGAGGATGAAGTAGTATAAAAAGTAGAAGAAGATGATGATGAAGAAGAAGAAGAGGAAGATGAAGAAGAGGTAAAAGAAGTGAAAAAAAGAAGGTGAAGAAGAAGACGAAGATGAAGAAGCAATAGAAGAAGAAGAAGAAGAGTAAGATGTGGAATACGTAGAAGAAGAATAATAAGTAGATGAGAAAGAAGAAGACATAAAAGAAGAGGAAGAAGAAGAAGATAAAAAGTAGAGGATGAAGAAGATGAATAAGTGAAAGAAGAGATGGATTAGGGATTAAGGATTAAGAAAGGTTAGATATTGGATTAGGTGTTAGGGATTAGGGATTAAGGATTATAAATTAGAGATTAAAGATTAGGGATTATCAATTATGGATTAGGGATTAGAATTTAAGGATTAAGGATTAAGAATTAAGGAACAAGTAATAAGGATTAGACATTAGGATTAAGGAATAAGGATGAAGGGATTAAGGATTTAAGGGTTAATTACAATTGATTTGGGATTGGGGATTTACAATTTGGGATTATAGATTTGACAATAGATATTAGGGATTAAGGATTAGAGATTAGTGAGTATGGATCCATGATTCAGGATTATAGATTAGAGATTAGAGACTAGAGATTAGAGATAAAGTAATTAGGATTAAGACTTAAGAATTATTTATTAGGTACTACGAATTAAGGACTAGGGATTAGACAATAAGGATTAGGGATAAAAGATTATATACTAAGGATTTGGGATTGTGGGTTGTAGATTAAGGTTTAAGGATTAGGGACAAGGTAATCAAGATTTGGGTTTAAGGATTAGAGATGAAGGATTAGGGATTAGAGATTAAGGATTTGGGAAAATGAATTATAGATTAGGGATTAGGGGTTATGGATTAGGTATTAGAGATTAGGGTTTAAGGATTTAAGATAAGAGATCAGAAATTAGAAATTTAGGGATTAAGGATTAGAGATTATGGATTAAGGATAGATTAGCTATTAAAGGCAAGGGATTATGGATTAGTGATTAGGGATTAAGGACTAGGGATTAAAGAATAGGGATTAGAGATTAATGATTAAAGAGGGATGGATTAAGGATTATAAATATAAGGATAAGAGATTAGAGAGGGAATGATTAAGGAGCAGGGATTAAGGAATATGGAATAAGGATTATGAAGAAGAAGAAGAAGAGGTAGAGGAAGAAGAAGAAGAAGAAGAAGAAGGAGAAGAAGAAGAAAGGAAGGAAGGCGGAGAAGAAGAAGAAGAAGAAGAAGAAGAGGAAGATGAAGAAGTAGAGGAAGAAGAAGTGGAAGAAGAATAGGAAGAAGAAAATGAGGAAGAATTAGAAGAAGAAGAAAAAGAAAAAGAAGAAGAAGAGGAAGAAGTAGAAGAAGAAGAAGAAGAAGAAGAAGAAGATAGGGAAGAAGAAGAAGAAGGAGAAGGAGAAAAGAATGAATGAAAGAAAGAAGAAGAAAAAGAAGAAGAAGAAGAAGAAGAGGAAGACGAAGAGAAAAAAGAATAAGAAGAAGAAGAAGAGGAAGATGAAGAAGAAAAGAAGAAGAATAAGAAGAATAGAGAAAAAAATGAAGAACAAGAAGAACAAGAAGTAGAAGAAGTAAAAGAAGAAGTAGAAGAAGAAACAAGAAGAATAAGAAGAAGAACGAGAAAGAGAAGAAGGAGTAGAAGAGGAAATGAAAGAGAAAGAAGAAGAAGATGAAGAAGGAGAAGAAGAAGAAGAATAAGAGGAGGAAGGAGGAGGAGGAGGAGGAGAAGGAAGAGAAGGAGAAGGAGAAGGAGAAGGAGAAAGAGAAGGAGAAGCAGAAGGAAATCGAGAAGGAGATGGAGGAGGTTTAAGAGTAGGTGAAGGAGAAGGAGAAGGAGAAAGAAAAAGAGAAGGAGAAGTAGAAGAAGGAGGAGAAGAAGACGAAGAAGAAGAAGAAGAAGTTGAAGAAGAGGAAGAAGAAAAAGAATAAATAAAAGAAGAAGAAGAAGAAGAGGAAGAAGCAGAAGAATAAGAGGAATAAGAAGAATAAGAGTGGAAGAAGGAGAAGGGGAAGAAGAAGAAGAAAAAGAAGAAGAATGGGAAGAAGTGGAAGAAGAAGAAGAAGAAGAAGAAAAGGAAGATGAGGAAGAAGAAGATGGAAAAGAAAATAAATAAGAAGAAGAAGAAGATGAAGAGGAGGAAGAAGAAGAAGAGGAAGAAGGAGACGAAGAACAAGAGGAAGAAGAGGAAGAAGAGATTGATTTGGGATTAAGGATTAGGCTTTAGAGATTAGGGATTAAGAAGAGAGAGATTAGGTATTAGGGAATAAGAATTATAGATTAAGGAGGGATGGATTGGTGATTAGAGGTTAGGTATTAAGTATTAGGGGTTAGAGATTTGGGATTAGGGATTAGGGAGAGAGATTAGGTATTAGGCATTAAGGTTAAGGATTAGGGATTAAGGATTAGGGTTAAAAGATTATGGATTAGCAATTTATGATTATGATTTATGGATTTAGGATAATAGATTATAGAGTAGGAGTTACGGAATAAGTAATAGGAATTAAGGAGTAAATGTTAAGGTTTAGTGATCAAAGATGAAGGGAATAATTATTAAGGATAAGGGATTAGGGATTAAGGATTAAGGGATTAATTATTAAAGATTAGGGAATTAGGATCAGGGATTATAGATTAGAGAATATGGATTATTGATTAGAGATTGGTGATTAGGAATTTTGAATTAAGGAATAGGTATTAGAGATTAGAGATTAAGGCTTAGAGATAAGGGATTAGTATTAGGATAAGGGGGTTTGATGTTAGGGATTAGTGATTAAGATTTAGGGATAAAAGATTAAGGATTAGAGAATAGTGATTAAACATTAGGTGTTAGGGATTAAGGTTTATGGATCATAGATTAAGGATTAGAGATTAAGAAAAAAAGAAGACGAGGAAGAAAAAGTGGAAAAATAAGAAGGAGAAGTGGAAGTGGAAGAAGAAGATGAAGAATAAAGATGAAAGACGAGAGAATAAAGAAGAAAGATGAAGAAAGAAAGAATAAGTAAGAAGGAAGAAGAAATATGAAAGAAGCAAGAAGAAAGAAGAAATAAGAAAGGAGAAATAAGTAGAAGAAAAAGGAGGAGAAGAAGAAGAAAGAGAAGGAGAAAGAGAGGACAAAGAGGAGGAGGAGAAGGAGACAAAGAATAAGAAAGAGAAGGAAAAAAGAGAAGGAGAGTGATAAGGAGAAGGAGAAGGAGAAGGAGAAAGGGAAGGAGAAGTTGAAAGATAGTGAGAAGAAGGAGAAGGAGAAGCAGAAAAGAAGAAGAAGAAGAAGAAGAAGAAAACGACAAACAAAAAGAATAAGTACAAGAAATAAAAGAAGTGGAAGAAGAACAAGAAGTAGAAGAAGAAGAAAAAGAAGATGAAGAAGAAGTAGGACAGGAAGAAGAAGCGAAAGAAGAATTACAAGAAAAGAAGAAAATGTGGAAACGAAGAAGAAGGAGAAGAAGAAGAGGAGGAGGTAGAAGAAGTAGAAGAAGAAGAATAAGAAGGAGAAGAAGAAGTAGAAGAAGAAGAGGAAGATGATGATGAAGAAGAAGAGGAAGAAAAAGAAGAAGTGGAAGAGAAAGAAGAAGAAGAAGAAGAAGAAGAAGAGTAAGATGAAGAAGATGAGGAAGAAGAAGAAGATGAGGAAGAAGAAGAAGAAGAGGAGGAAGAAGAAGAAAAAGTGAAAGAAGAGATAGATTAAGGATTAAAGATTAGGGTTTAAAGAGAAAGGGATTTGGGATTAAGTGTATGGGATTAAGGATTTGTGATTGAAGATTAAGGTTTAAGGTTTATCAATGAGGATTAAAGATTAGGGATTATAGATTATAGATTGAAGAGTAAGGATTAATGAATATGTAATAGGGATTAAGGATTAAGTATTAAGTATTAGAGATAAAAAGATTAATGATTAGGGATTAAGGATTAACAGATTCATTACTAAGGATTAAGTAATAGGGGTTTAGTAATTAGGATTATCGATTAGAAATAGAGATTAGGTTTAAGGATTAGAGATTAGGGATTAGAGATTATGGATTAGAGGTTAGGCAACTAAGATTAGGATTAAGGATTAAAGATTAGGGATTTGGGATTAGAGATTAAAGATTATGGATTATGGATTAAGGATTAGGGATAAGGGATTAGAAAGTAGGGATGAGGGATTATGGAATATAGATTAAGGATTATGGATTAGGGATTAAGCATTTTGGTTTAGAGATTAGAGATTTAGGATTAAAGATTAGAGATTAAGGTTTAGAGATTAGAGATTAAAGATTTTTTTATAAATGATTAAGGATTGGAGATTAGAGATTTCAAAGGGATTGATTAAAGATTATTAATTAGGTATTATGGATTAGGGATTAGGTAAGGAGGGATACAAAGGTTGGACTAGATAACATGGACTAAGCATTACAAATAAAAAGGAGAAGAAGAAGAACAACAACAACAATAAGGAGAAGAAGAAGAAGAAGAAGAAGAAGAAGAAGAATAAGGAGAAGAAGATGATGAAGAAGAAGAAGAAGAAGAGGAGAAGAACAAAAAGAGAGAGAAGAGGAAGAAGAAGAAGAAGAAGAAGAAGAAAAGAAGAACAAGAAGTGGAATAAGAAGAAGAAGAAGAGGAAGAAGAAGAAGAAGGAAAAAGAGAAGGAGAAGAGTAAGAAAAAAAGAAGTAGATGAAGTAGTAATTGTAGAACAAGAAGAAGAAGAAGAAGTAGAAGAAAAAAAGGAAGATGAAGATAAAAATAATAAGAAGAAGAGACAGAGAAAGATAAAGAAGATGGAGAAGAAGAAGAAGAAGAAGAAGAAGAACTAGAAGAAGAAAATGGAATAGAAGAAGAACTAGAAGAAGAAGAAGGACAAGAAGAAGAAGAAGAAGAAATGAAGGAGGAAGAAGAAGAAGAAGAAGAAGACAAAGAGGATGATGAAAATAAGTAGAGGTAGAAGCAGAGAAAGAGGTAGAGAAAGAAGTAGAAGACATAGAAGAAGAAGAAGAAGAAGACGAAGTGGAAAAAGCAGAAGAGGAAGATGAAAAAGACCTAATAGAAGAAGTAGAACTAGAAAAAGTAGAAGAAGAGGATGGAGAAGAAGAAGAAGAAAAGGAAGAAGAAGAAGTGGAAGTAGAAGAAAAGAATGAAAAAGAAGAAGAAAAAGTGGAAGAAGAAGTAGAAGAAGTAGAAATAAAAGAAGAAGGAGAAGAACAAGAAGAAGCTAGAGAAGGAGGAGAAGAAGAAGAAGAAATAAAAGACGAAGGAGAAATAAAAGACGAAGAAGAAATAAAAGACGAAGAAGAAGATGAAGAAGGACAAGGAGAAGGAGAAGAAGTAGAAGAAGAAAAACAAGATGAGAAATATGAAGTGGAAGAAGCGGAAGAAGAAGAAGAAGAGGAAGAAGAAAAAGAAGTAGAAGAAGAAGAGCAAGAAGAGATGGATTACAGATTTATAGTTAGGGGTTAAGGATTAGGGATTATGAAATGAAGGATTCGGGATTAGGTATCAAGGAATATGGATTAAACGTTAAGGAGAGAGGGATTAAGGATTTTGGAGTTAGAAATTAAGGATTAAGGTTTAGGGATTAAGGATTACGACGAAAGGATTAGGGAATAAGTAATAAAGATTAGAGATTAAGTATAAAGGATTAAGGAGTAGGGATTAGGGATTACATATGAAGAGATTAATGATTATCGATAAGAAATTAGGGATTAAGAATTAAGGGATTAATTATTCATGATTAGGGATTAGAGATTAGTAATTTAAGATTAGATTGATAGATTAATGATTAAGGATTAAACAGAAGGAGAAGGAGATGAAGAAGGAGAAAAAGAAGGAGAAGTAGAAGTAGAAAGATAAGCTGAAAGATAGGGAGGAGGAGGATAAAAAGGAGGAGAAGGTGAAGAAGAAGAAGAGAAGAAATAGAAGAAGAGGAAGAAGAAGAAGAACAAGAACAAGAACAAGAACAAGAAGACGAAGAAGAGGAAGAAGAATTACAAGAAAAGATGAAAATGGAGAAAAAGAAGAAGAGGAGGAACAAGTAGAAGAAGAAGAAGAAGAAGATGAAGAAGATGAAGAAGAAGAAGAAGAAGAGGAATATGATGATGAAGTATAAGAAGAAAAAAAAGAAGAAAGGGAAGAAGGAGAAAAAGAAGAAGAAGAAGAAGAATAAGATGTTGAAGATGCAGAAGAAGAGGAAGAGGACGAATAAGAAGAAGAAGAGGAAGAAGAAGAAAAAGAGGAAGAAGTGATGGATTAAGGATTAAGGATTAGGGATTAGGGATTAAGGAGGCATGGATATGGGATTTGGTGTTAGGGATTAAGGATTATAGATTAGAAATTAAAGATTAAGAATTAAAGATTAGGGATTAATGATTATTAATTATGGATTAAGGATTAGAACTTAAAAATTATTGATTAATGAATAAGTAATAGGACTAGGGATTAAGGATTAAGGATTAAGATTAAGGAATAAGGATGAATTAGAGATTAACAATTAAGGATTAGAAATTAGTGATCAGGGATTCATGATTCAAGATTATATGTTAGAGATTAGGGATTAGAGATTAAGTAATTTGGATTAGGATAAGGGCCTAAAGGTTATGGATTAGGGATTAAGATTTAAGGATTAGGGATAAACAATTACAGATTAGAGATTAAGCATTATGGATTATAGATTAGGATTAAGAATTAGGGATTAGGGTTTAAGGATTAGGAATTAAAGATTATGGATTAGAGATTATGGATTTAGGATTATAAATTATAGATTAAGGATTAGGGGATAGTGATTAAGTATTAGATATTTGGGTTTAGAGATTTGAGATTAGAAATTAGGGATTAAGGATTAGGGATTATAGATTAAGGATCGATTAACGATTAGGGATTCTGTATTATTGGTTAAGGATTAAGGATTAGGGTCTATTGATTAGGGAATCGGGATTAAGGATTAGTGATTAAAGTAGGGTGGATTACTGACTACAAATTTAGGGATAAAAGATTAGAGGTGAAAGGATAAAGGAGTAAGGATTAGAGAATATTGATTAAGGATTATGAAGAAGGAGAAGGAGAAGAAGAAGAATAAGAGGAAGAAGAAGAAGAATAAGGAGAAATAGAAGAAGAAGAAGAAGAAGAAGAAGAAGATGCAAAGAAAGAAAAAGATTAAGAGGAAGAAGAAGTCGAAGAAGACAAAGAAGAAGATGATGGAGAAGATGAAGAGGAAGATGAAAAAGGAAAGGAAGAGGAAGAGGAAGAGGAAGAGGAAGAAGAAAATGCGAAAGAAGATCAAGAAGCAGAAGAAGAAGAAGAAGAAGAAGAAGAAAAAGAAAAAGTAGAAGAAAAGGAAGAAGAAGAAGAAGATGATGATGATGAGGAAGAAGAAGGAGGAGGATAGAAAGAAGACGACGATGAAGAAGAAGGTGAAAAAGTTGAAGAAGAAGAAGAAGAAGAAGAGAAGATGAAGAGGAAAAAGAAGAAGAAGAAGAAGACGAGGAAGATGTTGATGAAAAAGAATAAGAATAAGAAGAAAAAGGAAGAGAAAGAAGAAGAAGAAGAAGAAGAAGAAGAAGAAGAAGAAGAAATAGAAGAAGAAGAAGTGATAGAAGAAGAAGAAGAAGAAGAAGAAGAAGAAGGAGAAAGAGAAGAAGAAGAAGAAAAAGAAGAAATAAAAGTGGAAGAAGAAGAAGATGAAGAACGAGAAGAAGAAGAAGAAGAAGAAGGAGGAGAAGGAGAAGGAGAAGGAGGATGAGGAGAAGGAGGAGAAGAAGGCGAAAGAGAAGGAGGAGGAGAAGGAGAAAGAAATGGAGAAGGAGAACGAGGTGGAGAAGGAGTAGAATAAGGATAAGTAGAAATATAAGGAGAAGGAGAAAGAGAAAGAAAAAGAGAGGAAGGAGAAGAATAAGGAGAAGGAGAAGAAGAAGAAGAAGAAGAAGAAGAAGAAGAAGATGATGATGATGATGTGTTGATAAGAAGGTGAAGAACAAATTAAAGCAACAGAAGAAGAAGAAGTGTAAGAAAAAGAGGAATAAGAAAAATACGGGAAGAAGAAGACAAAGAAGTAGAAGTAGAAAAGGAAGAAGAAGAAGAAGAAGAAGAAGAAGTCGAAGATAAGGAAGAAAAGGTGGAAGAAGAAGAAGAAGAAAATAAAGTACAAGAAGAAGGGATTAAAGAAGAAGACGAGGGAGAGGAAGAAGAAGAAGAAGAGGAAGAAGAAGAACAACAACAAGAAGAGTAAGAAGAGATGGATTTGGGATTAGGGATTAGGTGTTAGGGATTTGGAGTTAGAGATTAAGGGGAAGTGATTATGGATTAGGGAATAAAGATATTGGATTAAGGAGCGAGGGGTTAGGGATTAGAGATTAGGTATTAGGGATTAGGGATTACATATTAGTGAGGGAGGGATTAGGTATTAAGCATTAAGGATTAGGAAATTAGGATAAGAGATTAGGGATTATGGATTGGCAATTTATAATTATGGCTTTAAGATTAAGGATAATTGATTAGAGAGGTTGTATTTGGGATTAAATAATAAGAGTTAAGGATTAAGGATTAGGGATCAGGGATGAACGGATTAATGATTAAGGATTAACATTTTAATTATTAAAGATTAGGGATTATGGATTAGAGAATGAGGATTATTGAGTTATGATTAGTGATTAGAAATTTGGGATTAAGGAATAAGTATTAGAGATTAGAGATTAAGGTTTAAAGATTAAGGGATTATGATTAAGACAAGAGGTTAGATATTAGGGTTTAATGATGAATGATTAATGATTAAGGGTTAAGAATTAAAGATTAAGGATTAAAGATAAGGGATTAAGTATTCATGATTAGGGATTATGGATCATAGATTAGGGATTAAGGATTAAGAAAAAAAGAAGAAGAAGATGAGGAAGAAGAAGAGGGGAAAAAAGAAGAAAAAGAAGAGGAAGAGGAAGAAGAAGAGAAAGAATAAAGAAGAAAGAATAAAGAAAAAAGAAGAAAGATGAAGAAAGAAAGATTATGGAAGAAGGAAGAACAAAGACTAAAGAAGAAAGAAGAAAGAAGAAAGAAGACATAAGAATGAAGAAAGAAGTAGAAGAAAACGTAGATGTTGAAGAAGAAGAAGAAGGAGAACGAGAAGATGGAAGACAAGGAGAAGGAAGAGGAGAAGGAGAAGGAGATGGAGAATGAGAAGAAGAAGGAAAAGGAGAAGGAGAATGATAAGGAGAAGGAGAAGGGGAAAGCGAAGTTGAAAGATGATGAGAAGAAGAAGAAGACAAAGAAGAAAATGAAGAATAAGAAATAAAAGAAGAGGAAGAAGGAAAAGAAGTAGAAGAAGAAGATTATGACGAGGATGAAGAAGTAAAAGAGGTAGAAGAATGGAAAGAAGAATTACAAGAAAAGAAGAAAATGAAGAAAAAGTAGGGGAAGAAGAAGAGGAGGAGGTAGAAGTAGTAGATGAAGAAGAAGAAGAAGAAGAAGAAAGAAGAAGAAAAAGAAGAAGAAGAAGAAGAAGAAGAAGAAGAAAGAAGAAGAAAAAGAAGAAGAAGAAGAAGAAGAAGAAGAAGAAAAGGAAGATGATGATGAAGAAGAAGAGGAACAAAAAGAAGAAGAGGAGGAGGAAGAAGAAGAAGAAGAGTATGATCTTGAAGTGAGGAAGAAGAAGAAGATGAGGAAGAGGAAGAAGAGGGAGAGGAAGAAGAACAAGAAGAAGAAGAAGAAGAAGAAGAATAAGAACAAGAAGAAGAGGATGAAGAAGAAGAAGAAGAGAAAGAAGGGTTGGATTAAGGATTAGAGATTAGGGATTGAGGAGAAATGGATTTGGGATTATGGGCTAAGGACTAGGATTAGGGATTATGAATAAGGGATTGAAGATTCAAGATTCGAGGTTATCAATTAGTGATTAAGGATTAGGGGTTATGGATTAGGCATTAAGGAGTAAGGATTAATGAATAAGTAATAGGGATTAAAGATTAAGGATTAAAGACTAGCAATAAAAGGATTAATGATTAGGGATTAGGGTTTATGGATTAAGGATTAATGATTAAGAAGGATTTATTATAAAGGATTATGTATTTAGTATTTTAGATTATGGATAAGGGAATAGAGATTACGATTAAGGATTAGAGATTATGGATTAGAGATTAAGCGATTAGGATTAAGGATTAGGGTTTAAGGATTTGGGATTAATGATTAGAGATCAGGGATTAAGGATTAGGGATAAAAGTTTAAAAAATAAGGACCAGGGATAATGGATTATGAATTGAGGATTAAGGATTAGAGATCAGGTATTAAGGATTCGGGTCTAAGGATTAGAGATTAAGGATTAGAAATTAGGGATTTAGGATTAGGCTTTAGGGATAATGAATGGATTAGGGATTGAGGATTAATGATTAAGGATTAGGGATTAGGTAGGGATTGATTAAAGAAAATAGATTAGGTATTATTGATTACAGATTAGTTAAACGAGTGATTAAGGAGGCCAAATTAGACAATACGAATTAAGGATTATGAAGAAGAAGAAGAAGTAGAACAACAACAACAACGACAACAAGGAGAAGAAGAAGAAGAAGATGATGATGATGATGATGATGATGATGAAGAAGAAGGGGAGGAGAAGAACAATAAGGAGGAGGACGAGAAGAAGAAGAAGAAGAAGAAGAAGAAAAAGAAGAGGAAGAGGAAGAAGTAGTAGAAGAAGTAGTGGAAGAAGATGAAGAAGAAGAAGAAGGAGAAGTGTAGGAAGAGGAAGAAGAAGGAGAAGTGTAGGAAGTGGAAGAAGAAGAAGAATGTGAAGTAGTACTAGTAGTAGAAGAAGAGGAAGGGGAAGATGAAGAAGAAAAATTATAATAATAATAATAATAATAACTATAATAATAATAATAATAATAATAGAAAGATGAAGAAGAAGAATGAGAAGAGCAAGAAGAAGAGTAGTAGAAGAAGAAGAAGAAGAAGGAGAAGAAGAAGAAGAAGAAGAAGGAGAAGAAGAAGAAGAAAAAAAAGAAGAATAAATTGAAGAGGGAGAAGAAGAAGAATAAAAAGTAGAAGAAGAAGAAGAAGAAGAGGAAGAAAAAAGACTAGTGGTAGAAGAAGAAAAAAGAAGAGGAGAAAGAAGTAGAAGACAAAGAAGAAGAAAAAGAAGTAAAAGAAGAAGAAGAAGAAGAAGAGGAAAAAGAAGAAGAGGAAGAAGAAGTAGACCTAGTAAAAGAAGTATAACAAGAAGAAGTAGAAGAAGAGGAAGAAGAAGAAATAGAAGAAGGGCATGTAGAAGAGGAAGATGACGAAGGAGAAAAAGTGGAAGAAGAAGAAGTAGAAGAAGATAAGGAAGAAGAGGAAGAAAAAGCAGAAGAATGGGAAGAAGAAGAAGAAGAAGACGAAGAAGAAATACATAAAGAAGAAGAAGAATTAACAGATTAGGGGTTTGGGTTGAAAGGTTAGGCATTATAGATTAAGGACTAAGGAATGAAGGATTAGTGATTAGGAATTTAAGAATATAGATTAAAGATTAGGGACGTACGGATTTGCGAGTTGACACTTAGGGATTATGGTTTAGAGATTAGGGATTATAGATTAGAGTGAAGAGATTGAGAAATAAGTTATAAGGATTTGGGCTTAGGGATTCCATGTTTAGGATTATTGTTTAGGGATTAAAGATTAGGGATCAGAGGATAAGAATTAAAGATTAATTGTTAGAGATTAGGGATAGATTTTTTATGAAGGATTAAGGATTAGGGATTTAGGATTAAAGGTGATTAGTGAGAAGAAGAAAAAAGAAGAAAGAAAGAAGAAAGAACAAGAAGAGGAGGAAGAAGTGGAAGAAGAAGAAGAAGAAGAGGAAGATAAAGAAGAAGGAAGAAGAAAGAAAGAAGATGGAGGAGGAAAGGTGAAGGATGGAGGAAGAGGGAAGAAGAAAGAAGAAAGAAGAAAGAAGAAAAAGAAAATAAAGAAGGAGAAGAAGAAGGAGAAAGACAAGGAGGACATAGAGAAGATGGAGGAGAAGGAGAAAGAGAAAGACAAGGAGAAGGAGATGGAAAATGAGAAGGAGAAGGAGAAAGACAAAGAGAAGGACATGGAGGGTAAGAAGGAGAAGCAGAATAAGAAGAAGAAGAAAAGAAGAAGAAGAAATAGAAGAAGAAGAAGAAGAAGAAGAAAAAGAGGAGGATAATAAAAAGAAAAAGCAGAAGAATAAAAAGAATAAGAAGAATAAGAAAAGAAGAACAAGGAGAAGAAGAGGAAGAAGAAGAGGAAGAGGAAGAAGAAGATAAGGAAGAAGAAGAAGTAGAAGGATAAGAAGAAGAAGGGATGGTGAAGAAGAAGAAGAAGAAGAACAGAAGAAGAGGAAGAAGAAGAAGAAGAAGAAGAAGATGTGGAAGAAAAGGTGGAAGAAGAAGAAGAAGAAAATGAGGAAGAAGAAGAAGAAGAGAAAGAAGAGGAAGAAGAGGAAGAAGAGGAAGAAAAGAAGAAGAGGAAGAAAAGGATGATTGGGGATTAAGGATTAGTGGTTATGGAATGGGAATTAGGGATTAAGGAATGATGGATTAGAGATTAGGTATCAAGGAATATGTATTAAAGATTGGGGAGGGACTGATTAGGGATTAGGGATTATGGATTTGCGAGTTAGCAATAAGGGATTCAAGTTTAGGGATTTGGGATTAGAGAGTAAGAATAAGGAATAAGTAAAAGAAATTTGGAAATACTGATTATGGATTAAAGGTTAGATGCTAAGAATTAAGGATTAGAAATGAGGGGATTAATTATTAGTATTAGAGATTAGAGATTAAGAATTAAGAGATTAAGCACTAAAGATTAGGAATTTAGGATTAAAAATTAAGGATGAGGCATAAAAGGATATGGATTAATGATTAAGTATTAGAGATCTATGATTAAGGATGTAGGATGTTGGACAAGATATTAGAGATTAAGGATTAAGAATTAATAGATTTGGATTAGCATTAGAGATTAGGGATTAAGGATTTGTGATTAAGGATTAGGGATTAAGGTTTAGAGATTATGGATTATAGATAAGAGATTAGGGATTTAAGGATTAAAAATTAAGAATGGATTAGCGATTTGGGATTAAGGATTAGGTATTAGTGATTATGGAGAATGAAGAAGGAAGAAAAAAAGGAAGAAGGAAGAAGGGAGAAAGAAGAAGAAGAAGAAGAGGAGAAAAAAGAAGAGCAAGAAGTTGAAGAAAAAGAGGAAGAATAAAGAAGATGATAGAAGGAAGAAGACAGAAGGATGGAAAAAGGTAGATGAAAGAAGGAAGGAGGAATGAAGAAGGAAGAAGGGAGAAGAAAGAAGAAAGAAGAAAGAAGAAAGAAGGAAGAATAAGAAGAAGAAGAAGAATAAGGAGAAAGAGAAAGGGAAAAGGGATAATGAGAGGGAGGAGGAGAAGGAGAAGGAGGAGGAGAAGGAGAAGCAGAAAGAGAAGGAGGTGGAGGAGGAGAAGGAGAAGAAGAAAGAGGAGCAGGAGAAGGTGAAGGAGAAGGAGAAGGAGAAGGAGAAGGAGAAGGAGAAGGAGAAAGATAATAAGAATGGGAAGTAGAAGAATAAGGAGAAGCTAAAGAAGAAGTAGAAGAAGTGGAATACGAAGAACAAGAAAAAAGATGGAGAAGAAGAAGAGGAGGCAGAGGAATAAGGAGAAGAGAAAGAGGAGGAAGAAGAAGAAGAAGAAGAAGAAGGAGAAGAAGAAGAAGAGTAAGAGAAATATGAGGAAGTAAAGAAGATGAAGAAGAAGAAATGAGGAATAAGAAGAAGATGAAGAAGAAAAAGAAGTAGACGAGGAAGAAAAAGAAGGGGAAGAGGAATTAGAAGAAGAAGAAAGATGAATGGAGGAAGGAAGAAGGAAGAAGAATGTAGAAAGAAGAAAGCAGAAAGAGTGAAGAAGGAAGAAGAAGAAGAAGAAGAAGAAGAAGAAGAAGAAGCTGGAGTAAGAAAAAGAGGAGAATGAGGAGATGGAAGTGGAGAGGTGAAGGAGCCAGAGAAGGAGAAGGCAAGGTGAAGGAGATGGGGAAGGAGAAGAAGAAGGGGAAGGATTAAGAGACAGAGAAAGATAAGGAGATGGAGAAGAAGAAGTAGAAAGACCTAAAGAAGGAGAAGATGAAGGAGAAGGAGAAAAAGAAGAAGAAGAAGAAGAAGAAGAAGTATAAGAAGAAGAAAAATGAAAGATGAAGAAGAAGAGGAAGAAGAAGAAGAAGAACAAGGAAAGAAGAAGATGGAGAAGAAAAAGAACAAGAAGTGGAAGAAGAAGAAGAGGGGGAGTAAGAAGAAGAAGAAGATGAAGTCGAAATGAAGAATAAGAAGAAGAAGATGATGAAAAGGAAGAAGAAGAAGAAGGAGAGTAAGAAAAAGAATAAGTACAAGAAGAAGATGAAGAGTAAGCTGAGGAAGAAGAGGACAAAGAAGAAGGAGAAACTGATGAAGAAGAAAAAGAAGAGAAAAAAGTATAATAAGAGGAGGATGAAGAAGTGGTTGAAGAAACGAGTTAGGGATTAAGGGTTAGGCATTAGAGGTTAGGGGTAAAAGTTGGAGGGATTAGAGATTAAGGAATATAAATTATAGATTAGGGAGAGAGGAATTGGGGATTAAAAAGGTATTAGGGATTAGTGATTAGGGATTAAGAGGGAGGGATTACGTATTCAACATTAGGGATTAAGGATTGGAGATTATGGATTAGGGTTTAGGGATTAAGGTTTATGGATTAGGTAGTAGGCATTAGAGAATAAGTAATATATATTAAAGATTAAGGATTAAGGATTAGGGATGAAGGAATAGAGATGAAGGGATTAATTTTTAGGGATTGAGGATTATAGATTAAGGGATTAATTATTAAAGATTATGTGTTATAGATTAGGGAATAGGGATTAAGAATTAGGGGTTAGAGATTTATGGTTAGGGATTAAGGATTAGA
This sequence comes from Vanilla planifolia, assembly GCA_023846275.1. NCBI lineage: Eukaryota > Viridiplantae > Streptophyta > Magnoliopsida > Asparagales > Orchidaceae > Vanilla > Vanilla planifolia. The sequence goes on along the minus strand of JAIUJO010000015.1, from coordinate 9,124,571 downwards.
TATTAGAGATTAGAGATAAGAGATTAAGGGAATATGATCAGGATTAAGGATGTAGGATTAAGAATTAGTGATTAAGGATTAAATATTAAAGATTAGAGATTAAGGATTATAGAATAGGGATTAAGAATTAAGAATTAGGTTTTTCATATAAGGGTTTAGAGATTAAGGAATAGAGATTATGGATTAAGGATGGATTATAGATCACAGACTATGGATTAAGGATTAAGGATTACAGAATAGGCAGAGGGAAGAAGGAAGAAGTAGAAGGAAAAAAGATGGAAGAAGTTAGATGGAAGAATGAAGAAGGAAGAAGTAAGAAGGAAGAAGAAGAAGAGGAGGAAGAAGAGGAGGAAAAAGATGAAAAAAAGAAGAGGAAGAATAAAGAAGAAGGAAGTACAAAGAAAGAAGAATGAAGAAAGAGGATGGGAGAAGGACGAAGGAAGGTTCAAGGAAGAAGTAGGAAGGAAGAAGAAAGAAGAAAGAGGAAATAGGAAAGAAGAATAAAGAAGATGAAGAAGAAGAAGAAGAAGAAGAAGAATAAGAAGAAGGGGATGGAGAAGGGTGACATCAAAAAGGAGGAAGAGAAGGAGAAGGAGAGGAAGAAGGACAAGGAGATGGAGGAGATGTAAAAGAAGAAGGAGAAGCAGAAGGAGAAGGAGAAGGAGATTGAAAAGGAGAAAGATAAGAAGAAGAAGAAGAAAAAGATGAGGAGACAAAAGGAGGAGAAGAAGAAGAAGAAGAAGAAGAAGACAAAGAAGAAGAAATAGATGTAGAAGAAGAAGAGGAAGAAGAAGAACATGAAAATAAGAAAGAGAATAAGAAAAAGAACATGAGGCAAAGCAAGAAGAGGAAGAGGTAGATGTAGAAGAAGAAGAAGGAGAAGTAGAAGAAGAAAAGGACTAAAAAGAAGTGGAACTTGAAGAAAAAGAAGAAGAAGAAGAAGAAGAGGGAGAAGAAGAAGAAGATGAAGAAGAAGAAGAGGAAGAGGAATAAGAAGAAGAACAAGAAAAAGAAGTGGAAGATGTGGAAGAAGAGGAGGAAGAAGAAGAAGAAGATGAAGTAGTAGAAGAAGAAGAAGAAAAAGAACATGTTGAAGAGAAGAAGAAGAAAAGGAAGAAGAAGAGTAGGAGGAAGAAGAAGAAGAAGAAGAAGAAGAACAATAAAATGAGATGGATTAGGTACTAAGGGTTAGAGATTAAGGATAAAATAGGGGAGGGATTTGAAATTATGTATTATGGATTAAGGATTAAGGATTTGATATTATAGATTAGAAATTAGGGATTAGGGTTTAGGGAGTAAAGATTAGGGATTAAAGAGTAAGGATTAAGTAACAAGTAATAGATATTAGAGATTATAGATTAGAAATTAAGTATAAGGGATGAAGGGATTAATGATTTGGGATTAGGAATTGAGGATTATAGTATCAATGTTTAAGTTTGCCGATTAGGCATTTTATATTCAAGATTGCAAAAATAGGAATACAGATTTGGGATTAAGGATTATGGATTAGCGATTAAGGATTAATGATTCAGAGTTAGGGAATTAGAGAAGTGGGATTAGAGCTTAAAGATTAACTGATTATAAGTAGGATTAAGGATTATGGATTAGTGATTAAGAATTAAGGATTAGGGATTTCATATTAACTATTAAGGATTAAGGATATGGGATTATGGATTATAGATTTGAGATTACGGAATGGAGATTCAATATTATGGATTAGAACTTAAGGATTAGAGATTAATGATTAGAGTTTAGAGATTAAGGATAAGGGATTATGATTTAAGGATGGATTAGAGATTAGGGATTAAGGATTAGGGATTAGAGAATAGGTATTAGGGAATAAGAATTAGGGAAGTGATTAGGGAGGGATGGATTAGGGATCACAAATTTAAGGATGAGAGACTAGGGAGGGAGGGATTAAGGAGTAAGGATTAGGGAATAAGGATTAAGGATTACAATGGAGAAGAAGAAGATGAACAAGAAAACAAGAAGAACATGGAGAAGATGAAGAAGAAGAGGAAGTAGAAAAGGAAGAAAAAGAATGAGAACAAGAAGAGATGATGAAAAAGAAGAAGAAAAAGGAGAAAAAGAAAAAGAAGAAGAAAAAGAAGAAGATGAAATGGAAAAAGAATAACAAGAAAAGAAGATAAAGAAGAAGAAGAAGAACAAAAGGAAGAGGAAGATGAAGAAGAAGAGGAAAAAGAAGAAGAAGAATAAATTAAAGAAGAAGAAGAAGAGAAAGAAGATGAAGAAAAGATAAAGCAGAAGGGGAAGAAGAACAAGTAAAGAAGAACAAAAGGAAGAAGAAGAGGAAGAAGAGGAGGAAGAAGAAAAAGAAGAAGAAGAAGGGGAAGGAGAAGAGTAAGAAGAAGTAGAAGAAGAAGAAGGTGAAAACGTCTAAGAGGAAGAGGAAGAAGAAGAAAAAGAGGAAGATGAAGAGGAAAAGGAAGAAGAAGAACAAGAAGAGGAAGATGAAAAATAAAAAGAAGAAGAAGAAGAGAGGAAAAAAGTTGAAGTAGAAGAAAAAGAAGAAGAAGAAGAAGAAGAAGAAGAGGAAATAGATGAAGAAGAAGAAGAAGATGAAGAAAAAGAAGGAGCAGAAGAAGATAAAGAAAAAGAAGAGGAAGAAAAAGAAGAAGAAGAAGGATAAAAAAAGTGGAAGAAGAGAAAGAAGTAGTAACAAAAGAAGAAGAAGAAGTATAAGAAGAAGTAGAAGATGAAGAAAAATAGGAGGAAGAAGAAGAAGCAGAATAATCAGAAGAAAATGAGGAAGAGGAAGAAGAAGAATACATAGAAGAAGAAGAAGAAGAAGAAGAGGAATTTGAGGAGGAAGAAGATAAAGAACAAGAAGAAGGGGAAGAAGAAGATGAAGAAGAAGAAGAGGAAGGAGAAGAACAAGAAGTAGAAGAGGAAGATGAGGAAGAAAAGAAAGAAAAAAAGATGAAGATAAAGAAAACGAAGAGGAAAAGAAGAAGAAGAAGAAGAAGAAGCAGAAGAAGAAGATGAGTAAGAAGAAGAAGTAGAAGAAGAAGATGAAAGAAGAGGTAGATTGAAGATCAATAGTTTGGGATTAAGGATTAGGGATTAAAGATTAAGGATTGAGAATTGAGTAATAAAGGATTAGAGATTAGGTATATAAGAATATATATTAAAAACTCAGGAGAAAGGGATTAAGAATTAGGGATTAGGGATTTAAGAGTAAGGAATTGTAGATTAAGGTTTAGATATTAGGTTTTAGGAATTAGTGAGTAGGGGTTACGGTTTAGGGAATAAGTAATAAGTGTTATAGATTAAGAATTAATGATTAGGAATTAGGCTTTTTGGATGAAGGGCTTAATGATTAATGATTAGAGACTAGGGACTATGAATTATAGGATTAATTACTATGGCTAGGGTTTAGAGATTAGTAATTTAGGATTATAGATTAAGGTTTAGAGAATTAGGATTAGAGATTAGGGATTAGGGATGCTAAATTTAGGATTATGTATTAGAGATTAGGTATTTGAGGTAAAGTCATTTTGATTAGCATTAGATATTTAGGATTAGAGATTAAGGATTTTGGATTAATGAATAAGGATTAATGATTAAGAATTAGAGATTAGAGACTAAGGATTAGGGATTTAAAATTATAAATTAAGGATTAGGGATTTGGAATTAGAGATAAGAGTCTAGGTGTTAGAGATTAGGGATAAGAGGTTTGCGATTAGAAATAAAAGATTATAGATTAGGGATGAATTAGTGATAAGGGATTAACGATTAAAGATTAGGGAGATGAAAGGAGTTAAAAAGAGGGAAGAAGAAAGAAAGAAGGAAGAAAGAAGAAAGAAGAAGAAGAAAGAAAGAAGAAAGAAAGAAGAAGAAGAAAAGGAGCAAGAACAAAGAAGAAAGAAGAAAGAATTTTGAAGAAAAAAGAAGGAAGGAGGAAAGAGGAAGGTAGAAAGAAGAAGAAAAAAGAAAGAAGAAAGAACAAAGCAAAAATAAGAAAGAAGAAAGAAATGAAAGAAGAAGAAGAAGAAGAAGGAGAAGAAGAACAAGAAGTAGAAGGAGAAGGAGAAGAAGGAGGACAAGGAAGAGGAGCATAAGAGAAGGAGAAGGACAAAGAGAAGGAGATGGAGATGGAGAAGGAGAAGGAGAAGGTGAAAGTGTGAGATAAGGAGAAGGAGGAGTAAAGGAAGGAGAAGGAGATGAAGAAGAATAACAAAAAGAAGAAGAAATAGAAGAAGAAGAAGAAGAAGAGAAGAAGAAGAAGAAGAAGCAGAACTGGAAGAAGAAGAGGAAGAAGAATTTCAAGAAAAGAAGACAATGGAGGAAAAGAAGAAGAAGAAGAAGAAGAGAAAGAGGAAGAAGAAGAAGTAGTAGCAGTAAAAGGAGAGGAAGAAGACGAAGAGTAATATGAAGAAGAAGAAGAACAAGAAGAAAAAGAAGTAGAACAAGAATGAGAACAAGATGGTGAAGAAGAAGAAAGAGAGAAAGAAGAAGAAGAAGAAGAAGAAGACAAAGAAGTGTAAAATGAGGAAGATGAGGAAGAAGAAGAACAAGAAGATGAGGAAGAAGAAGATGTAAGAGAAGAGGAGGAGGAAGAAGAAGAGGAGGAAGAAGAATAAGAAGAGGAAGAAGAGATGGACTAGAGATTAACAATTAGGGTTAAGGAATACGGATTAAGGAGGCAGGGATTTATGATTAGATGCTAATGACTAAAGATTAGGAATTATAGGTTAGGAAATCAATATTAGGGATTGGGGATTATCAATTAGGGTTTAGGGATTAAGGATTGTGGTTCAAGGAGTAAAGATTAAGGAATAAGTTATAAGGATTAGGGATTAAAAATTAAGTAAATTATTTGAGATGAAAATATAATGATTAGTAATTTAGGATTAAAGAATTAATTATTATAGATTGGGAATTAGGGATTGAAGATTCAAGATTTGGGATTACAAATAGTACAATAGAGATTAAGGCTTATGGATTAGGGATTAGTGATTAGAAACTAGGGATTTATGATTATGGATTAGAGATTAGGGATTAGAAATTAGAGGTAAAGTAATTAGGATGAGGATTAGGGATTAGGGATTAGAGATTAGAGATTAAGGATTAAGGATTAGAGATTAAAGAGTAGGAATTATAGATTATATAGTAAGGATTAAGGATTAGGGTTTATGGATTAGTAATTAGAGATTAGGGATTAGGGATTAAAGATTATGGATTATAAAGTATGGATTAGGTATTCGAGATTAGGGTTTAAGGATTAGAGATTAAGGATTAGCGATTAAGGATTAAAAATTATGTATTAAGGATGGATTAAGAATTAAGGATTAGGGATTCAGGATTAAGGAGTAGAAAATAGGGATTAGTGATTTGTGAGAGCTGGACTAGGGATTACAAATTTAGAGATAAGTGATTAGGTAAGGAGGGATTAAGGAATAGGAATTAAGGAATAGGGATTAGAAATTACAAAGAACAAGGACAAAGAGAAGAAGAAGAAGAAGAAGAAGAAGTAAAGGAAGAAGTAGAGGAAGAAGACGAAGAAGAAGAAGAAGAGGAAGAGGAAGAAGAAGTAGAAGAAGAAGAAGAAGAAGAAGAGGGAAAAGAAGAAGATGACATAGAAGAAGAAGAAGAAGAAGAAGAAGAAGAAGAATTAGAGGAAGAAGAAGAAGAAGAAGAAGAAGAAGAAGAGGAAGAAGAAGAAGTGGAAGTTGAGGAAGAAGAGAAAGAAGAAGACAAAGATGAGGAAGAAGAAGAAGAAGAGGAAGGGGTAGAAGAAAAAGAAGAAGAAGTAGTAGAAGAAGAGAAAAAGAAGAGACAGATTAAGGATAAATGGTTAGAGATTAGGGATTAAGGATTAAGGAACGAAGGGCTAGGAATTAGGTGTTAGGAAATATTGATTAAAGATTAGGGATAGAGGGATTAGGGATTTGGGAGTTAGTAATTAGCGATTAAGGTTTAAGGATTAAAGATTAAGGATTAAGGAGTGGGGATTAGGAAATAAGTAATAAGGATTACCGATTAGGGGTTATGGATTAAGGATTAAGGATTAGGGATTAGTGATTATAAATGAAGAGATTAATGATTAATGATTAGATTAATAATTAATAGATTAATTTTTAAGGATTTGGGATTAAAGATTATTGATTTGGGATTAAGGATAAGGGGTTAGGGTTTAGGGAATAGGTATTAAAGATTAAGGATTAGAGATTAAAGATTAGAGATTAAGGATGAAAGATTAAAGGTTAGAGATTAAACATTAGGTATTAGAGATATAGGTATTATAATTTGCATTAGAGTCTACAGATTAGGGATTAATGATTTGGGATTAGTGATTAATGTTTAGGAATTAAGAATTAGAGATTAAAGATTAAGTATTATGGATTATAGGTTAGGGATTATGGATTGGGGATTATGTACCAGAGTTTAGAGTTTAAGGAACAACAATTAAGGATTAATTGTTATGGATTAAAGATTAAGGATTAGAGATTAAGGTTGGATTAGTGATTAGGGAATAAGGAGTATTGATTAGCGATTAAGGACTAGGGATTAGGAAAAAGGAAGAAGGAAGAAGAAAGAAGAAAGAAAGAAGAAGAAAGAAAGAAGAAGGAAGAAAGAAGAAGAAAGAGCAGGGGAAAAAGAAGAGGAAGAAGTAAGAGAAGAAGAATAAGAAGAGGAAGAAGAAAAGATAGAATAAAGAAGAATGAAGAAGGAAGATAAAGATGGAAGGAAGAAGGATGGAGGAAGACGGAAGAAGGAAGGAGGAAAGAAAGAGGAAGATGGAAGAAGGAAGGAGGAACAAAGAAGGAAGAAGCAAGAAGAAAGAAGAAAGAAGAAAGAAGAAAGAAGAAGAAGATGAAGAAGAAGAAGAAGAATAATGAGAAGGACAAGAAGGATGAAGAGAAGGAGGAGGAGGAAGAGGAGTAGGAGAAGGAGAAGGAGATTGAGAAGGAGAAAGAAAAGGAGGAGTTGGAGAAGGAGAAAGACAAATAGAAGGACAAGGAGAAGAAGGAGAAGCTGAAGGAAAAAAAGAAGAAGAAAAAGACGGACAAAGAAGTAGAAAAAGAACAAGAAGAACAAGAAGAACAAGACGAAGAAGAGGAAGAAGGAGAGGAATAAGAAGAACAAGAAAAGAAGGAGAAGAAGAAGTGGAATAAGAAGTAGAGGAAGAAGAAGACGAAGAAGAAGAAGATGACGACAGAAAAAGAAGAAGAAAGAGAAGAGGAAAATGAAGAAGAAAAAGAAGAAGTTCAAGAAGAAGTTGAAGAAGAAGAAGAGGATGAGGAGGATGAAGAAGAAGAAGAAGAGGAAGAAGAAGAAGAAGAGGAAGAAAAAGAAAAAGAAGAAGAAGAGAATGATGAGGAAGAAGAGGAAGACAAGGAAGAAGAATTAGAAGAAAATGAAGTGGAAGGGGAAGAATAGAAGGATTGAGGATTAGGGATTAGGGATTAAGGAGGGAGGGATTAGGGATTAAAGATTATGTAAGAGTGCTTTGGGATTTAGGATTAGTGTGTGAGGGATATGGGTATTAGGATATAGAGATTATGGATTAAGGATGATGGATTAGCTATTAGGGATTAGGGCTTAGGTATTAAGGATTATGGATTAAGGAGTAGGGATTAGTGAATAAATAATTGGAATTTGGAATTAAGGGTTGAGGATTAGGGATTAGGGATGAAGGGATTAATGATTAAGGATTATCGATTAGGGATTAAGGATTAAGGGATTAATAAATAAAGATTAGGAATTTAGGATTATTTATTACAGATTAGCGAATAATGATTAAGGATTAGAGATTAATGATTAGAGATTTAAGATAAAGATAGGGATTAGAGATTACAGATTAGAGATTAGAAATTAGTGATTAAGAATTAATGAATTAATCATGAAGGATTAAAAATTTGAGATTAGGGAAAGGGATTAGAGATTAGTGATTAGGGATGTATGATTTAAGAGTAGTTATTAGTGATTAGCGATTAAAGATTAATAGATTAGGGATTTGTGATTAAAGATTTGAGATTAGTGATTAGGGATATAGGATTTAGGATTATATCTTAGAGATTAGATATTATGGAATATGGATTTGTAATTAATGGTTTTCTATTAAGGATTAGGGATTTGAGATTAGAGATTTAAGATATAAGAAGTAGCAGAAGAAGAAGAAGAAGAATTAGAAGAAGAAGAAGAAGAGGAAGAGGAAGAAGAAGAGGAAGAAGAAGGCAAAGATAAGGACACAAAAGTAGAAGGGGAAGAAGAAGTAGAAGAAAAAGAGAAGAAGAAGAAGAAGAAGAAGTAGAAGAAGACAAAAAGAAGAGACAGATTAAGGATAGATGATCAGAGATTAGGGATTAAGGATTAAGGAATGAAGGGTTAGGAATTAGGTGTCAAGAAATATATATTAAAGATTAGGGATTGAGGAATTAGGGATTTCGGAGTTAGTAATTAGAGATTAAGGTTTGAAGATTAGAGATTAAGGATTAGAGAGTAGGGCTTAGGGAATAAGTAATAAGGATTAGGGACTTGGGATTATGGATTAAGGATTAGGGATTACAGATGAAGGGATTAATTATTAAGAATTAGATATTTTGGATTAATAATTAATAGATTAATTTTTAAGGATTTGGGATTAAAAATTTGTGATTTAGGATTAGGGATAAGCGGTTAGGGTTTAGGGAATAGGGATTAAAGTTTAGGGATTAGAGATTTGAGATTAAGGATGCAAGATTAAAGGTTAGAGATTAGACATTAGATATTAGAGATAAAGGTATTAGAATTTGCATTAGAGCATAGAGATTAGGGATTAAGGATTTAGGATTAGTGATTAATGTTTAAGAATTACTAATTAGAGATTATAGACTAAGTATTATGGGTTATAGATTAGGGATTATGGATTAAGAATTAGATATTGAAGTTTAGAGTTTAGGGATTAGAGATTAAGGATTAATGGTTAGGGATTAAAGATCAAGGATTAGAGATTAGGGTTGGATTTGTGATTAGTGATAAAGGAGTAAGGATTAGGTATTAAGGACTAAGCATTAGGAAGAAGGAAGAAGGAAGAAGAAAGAAGAAAGAAAGAAGAAGAAGTGAAGGAAAAAGAAGAGGAAGAAGAAAAAGAAGAAGAATAAGAAGAGGAAGAAGAAAAGAAATAATAAAGAAGGAAGAAAAAGAAGGAAGGAAGAAGGAAGGAGGAAGGAAACAGGAAGATGGAAGAAGGAAGGAGGAAGATGGAAGAAGGTAGGAGGAACGAAGAAGGAAGAAGCAAGAAGAAAGAAGAAAGAAGAAAGAAGAAAGAAGAAAGAAGAAGAAGAAGAAGAAGAAGAACTAGATGAAGAAGAAGAATAAGAAGGAGAAGAAGGATGAAGGGAAGGAGGAGGAGGAAGAGAAGGAGTAGGAGAAGGAGAAGGAGATTGAGAAGGAGAAGGAGAAGGAGAAGGAGGAGTTGGAAAAGGAGAAGGAGAAGGAGAAGGAGAAAGACAAAGAGAAGGACAAGGAGAAGAAGGAGAAGCTGAGAAGAAGTAAAAGAAGAAAAAGACAGATGAAGTAGTAGAAGAACAACAAGAAGAAGAGAAGGAAGAAGAGGAAGAAGAAAAGGAATAAGAAGAATAAGAAAAGAGGGAGAAGAAGAAGAGGAAGAAGAAGTGGAGGAAGAAGAAGAAGAAGAGAAAGAAGAAGAAGAAGAGAATGATGAGGAGGAAGAAGAAGACGAGGAGGAAGAATAAGAAGAAAATGAAGATGAAGAGGAAGAAGAGATGGTTTGGGGATTAGGAATTAGGGATTAGGGATTAGGGATTAGGAAATATGTATTAGGAACTAGGCAGGACGGATTTGGGAATAGAGATTAGATATGAGGGATTAGGGATTTGGGATTAGGGTGGGGGATTGGGTATTAGGAAATAGAGATTAAAGGTTAAGGATTATGTATTAGCAATTAGGGATTAGGGCTTAGGTATTAAGGATTATGGATTAAGGAGTAGGGATTAGGAAATAAACAATAGGAATTTGGAATTAAGGGTTAAGGATTAGGGATTAGGGATGAAGGGATTAATAATTAAGGATTATCGATTAGGGATTAAGGATTAAGGAATTAATCATTAAAGATTAAGAATTTAGGATTAATGATTACATATTAACAAATAGTGACTAACGATTAGAGATTAATGTTGGAGATTAAAGATTATGATTAGGGATTAGAGATTACAGAATAGGGATTAGAAATTAGAAATTAAGAATTAAGGAATTAATCATGAAGGATTAAAAATTTAAGATTAGGGATTAAGGATTAGAGGTTAGTGGTTAGGGACACAGGATTTAAGATGAGATATTAGTGATCACGGATTGAAGATTAATAAATTAAGGATTTGTGATTAAACATTTGAGATTAGTGATTAGTGATGTAGGATTTAGGATTTTATCTTAGAGATTAGATATTATGGATTGTGGATTTGTGATTAATAATTAGCTATTAAGTATTAGGGATTTGAGATTAGAGATTTGGGATTATGGATTAAAGATTAGAGATGAAGGATTAGGTATTTGGGATTAAAGTTTAAGGATTAAAGATTAGGGATTAGGAATCAAAGATAAAGGATCAGAGATTAAGGATGGATTAGTGATTAGGGATTAAGGATTATAGATTAAGGATTAGGGATTAGAGATTAGGGATAAGGAAGAAGGATGAAGGAAGAAGGGAGAAGGAAGAGGGAAGAAAGAAGAAGAAGAAGAAGATGCAAAAAAAAACAAGAGAGGGAAGAAGAAGAAGATGAAGAAGAAGAAGAGGATGAATATAGAAGAAGGAAGAGTGAAGAAGGAAGAAGAAAGGAAGGAAGTAGGAAGGAAAAAGGAAGATAGAAGGAAAGAGGAAGGAAGAAGACAAAAAGAAGAAGGAAGAAAAAAGAAGAAAGAAGAAAGAAGAAAGAAGATGAAGAAGAAGTAGAAGAAGAACAAGGAGAAGGAGAAGGAGATGAAGGACGAGGAGAACAAGGAGACGGAGAAAGAGGAGGAGAAGGAGAAGGAGAAGGGGATGGAGAAGGAGAAGGTGAAGGAGTAGGAGTAGGAGAAGGAGAAGGAGAAGAAGAAAGAGAAGAAGAAGGAGAAGGGGAAAGACAAAGAGAAGGCAAAGGAGAAGAAGAAGGAGAAGAAGAAGAAGAAGAAGAAGAACAAGAAATAAAAGAAGAAGAAGCAGAAGAAGCAGAAGAAGAAGAAGAAGAAGAAGAAGAAGAGGAGTGAGAAGAACAAGAAAAGGAGAAGAGGGAGAAGAAGAGGAAGTTGAAGAGGAAGAAGAAGTGGAAGAAGAAGAAGAAGAAGAAGAAGAAGAAGAAGTGCAAGAGTTTGGTGATGAAAAAGAAGAACAAGAAGAAGGATTAGGGATTAGAGATTAACGATTTTTAATTAGGTATTAGATATTAGATATTAGATGTTAGATATTTTATTTTATAGTTTAAGGACTAGAGATTAAGGATTAGATGGTAGGGATTAAAAATTTAGAGATGGATTAGGGATTAAAGATTAAGGATTAGGGATTAGGGAGAAAGAAGAAGGAAGAAGGAAGAAGGAAGACTAAGAAGAAGGAAGAAGGAAGAATGAAGAAGAAGAGGAGGAAGAGAAGAGAAAAAAAAACCAGAAAAAAGAAGTGGAAGAAGAAGTTGAGGCATAAGGAAGAAAGAAGGAAGAGCAAAGAGGGAAGAAAAAGGTAAGAGGTAAGAAAAAGGAAGAGGGAAGAAGGAAGAAGAAAGAAGAAAGAAGAAAGTAGAAAAAAAAGAAGAAAGAAGAAAGAAGGAAGAAGAAGAAGAAGAAGAAGAAGGAGAAGAAGGTGAAGGAAAAGGAGGAGGATGAGGAGAAGAAGGAGGAGAAGGAGAAGGAGAAGGAGAAGGAGAAAGAGAAGGAGAAGGAGAAGGAGAAGGTGAAGGAGAAGGAGAAGGAGAAAGAGAAGGAGAAGGAGAAGGAGAAGGTGAAGGAGAAGGAGAAGGATAAAGACCAGAACAAGGAGATGAAGAAGGAGAAGCAGAAGAAGAAGAAGAAGAAGAAGATGAAGAAGAAAAAGAAGAAGAAGAAGAAGAAGAAGAAGAGGAAACATAAGAAGAAGAAGAAGAAGAAGAAGAAATAGAAGGTGAAGAAGAATAAGAGGAAAAGGAGAGGTAGAAGAAGAAGAAAAAGAGGAAGAAGAAGAAGCAACAGTAGAAGAAGAAGAAGAAGTAGAGGAAGAAGAAGTAAAAGAAGAAAGAGAAGAGAAAGAAGAAAAACAAGAAGAAGAAGAAGAGGAAAAAGAAAAAGAAAAGGAAGATGAAAAGTAAGATAAGAATGAAGTAGAAGAAGATGATGATGAAGAAGAAGAAGAAGTAAAAGAAGTAGAAGGAAAAGAAAAAGAAGAGTAAAGAAGAAAAAGAAGAAGAAGATGAAAAGGATGATAAGAAGGAAGCAGAAGAAGATCAAGAAGAAGAAAGTAAAGAAGAAGAAGAAGAAAAAGAAGAGGTAGAAGAAGAAGGAGAAGAAGAGGAAGAAGAAGTGGAAGAAGTAAAAGAAGAGGATGAAGAAATGGATTAAGGATTAGGGTTAGGCATTAGGGATTAGGTGTTAAGGATTATGGATTAGGGATTAATGATTAGGGACAAGTGATTACGGATTAGCAATTTGGGATTGGAGTTTAGAGATTGAACATTAAGGAGTTTGGATTAAGGAATAAGTAAAAGGAAGTAGGTATTAACGATTTTGAATTATGGATTAAGGATGAAGGGTTTAATGATTAGGGATTAAAGATTTAAGATTAAAAGATTAATTAATAAAGTTTATGGATTAGGGATTTATGATTAAGGATTATGATTAAGAGAGTAGGGATTAACGATTAGAGATTAGTGATTATGGATTTTGGATTGAAGATTTAGGATTAGAAACTATGGATTAAGGATTAGAGATTTAATGGTTATAATTAGGATTAGGACTTAGGGATTAACGATTAATGATGAAGGATCAAGGATTAGGGATAAGATATTAGGAGGGGAGGGATTAGGGATTAGGTATTAGGGATAAAAGATTAAGAATTAGGTATTGGAGATTAAGGATTTAGGATTAGGGATAATGGATTAGAAATTTTGCATTAGGGTTTAAGGATAAGGGATTAGGGACTAGAGATTAAGGAATAAGCAGTAGGGATAAAATTTAGGGATTAATGATTAAGGATTAAGTATTGAAGATTTGGGATGGATTAGAGATCAACTAAGAAGGAGAAGAAGTAGAAGAAGAAGAAGAAGATGAAAACAAAGAAAAAGAAAATGTAGAAGAAGAAGAAGAAGACAAAGAATAAGAAGAGCAAAAAGAAGAGGAAGAAGAAGAAGAAAAAGGAGAAGATGAAGAAGAATAAAAAGAAGAAGAAGAAGTAGAAGAGGAAGATGACAGAGAAGAAGAAGAAGAAGAAGAAGAAGAAGACAAAGAGGAAGTAGAGGAAAAAGAAGAGGAAAAAGCAAAAGAAGAAGAGGAAGAAGAAGAAGAAGAAGAAGAAGAAGAAGAAGAGATGAAGAAGAAGAAGAAGAAGAAGTAGAAGATGAAAAAGAGGAAGAGGAAGAAGAAGACCAAGAAGACGGGGAAGAAAAAGAAGAAAAAGAGGAAGAAGAAGAAGTAGAAGAAGAAGAATAGGAAGACGAAGAAGAAGAAGAGGAGGAAGAAAAAGAAGAAGAAGAAGAAAGAAAAGAAGAAGAAAAAGAGAAAGTAGGAAAAGAAGAAGAAGAAGAAGAGGTAGAAGAGGAAGAAGAGGATGAAGAAGAAGATGAAGAAGAAGAAGAAGAAGAGGAAGAAGATGAAGAAGAGGAAGAGGAAGAAGAAGAAGAATGTGAAGGGTAAGAAGAAGAAGAAGAAGAAGAAGAAGAAGGAGAAGTGTAAGAAGGAGAAGAAGTAGAAGAAGTTGAAGAACTAGAGGAAGAAGAAGAAGTGGAAGATAAATAGGAAAAAGAAGAAGAAGAAGAAGAAGAAAAAGAAGTTGAAGAAGAAGAAGAGGATGGAGAAGAAGAAGAAGAAGATTATCAAGAAGAAGTAGAATAACATGATGAAGAAGAGGAAGAGGAAGAAGAAGAAAGGGAATAGTAAGAATGAGAAGATGGAGAAGAAAGTGATGAACTAGAAGAAGAAGTAGAAAAAGAAGAGGAAGAAGAAGAAGAAGAAGAATAAGAAGAAGAAGAAGAAATGAAGAGAAAGAAGAAGAAGAAGAAGAAGATGATGATGATGAAGAAATGAAGAGACATAAGAATCAGAAGAACAAGATAATGAAGAAATGAAGAGATGGAAGAAGAAGTGAAAGTTGAAGAAGAAGATGAAGAACAAAAAGAACAAGAAGAAGAGAGGAAGAAAATATGATGAAGATGTAGGAGTAGAAGAAGAAGAACAAGAAATTGAAATAGAAGAAGAAGAAGAAGAACAAGAGATTGAAATAGATAATGAAGAAGAAGAAAAGATGAAGAGGAATGAGAAGGGGAGGAGGAAGAAGAAGAAGAAATAGAAAGGGAATAAGAAGAAGAAGATGATGAAGTAGAAGAACATGAAGAAAATGAAGAAGAAGAAGATGAACAGGAAGAAGAAGAAGAAGAGGAAGAAGAAAAAGAAAATAAGAAGAAGAGGAAAGTGAGGAAGAAGAAGAAAAAGAAGAAGAGGAGGAAGAAGAAGAGGAAGAAGAAGAAGAGCAATTAGAAGAGGAAGAAGAATAAGAAGAAGAAGAAGAAGAAGAAGAAGAGGAAGAAGGAATGGATTAGGGTTTACAAATTAGGGCTTAGGGATTAAGGATCAAGGATTAAGTTAGGAAGGATTTGGATTTAAAGAAGGAAGTATTAGGGATTAGAGATAAAGGAATATGAATTAAAGATTTTGATGGGTTAGATTAGGGTTTGGATTAGAGATCAGGGATTAAGAATAGATATTAGGGATTAAGTATAAAAGATTAAAGATTTGGGATGTAGGATTTAGGTTTAGAGACTAGCGATTAGAGATTAGAAATTAAGAGATTAAGGTTAGGATTTGAGATAATGGATTAGGGTTTAAGTGTTTGGGATTAGTGATTAAGGATTATGGAATAGATATTAAGGATTAGAGATTATGGATTATAGATTAGGGATTAAGGATTAAGGTTTAGGTATTAGATATTAGAATTTAAGTTTTAAGGATTAAGGATTAGAGGTTAGGTTTTAAAGATTAAGGATGATAGATTAGGGATGGATTAAAGGTTAAGGATTAGGAATTAGGGAGAAGGAAGAAGGAAGAATTAAGGAAGAAGGAAGAAGGAAGAAGAAGAAGAGGCATGAAAGAAGAAGGAAGAAGGATGATGGAAGAAGGAAGATGAAAGAAAGAAGTAGAAGAGGAAGGAGAAGAGGAAGAACAAAGAAGAAAGAAGATGAAAGAAGCAAGGAGGAAGGTGGTAGGAAGAAGGAAGAATGAAGAAGGAAGAAGGATGAAGATGAAGGAAGAAGAAAGAAGAAATAAGAAAGTAGAAAGAAGAAAGGAGAAAGAAGGTAGAAGAAGAAGAAGAAGAAGAAGAAGAAGAAGAAGAAGGAGAAGGAAAAAGAGAAGGAGGATGAGGAGGAGGTGGAGAAGGAAAAGGAGAAGTGAACTAAAAGTTGAATGAGATAGAGAAGGAGAATGATGAGGAGAAGGAGAAGGAAAATAAGAAGAAGGAAAATAAGAAGAAGAAGAAGAAGGCGAGGAAAAAAAAATAAAAGAAGAAGAAGAAGAAGAGTAAGAAGAAGAGGACGAAGAAGAATAAGAAAAGAAGAAGAAGGAGAAGAAGAAGAAGAAGAAGAGGAAGAAGAAGAGCAAGATGATGAAGAAGAAGTAGAGGTAGAAGAAGAAGAAGAAGAAGATAAAGAAGAAGAAGTAGTAGAAGAAAAAGAAGTAAAAGAAGAAGAAGAGGAGGAAGAAGAAGATGCAGAAGAAGTAGAGGAATAAGAAGAAGAAGAAGAAGAGGAAGGAGAAATGAAAGAAGAAGGATAAGAAGAGGATGAAGAGAGGGATTATTGATTAGAGGTAAAGGATTAAGGATTAGGAATTAAGGAGAGAGGGATTAGATATTAGGTGTCAGGGATTAAGAATTATGGATTATGGTTTATGGATTAGGGGTTAGGGATTATGGATTAGGAATTAGGCATTAGAAATTAAAAGTTAGGGGTAAAAAATTATGTATTAAAGATTAGAGATTATAGAATGGAGATTAAGGATTAGAGATTAGGGATTATGGATTAAGGATGGATAAGGGATTTTGAATTAAGGTTTAGGGATTAGGGAATAAGAAGGGAGAGATTTGAGATTTGATATTAGGTTTTTAGAGCTTTTGGAATAAGTAATAGGGATTTATGATTAAGGATTAGTGATTAAGGATTATGGATAAGGGATTAGAGATGAAGGGATTAATTGTTAGAGATTAAACATTAAAAATTAAGAGTTAAGGGAGTAATTATTAAGGATTAAGCATTAGAGATAAGGGATTCGAGATTAGGGATTTATGATTAAGGATTGTAGATTAGGATTGGATTAGAGATTAAGGATTAGGGATTATGGAAATGAAAGGAAAAAAAGAAAGAAGGAAGAAAGATGAAAGAAGAAAGATGGAAGAAAGAAGAAGGAGAAGAGAAAGAAGAAGAGGGAGAACAAAAATGAAAGAATAAAGAAGGAAGAAGAAAGAAGAGGGGAAGGAGGTATGAAGAATTAAGAACGAAGAAGAAAGATGAAAGAAGAAAGTAGAAAGAAGAAAAAAGAAATAAGAAAGAAGAAAAAAAGGTAGAAAAAGAAGAAGAACAAGAACAAGAAGAAGAAGGAGAAGGAAAAGGAGAAGGTGGATCTGGAGAAGGAGAAGGGAAGGAGAAAGTGAAAGAGATGGAGAAGGCAATGGAGGAGGAGAAGGAGAACAAGTAGAAGAAGGGGAAGGAGAAGGATAAGGAGAAAGACGAAAAGAAGGAGAGAAAGAAGAAGAAAGAGAATGAGAAGAAGAACAAGGAAAAGAAGAAGAACAAGAAGATGATGATGATGAAGAAAAAGTAGAAGAAATAAAAGAAGAAGAAGAAAAAGAAGAAGAAGAATAAGAAGAGGAAGAGACGGAGGAAGAAGAAGAGAAAGAAGAAGAACAAGAAATGAAGAAGAGAAGAAGAAGAAGAAGAGGAAGAAGAAGAAGAGAAAAAAGAAGTAGAAGAATAAGAAAAAGGAGGAGAAGAAGAAAATGAAGAAGAAGAAGAACAAGAAGAAGAAAAGAAAGAGAAGTGAGGAAAAAGAAGAAGAATATGATGAAGAAAATGAGAAAGAAAAAGAAGATGAAGAAGAGGAATAAAAAGAAGAAGAAGAAGAAGAAGATGAAATGAAAGAAGAAGAAGAACAGAATGAATAGATTTGTTTAAATATTAAGGGTTAAGTGAAGTGTTTCGTGCTAAGGAAATCCCACAAGAGGGGGGGTGAATTGTGTATTTAAAGATTTTATGAATTTCGAAATTAAACATAAAAACCTTTAAGCAAGAGTAAAGAGAGTTCAACACACAAATTTTAAGTGGTTCGACTCAAAACCGAGTCTACGTCCACCCCCAATCGGTGTTGGGAAAAATCCACTAAATGCACCGATTACAAGTGAGGTTTTTCCTACGGTTCACCTCAAACCTACTTGAGTTTTTACCGGGTTCAACTCAAACCCGGGGCTTTTGCACAACTGTCGGGATGCCCTTGCCCCAAAACGAAAAGTACGAAAAATTGGCAAATAACTTAAGAGAAATAGGAGAAAAGAGGAGGCACACACAATCGACAAATTAGAGGGATAGAAATTGAGAAACAATTGAAAAACCTCTAATTCCAAAAGCTTTCTTATCGCTTTGCTATTTGAGCTTGGATGCACCGTTTTTGCTTGAGTGCTCGAATTTTGAGATCTGAAATCTTTGGAAAATTTAGCAAAGGTTAAACTTAAAAATACATAAATTTTCCCTATTTATAGAGCTCAAATTTGAGCTCTAAAAACACCCCCAACGGCTCCAAAAATTAATTAGCCGTTTGGGCAACGGACGGAAAGCAGCCACCGTCCGATCCGGGCCCAAAAACGAACGGCGCAGATTGATTTACGCATTTTACCGTTCGGGCTTAATCCAGAGCGTTGGATCCGGGCGCGTAATCGAACGGCACGGATTAAATCTCGCAATTACCGTTTACGCGATTTAATCCCGTGCGTAGGATCCGGGCGCTGAATGAACGGCGCCGATTAAACGGCCGTTCGATTTTGATCTGGAGCGTTGGATCCGCGCGCTGAACGAACGGCGCCGATTAACCTTGCGAAACAGCCGTTCGAAACAATTCTCGCCCGTTGGATCTGGGCGAGCTTGATCTGCGCCTTTGGATCCTGCCGAAGTTATAAGGTGGGATTTTTAGTCCCACACTGCAGAAATGAAATTGGCGCATTGCTTTATAAAGAATTTGCGCCCCGTAGCTTCCGAGCCTCTGTGGGGCTGGCTCCCCCCTTCCTTAACCAGGATTTCATCACCTGGTTCGGGTTGACTTAGCCAAGCATTGTTCATTGACCGTTGACCGCGCTGCAGTTTGACCTAGCCGAGCTCCTCTCGGCGGGCTTTGGGCGGGCTTGGCTTAGCCAGTCACTGTTGATTTGACCGTTGACCAGCGCTAGCCGAGCTCCTCTCGGCGGGCTTGGTGCGGCCTTTCCGGGTCAACCAAATTTTTTATTTTTAGATTAAATTTTTAATTTCTAAAAGACCTGGACGGGCTGTTTTCGCGCCGGGTCGACCCGCCCATTGCTACAGTGTATTTTCCAGAGACTTCGGCTGTTTTAGGGTATTTTTGACGAATTTTTGTGCCAATAATTTGAATATAAGTGTATAAAAATAATTTTATATTCTTATAGTATTATAAGTATTTAAATAGTTATGAAAAGAAATTCATGAAAAACAATTCCAAAATAATATTAAAAAATCAAATACCAATGTCTATACATTTTGTCAAATACGCTTGGCCCAAAAATCAAAATTCAGTATTAAATAATTTTATAATATTTTTAAATGTTAATACTACTAGTGTGCCTCATAATCTCAAAGTTTGGACATATCAAATTCAAGAGAAATAAAGAGAAATTCAATTATAAAAAATATTGTGCATGTCTCAAATTTCCTTGAAGTATGCCATGACCCCAAGGCCCTTAGAGACCATTATTTTAGACATCTAAAATACATGGCTTGATTTAATTAATTATTAACAATTTTACTTAAAATCAAGCCCAAATAAAATATACACATTTATGCTTGACTCATCAAACACAAGGGTGTAACATTAAGGATTAGGGAAAATGGATTAAAGAGGGAGAGATTTGAGATTATGTGTTAGGAATTAAGGATTATAGATTAATGATTAAGGATTTGAAATTAAGGATAATAGATTGGGTATTAGGGATTTGGAAGGGTTAGATAAGGCATTATAGATTTTGGGATAAAAGATGAGGAAGGTAGGGATTAAGGGGTAGGGATGAGGGAATAGAGATTAAGGATTACGAAGAAGATGGAGAAGAAGAAGAAGATGAAGAATAAGTAGAAGAACAAGGAGAACAGGAAGAAGTAGAAGAAGAAAACGTAAAAAAAGAATAAGAACAAGAAGAAGATGATGATGACGAAGAAGAAGAAGAAGAAGAAGAAGAAGAAGAAGAGGAAGATGAGGAAGAAGAAGAAGAAGAAGAAGAAGAAGAAGAAGAAGAAGAAGAAGAAGAGGAAGATAGGAAGAAGAGATAGAAGAGTTGGATTAAGGATTATGGATATGGGTTAGGGATTAAAGATTAAGGATTAAGGAAGAATAGATTCTGGATTAAAGAACAAAGTGTTAGAGATTAGAAATAAAGGAATATGGATTAAAGATTTGGGAGGAAAGGATTAGAGATTAGGTATTAGAGATTAGGAATTAGGGATTTAAGAGTTAGTAATTAGAGATTAGGGTTTATGGGTTAGCAATTAGAGATTAAGGATTAGGGATTAGGGAGTAGGGATTAGGGAATAAGTAAAAGAGATTTAGGATTAAGGATTAATGATTAATGATTAGGGATTATGGATTAGGGATTGGTGATTAAGGGGGTAATGATTTGAGAATACAGATTAAAGATTAAGAATTAAGAGATTAATTATTAAAGATTAGGGATTAGAGATTAGGAATTTAAGATTAGTGATTAGGGATTAAGAAATAAACATTAAGGCTTAGGGATTAGAGATTATGAATGTAGTCTTTAGGATTAGAGATTTAGGATTAGGGATTAGAGATTTAAGGATTATGATTAGGATTAAGGACTAGGGATTAGGGTTTGGGGATTAAAGATTTGTGATTAAGGATTAGGGAGTAGGGATAAGGATTAGAGATTAAGGATTATTGATTCTTGATTAGGGATTAGGGATTAAGGATTAGGCATTAGAGATTAACGTTTAAGGATTAGAGATTAGAGATTAGAGGTTAGGGACTAAAGATTAAGGATTATAGATTACTATTGGATTAGAGATTAAGGAATAAGGAATAAGAATAGGGAAAAAGAAAGAAGAAAGAAGAAGAAGAAAAAAGAAAGAAAGTAGAAGGAAGAAGGAAGAAGGAAGATGGAAGATAGAAGAAGAAGAAGAAGAGGAAGAATAAAAAAGAAAGTTGAAAGAAGAAAGATGGAAGAAGGGAAGAGGTAAGAGGTTAGAAGAAGGAAGAAGGAAGAAGGAAGAAGAAAGAAGATAGAAGAAAGTAGAAAGAAGAAAGAAGAAAGAAGAAAGAAGAAAGAAGGTAGAAGAAGAAGAAGAAGAAGGAGAGAGAAAAGGAAAAGCAGGATGAGGAGAAGGACGAGGAGCAAGAGAAGGAGAGGGGAAGGAGAAGGTGACGGAGATGGAGAAGGACAAAAAGGAGAAGGAAGATGAGTAGGATAATGAGAAGGAGAAGGGTAAGAAGAATGACCAGGAGAAGGAGCAGAAGTAGAAGAAAGAGAAAAAGGAGAAAAAGAAGAAAGAAAAGAGAAAGAAGAGAAGAAAAAGAAGAAGAAGAAGAAGAATAAGAGGAGTAAGAGGAGGAACAAGAAAAGAAGATGAAGGGGGAGAAGAAGAACAAGAGGAAGAAGAAGAAAGGAAGAAGAAGAAGATGAAGAAGAAGAAGAAGAAAAAGAAAAAGAAGAAGAAGAGGAAGAAGAATATGAAGAAGAAAAAGAATAGAAAGATGAGAAAGAAGGGGAAGAAGAAGAAGAAGAAGAGGAAGAAGAAATTGAGGAAGAAGAAGAAAAAGAAGAAGAAGAGGAAGAAGAAATGGAAGAAAAAGAAGAAGAAGAGGATCAAGTAATGGATTAGGGATTAAGGAGGGAGAGATTAGTGATTTGGTGTTAGGGATTTAGGATTATGGATTAAGGATTAGGGATTAGGGATTAAGAATTAGGCATTAGTGATTAAAAATAAGGGATAAGAGATTACATATTAGGACTTAGATTATGGATTAAAGATTAGGAATTAGAGATTAAGGATTAAGGATTGTGGATTAGGAATAAATTATGCATTAGGAATTAAGGATTAGAGATTGGGGATTAATGATTATTGATTAGGGATTTGGGAGTGATGGATAAGGCATTATAGATTTTAGTATAAGAGATTAAAGAGTGAGGGATTAAGGAGTAGGGATTAGGGAATAGGGATTGAGGATTACGAAGAAGATGGAGAAGAAGAAGAAGATGAAGAGGAATGAGAAGAGAAACAATAAGAAGAAGTAAAAGAAGAAGAAGAAGAAAAGGAAGAAAAAGTATAATAACAAGAAGAAGACAAAGGAAAAAAAGAACAAGAAGAAAAAAAAGAAGAAGAGAAAGATGAGAAAGCAGATGAAGAAGAAAATGAGGAAGAAGAAGAAGAAGAAGAAAAACAAAAAGAAGAGGAGGAGGATGTAGAAGAAAAAGAAGAGGAAGAAGAAGAAGAAGAAGAAGAAGAAGGAGAAGAGTAAGAAAAAGAAGAAGCATAAGATGAAGGTGAAGTAGTTGAAGAAGAAGAAGAAGTAGAGGAAGATGAAGAGTAGAAAGTAGAAGAAGAAGAAGAATTGGATGATGAGGGGACAAAAGAAGAAGAACAAGAAGAAGAGAAGAAGAAAAGGATGAAGATAAAGAAGAAGAAGAAAAAGAGGAGGAAGAAGAAGAAGAAGAAATAAGAGAAGAAGAAGAAGAAGAAGAAGAAGAAATGAAAGAGGAAGAAGTAGAAGTAGCAATAGTAGTAGTAGAAGAAGAAGAAGAAGAGGAAGAAGAAGATAGGGAATAAGAAGAGGAAGTAGAAGAGGAAGAAGAAGGAGAAGAACAAGAAGAAGAGGAAAAAGATGAAGGGGAAGAAGAACAAGACATAGAAGAAGAAGAAGAAGAGGAAGAAGAAGAAGATGAAGAGGATGAAGAAGAAGAAGAGAAAGAAGAAGTAGAAGATGTGCAAGAAGAAGAAGAAGAAGAGCAAGGTGAGGAAGATAAGGAAGAAGAAGAAGACAATGATTAAGAAGAAGAAGTAGAAGAAGAGGAGGAAGAAGTAGAAGCAAAAGAGGAAGAAGAAGAAGAACAAGAAGTATAAGAAGAAGAGGAAGTGGGGATGGATTTGGGATTAGGGATCAGGGGTTTTTGATTCAAGGTTAGGGATTAGGGATTAAGGAATGAATGTTTAGGCACTAGGTACCAAGGAATATGGATTAAGGATTTCTAAGTTAGCAATTTGGGATTAGCGATTTGGGATCAGGGATTAGGGAGTAGGGATTAAGGAATAAGTAATGGGGATTAGGGATCAAGGAAAAGACAAATAGACTAATGATCAGGGATTAAAAATTAAGGAATTAATTATTAAGTATTAGGAATTAGAGATTAGGAATTTAAGATTAGGGATTATGGATTAGAGAATAAGGATTAAGAATTATGGATTGGAGATGAAAGTTTAGGGATTTAAGATTTAGGATTAGTGATTAGAGATTAAGGGATTTGGATTAGTATTAGGGAGTAAAAATTAATGATTAAGGATTAGAGATAAGGGATAGAGATTATGGATTATAGAAAAGGGTTTAAGGATTAGGTAATAGTGATTAGAGTTTAAGAATTAGAGATTTGGTATTAGAGGTTAATGTTTAAAGATTAAGGATTAGAAATTAAGGATTAGGGATTATAGATTAGTAATTAGGGGCTAGAGATTAAGGATTAGGGATTAGGGATTAGGAACTAGGGATTTGGCATTAAGGATTAAGGATTAGGGATTAGGGATTAGGGAATCGAGATTAAGGATTAGGGATTAGATTTTATAGATTATGGATTAAAGATTAATTACTATGGATTAGGGATTAGGGATTAGGAACAGGTAGACTAGGCATTATAGATTTAAGGATGAGAGATTACGGAAGGAGGGATTAAGAAGTAAGGATTTGGGAATACAGATTAACAATTACGAAGAAGGAGAAGAAGAAGATGAAGAAGAAGAAAAAGAATAAGGAGAAGAAGAAGAAGTAGTAGTAGTAGAAGAAGAAGAAGAAAATGAATAAAAAGAATAAGAAGAAGAAGAGAAAGAGAAGAAGAAGAAGAGGAAGAGGGGGTTGAAGAGGAAAAGAAGAAGAAGAAGAAGGCGAAGAAGAAAAAGTAGAAGAAAACAAGAAGAAGAAGCAGAAGAAGAAGAAGAACAATAAGAGGAAGAAGAAGAAGAAGAAGAAGAAGAAGAAGAAGGAGAAGAGTAAGAAGAAGTAGAAGAAGGTGAAGAAGAAGTAGTAGTAGTAGTAGTAGAAGAAGAAGAAGAAGAAGAAGAAGATGTAGAAGAACGAGAGGAAGAAGAAGAAGACAATGAAGAAGAAAAAGAAGAAGAACAAGAAGAGAAGAAGAAAAAAGGTCAAGAAGAAGAGGAAAAAGAAGAAGAAAGCAAAAAAGAAGAATAGAAGAAGAAGAAGAAAAAGAAGAGGGAGAAGAAGAAGGGTTAGAAGAAGAAAAAGATATGGAAGATGGAGAAGTAAAAGAAGAAAGAGAAGAAGAAGGAGAAGAAGGAGAGGAAGAAGAAGAACAAGAAGAAGAAGAAGAGTAAGAAGAAAAAGAAGAAGAAGAAGAAGAGGCAAAAGAAGTTGTGGAAGAAGAAGAAAAGGTAGATGAAGAAAAAGTAGAAGAAGAAAAAGAGGAAGAAGTAGAAAAAGAATCAGAAGAAGAGGAAGAAGAAGAAGAAGAAGAGGAAGATTAGGAAGAATAGGACAAAGTAGAAGACAAAGATGAAGAAGAAGAAGAGGAAGAAGAATGATGGAAGAAGAAGTAGAAGAAGAAGAGGAAAAGAGACGAATTAGGGGTTAAAGATTTGTGGCTATGGATTAGGGTTTAAGGATTAGTGACTAAGGAATGATGGATTAGGGATTAGGTATAGGAGAGTATGGATTAAATTTTAAGGATGGAAGGATTTAGGAGTTAGGAGTTAATAATTAGGGATCAGGGATTCGAGATTTTGGGAGTTAGTAGTTTAGGATTAGAGATTGGTCATTAGGTAGTAAGATTAGGGATTAAATAATTGTGATTAAGGAGTCAAGATTAGGGATTAAGTATTAAGGATATGGGATTAGGGATTAAGGATGAAGGGATTAATGATTAAGGATTAGATATTAAGGATTAAATATTAGGGATTAAGGATTTAAGATTACAAATTAGGGTTATAGGATTCAAGATTAGTTATTAAGAGATTGGGGAATAGAGATTATGAAATTAGGGATTAGGGATTACAGAGAAGGAAGAAGGAGAAAGAGAAGAAGAAGAAGAAAGGGGAGAAGTAGAAGAAGAAGAACAACAAGAAAAAGAAGAAAAAGAAGAGGAAGATGAAGAGGAAGAAGAAGAAGAAAAAGAAGAAGTGGAAGATGAAGACAAAGAAGAAGAAGAACAAGAAGAAGAGAAGCAGAAGAAGAAGAAGAAGAAGAAGAAGAAAAAGTAGAAGAAGATGAAGAAAAAGAAGAAAAAAAAGAAGAGGAAGAAGAAGAAGATGATGAAGAAGAAGAATAAGAGGAAGGAGGAGAAGAAGAAGAAGAAAAAGAAAAAGAAATAGCAGAGGAAGAAGAATAAGGACAAGAAGGAGAAGAAGAACAAGGAGAAGAAAAAGAAAAAGAAGAAAAACAAATTGAGGAAGAAGAAGAAGATGATGATGAGTAATAAAAAGAAGAAGAAGAAGAAGAAGAAAAGGAAAAAAAAGAAGAGGAAGAAGACATAGAAAAAGAAGAAGAAGAATAAGAAGAAGAAGAAGAAGAAGAGGAAGGAGAAGAAGAGGAAGGAGAAGAATAAAAGAAGAACAAGATCAGGAAGAAAAAGAAGAAGAAGAAGAAGAAGAAGATGATGATGATGATGAGGAAGAAGTGGAATAAGAAGAATGGAAAGATGAGGAGGAAGAAGAAGAAGAGGAAGAAGAAGAAGAAGAGGAAGAAGAAGTAAAAGAAGAAGAAGTAGAAGAGGAGGATTGGCGATTTGGGATTAGGTGTAGGGGTTAAGGATCAAGGATTATGCATCAGAGAATAAGGATTAAAGATTAAAGAGGGAGAGATTAGGGATAAGAGATTGAAGATTTAGGAGTTAGGAATTAGTTTTTAGAGTTTATGGATTCAGGATTAGGTATTAGAAAGTAGGGATTAGGGAATAAATAATAGGGATTTGGGATTAAGGATTAAGGATTAAAGATTAGGTATTTTGGACTAGGGTTTAGGAATGAAAGGATTAATGATTAGGGATATAGGATTTAGGATTAGAGATTGAAGATTAGTGGTTAGAGATTAGGAGATTAAGATTAGCATTACAGATTTGGGATTAAGGATTCAAAATAAGGGATTAAGGGTTAAGGATTAGGGATTAATTATTAGGGATTATTTAATATAGGTTAAGGATTAGGGATTGGGGATTAGGTATTAGAGATTAAAGTTTAGGGATTAGAGATTAAGGATTAGAGTTAATGATTATAGTTTAGGGATTACAGATTTAAGATGGATTAAAGATTAAGGATGAAGGATTAGGGAGAAGGAAGAAGGAAGGGAAGAAGGAAGAAGAAGAAGAAGAAAGAAGAAGGAAGAAGGAAGAAAGAAGAAGTAGAAGAGGAAGAAGAAGAGGAAGAATAAAGAAGAAAGAGGGAGGATGGAAGAAAGAAAGAAAGAAGGATCTAGGAAGAAGAATGAAGAAAGAAGGAAGAAAAAAAGAAGAAGAGGAAAAAGAAGAAGAAGAAGAAGAAGAAGAAGAAGAAGAAGAAGAAGAAGAAAAAGAAGAAGAAGAAGAAAAAGAAGAAGAAGAAGAAGGAAAACGAGAAGTAAGAGATGAACAAAAAGAAGAAGATGTTAAAGAAGAAGAATAAGAAGAAGAAGAAGAAGAAAGAAAAGAAGTAGAAGAAGATGAAGAAAAAGAAGAAGATAATGACAAAGAAGAAGAAGAAGAATGGGAAGAGGAAGAAGAAGAATACGATGATGAAGAGAAGAAGAAGGATAAGAGGAGGAGGAAGAAAAAGAAGAAAAAGAAGAAGAAGAATAGGAAGAAGAAGAATAACAAGAATAAGAAGAAGAAAAAGAAGAAGTTGAAAGAAAAAGAAAGAAGAAAGAGGAAAGAAGAAGGAAGATAGAAGATCGAAGAAGAAAGAAGCAATATGGAAGAAGGAATAAGGAGAAGGAAGAAGAAAGATGGAAGAAGGATGAAATCAGAAGGAAGAAGGAATAGGGAGGATGGAAGAAGGAAGAAGGAAGTAGATGATGAAGAAAAAGAAGTAAAAGAAAAGGAAGAGGAATATATAAAAGAAGAAAAAGAACAGACGAAAGAAGAAGAAGAAGAGGAAGAAGATGATGATGAAGAAGAAGAAGAAGATGATGATGATGATGATGAGGAGGAGGAGGAGGTGGAGGAAGAAGAAGAAGAAGTAGAAGAGTAAGGAGAAGAAGTGGAAGAAGAAGACAAG
The DNA here is from genome assembly GCA_023846275.1 of Vanilla planifolia. Lineage (NCBI taxonomy): Eukaryota > Viridiplantae > Streptophyta > Magnoliopsida > Asparagales > Orchidaceae > Vanilla > Vanilla planifolia. The sequence goes on along the minus strand of JAIUJO010000015.1, from coordinate 9,097,713 downwards.
GAAGAAGAAGAACAAGAAGAAGAAGACGAGAAAGAAGAAGAAGAAGAAGAAGAAGAAGAAGAGGAGAATGAAGAAGAAGAGGAAGACCACGAAGTAAAGAAAAAGAAGAGCAAGAAGAAAAAGAAAAAGAAGAACAACCAGAAGAAGAGAAGAAGAAAAAGATGAACAAGAAGAAGAAGAAGAAGAAAATGATGAAGAAATAAAAGAAGAAGAAGAAGAAGAAGAGAAAGTTAAAGAAGAAGTAGAAGAAGAAGAAGATGATGATGATAAAGAAATAAAAGAGGTGGAAGAAGAAGTAGGAGAAGTAGAAGGAGAAGAAGAAGAAGAAGAAGAAGAAGAATTAGAAGTAGAAGAAGTAGAGGAAAGAAGAAGAGTTAGGAGAAGAGGAAAAAAGAGAGGAAGAAGAAGAAGAAGAAGAGGAAGAAGAGGAAGAAGAAGAACAAGAAGAATAAGAAGAGGAAAAAGAAGAAGTGAAAGCAAAAAAAGACATAGAAGAAGAAGAAGTAGTATAAGAAGCGGAAGAAGAAGAAGAGGAAGAAGAAGAAGAAGAAGAAGAGGATGAGGAAGAAGAAGAAGAAGTGGAAGAAGAAGTAGAAAAGGAGGAGGAAGAAAAAGAAGAAGAAGAGGAAGATGAGGAAGAAGAAGAAGAAGAAGAAGAAGAAGATGAGGAAGAAGTAAAAGAAGAGGAAGAGGAAGAAGAAGATGAAGAGAATGAAGAAAAAGAAGTATAAGAAGAAAAGGAAGAAGTGATAGATTAGTGATTACGGATTGGGGATTAGGGACTAGAGATTAAGGAATGAATGATTAGGCATTAGGTATCAGGGAATAGAAGTTAAAGGTTATGGAGGAGGGATTAGGGATGGTTGATTTGGGAGTTAGGAATTAGAAATTAGGGTCTAGGGATTATGGAGTAGGGATTAGTGAATAAGTCGTTGGGATTGGGGATTTGCTATTAATGGATTCAAGAGTAGGGATTAAAAATTAAGAGATTAATTATTAATGATTAGGGATTAGAGATTAGGAATTTAAGATTAGGGATTAGAGAATAGAGATTAGGAATGAAGGATTAGATTATAGAGATAAGGGATAAATGTTTTAGGATTAGAGATTAGAGATTAGAGATTAAGGATTAGAGATTAAGGGATTAGGATAAGCATTAGGGATTAGGGAATAATTGTTAAAGGTTACGAATTAGCGATGGAGGAATAGGGATTAGGAATTAGAGATTAGGGACAGAGATAGGGATAGGGGTTAGAGGTTAGGGATTAAAGATTAAGGATTAGAGTTTAGGGATTAAGGTTAATGATTTGAGATGAGGGATTAAGGATTAACAATAGAGATTAGCGATTTTGGTATAGTGATAAGGATTAAGGATTAGGGATTAGAAATTAGGGATTAGGGATTAGAGATTAGGGATTAGAGATTGAGAATTGAAGGCTAAGAATTGTAGATTAAGGATGGATTAGGGATTAGGGATAAGGACTTAAGGAGGAATGGATAGAGCATTAAAGATTTAAAAATAAGAGATAAGGGATGGAGGGTTTAAGGGTTAAGCATTAGGGAATAGAGAATAATGATTATGAAGAAGAAGGAGAAGAAGAAGAAGAAGAACAAAGAGAAGAAGAAGAAGAAAGAGAAAAAGGGGAGGATAGGAAGAATAGAAAGAACAAGATGTGGAAGAAAATGAGGAAGAAGAAGAAGAAGAAGAAGAAGAATAAGTAGAAGTAGAAGTAGAAGAAGAAGAAGAAGAAAAGAAAAAGAAGAGGAAGAAGGAGAAAAAGAAGTAAAAGAGGAAGAAGAAGAAGGAGGAGGAGAAGGAGAGGAGTAAGAAGAAGAAGAGGAAGACGAAGGTGAAGAAGTTGAAGAATAGGAAGAAGAAGAAGAAGAGGTAGATAAAGAGGAAGAAGAAGAAGAAGAAGATGAAGATGGAGAAGATGAAGAAGAAAAAGTAGAAGAACAAGAAGAAGACAAGAAGAAAATGATGATGAGGAAGAAGAAGAAGAAGAAGAAGAAGAAGAAAAGGGGGAAAAAGAAGAAGAAGAAGAAGAAGAAATAAAAGAGAAAGAAGAAGAAGAAGAAGGAGAAGAAGAAGAAGAAGGAGAAGAAGAAGACGAAGAAGAAGAAGAAGGAGAAGAAGAAGAAGAAGAAGAAGAAGAAGAAGAAGAAGAAGGAGGAGGAGAAGAAGAAGAAGAAGAAGAAGAAGGAGGAGGAGGAGGAGGAGAAGAAGAAGAAAAAGAAGAAGAAGAAGAAGAAGATGAAGAAGGAGGAGGAGGAGGAGAAGAAGAAGAAGAAGAAGAAGAAGAAGGAGAACGAGAAGGAGAAGAAGAACAAGAAGGAGAAGAAGAACAAGAACAAGAAGAAAAAGAAGAAAAAGAAGAAAGACATGTAGAGGAAGAAGAAGAGGATGAATAAAAAGAAGAAGAAGAAAAAGAAGAAGAAGAGGAAGAGGAAAAGAAGGGGAAGAAGAACAAGACGTAAAGGAAGAAGAAGAAGAAGAAAAAGTAGAAGAGTAAAAAGATAAAGATGAAGAAGAAGGGGAAGAAAAAGAAGAAGAAGATGAGAAAGAAGAAGAGGAGGAAGATTAGGAAGAAGAGGAAGAAGTAGAAGACAAAGATGAGGAAGAAGAAGAAAAGGAGGAGTATGAAGAAGAGGTAGAAGAAGTAGAAGTAGAAGAGGAAAAAAAGACGAATTAGGGATTAGACATTTGGGGTTATGGATTAGGGTTTAAGGATTAGGGATTAAGGAATGAAGGATTAGGAATTATGTATAAGGGAATATGGATTAACGATTAAGGAGGAAAGGATTAAGTATTTGGGAGTTAGTAATTAGGTATTAGGGATTCAGGACTTGGGAGGTAGTAATTTGGGATTAGGCATTAGGTAGTGTAGATTATGGAATAAATAATTGGGATTAAGGATTAGGGATTAGAGTTTAATGATGAAGGAAAAGAGTAGAAGAAGAAGAAGAAGAAGAAGAAAGAGTAGAAGAAGAGAAGAAGTAAAAGAAGAGGAAGAAGAAGAAAAAGAAATAGAAGAGGAAG
>JAIUJO010000015.1:8672173-9089673 GCA_023846275.1 Vanilla planifolia | reverse complement strand
ATCAAGAATAAGAACAAGAAGGAGAAGAAGAAGAAGAAGAGGAGGATGAGGAGTAGGAAGAAGAAGAAGAAGAAGAAGAAGAAGAGTAAGAAGAAGAGGAGCTAGAAGAAGAAGAAGAAGAAAAAGAAGGAGAAGTAAAAGAAGAGGAAAAAGAAGAAGAGGAGGAAGAAGAAGTTGTAAAAAGGAAGAAGAAGAAGAATAAGTGGAAAAAGTAGAAGAAAAAGAAAAAAAAAAGGATCAAGAATAAGAACAAGAAGGAGAAGAAGAAGAAGAAGAGGAGGATGAGGAGGAAGAAGAAGAAGAAGAAGAAGAAGAAGAGTAAGAAGAAGAGGAGCTAGAAGAAGAAGAAGAAGAAAAAGAAGGAGAAGGAAAAGAAGAGGAAAAATAAGAGGAAAAAGAAGACGAGGAGGAAGAAGAAGTTGTAAAAAGGAAGAAGAAGAAGAATAAGTGGAAGAAGAAGAAGAAGAAGAAGAAGAGGAAGAAGAAGAAGATGAAGAAGATGAGGAAAAAGTAGAAGGAGAAGAAAGGGAAGGATAAGGGATGTAAGATTAAGGATTACAAATTAGGGATTAGAAATTAAATTGTAGGAGATCAAGATTAGCATTAAAGATTGAGGATTAGGGATTAATGATAATGGATTTGGGAAGAAGGAGAAAAAGAAGAAGTAGAAAGTAGAAGAAAGAAGAAAGAAGAAAGAAGAAAGAATAAAGAGGAAAGAGGAAGGAAGAAAGAGGATGGAGTGAGGAAGAAACTAGAAGAAAGAAGGAATAAGAAAAAGGAAGAAGGAAGAAGGAATAAGGAAAAGGAAGAAGGAAGAAGGAATAAGGAAGTTATAAGAAGGAAGAAGGAATAAGGAAGATGGAAGTAGGATGAAGCAAGAAGAAGAAGCAGAAGAAGACAAAGTGGTGGAAGAGGAAGAGGAAGAGAAAGATTAAGAGGTAAAAGCTGGCATAGAGGAAGAAGAAGAAGATGAAGAGATGGAAGAAGAAGAAGAAGAAGAATTAAAAGAACAAGAAGAAGGCGAAGACGAAGAAGAACAAGAAGTAGAAGTAGTAGAAAAAGTAGTAGAAGAAGAAGATGAAGAAATCAAAAAAGAGGAAGAAGATGACTTAGAAGTGATGTAAAAGAAGAAGAAAAAGAAGAAGAGGATGTAGAAAAAGAAGAAGAATAAGAACAAGAAGAAGAAAAAGAAGAAGAAGCAAAAGAAGAAGAACAAGAATAAGAAGAGGAAGAACAAGAAGAAAAGAAGAGAAGTAGAAGGAGAAGAAGAAGATGAAGAAGAGGAAGAGGGAGAAGAAGAAGTAGTAGAAGAAGAAGAAGAATAAGAAGAAGAAGAGGAAGAAGAAGAAGAAGAAGAAGATGAAGAGAAGAAGTAGAAGAAGAAGAAGAAGAAGAAAAAGAGAAGAAGAAGAAGTTGAAGAAGAAGAAGATGAAGAAAAAGAAGAAGAAGAAATGGAAGAAGAAGAAAACAAAGAAGAAGAAGAAGAATGGGAAGAAGAAGAAGAAGAGGAAGATGTAAAAGAAGAATAAGAAGAAGAAGCAAGAAGAAGAAAAAAGAAGGAAGAAGAAGGAAGAAAGAAGATAGATGGAGGAATAAGAAAGAAGGAAGAAGGAATGAAGAAGAAGTAGAAGAAGTAGAAGTGGAAGGAGAGGAGGTGGAGGAAGATGAAGAGGAAGAAGAAGAAGAAGAAGAAGAGTCAAAGAGGAAGAAGAATATAAAGAAGAACAAGAAGAAGAAGAAATGGAAACCGATTAAAAAGAAGAAGAAGAAGAAGAAGTCATAGAAGTAGAAGAAAAGAAGATGAAGAAAGTGATGATGAAGAAGAAGAAGCAGAAGAAGGCAAAGAAGTAGAAAAAGAAGTGGAAGAAGAAGAAGGAGAAGTAGAAGAAGAAGAAGAAGAAGAATACGATGAAGGAGTAGAAGAAGAAGGCAAAGAGGAAGAAGAAGTAGAAGAAGAAGAAGAAGAAGAAGATGAAAAAGAAGAGGATGAAGAAGAAGTAGATGAAGAGGAAGAATAAGATGATGCAGAAGAAATAGAAGAAGGGAAAGAGAAGACAGATTATGGATTTGTGGGTGATTACTTAAGGATTAAGAATTAGGTATTAAGGATTGAGGATTAGGCATTTGGGAAGGATGGATTCGGGACTATTGATTTGGTTAAAGATTAGGGATTAATGATTAGGGATTTTGAATAAGGTTTGGGTTATGGTTTAGGGATTAACAATTAAGAAATAGGGATTTTAAAATAGGGATTAGGAATTAAGGATTGGGGATTAAGGATTAAACGTTGAGGATTAGGGATAAAAGATTATGGATTAAGTATTAGAGATTAAGGATTAAAGGTTAAAAATAAGGGATTAAGAATTATTGATTAAGGGATTAAGGTTAAGTTTTAGGGATTAAGGATTAAAGATAGAGGATTAGGGTTTGGGGATTATGAATTAAGATTTAAAGATTAGTGATTTTGGATTAAGAATTTAGGATAAGGGATTAGAGATTGGGGATTAGGGATTAAGGATTAAAGATTAGTGATTAGGGTTTAGGAATTAGAGATAAAGGTTTATGTATTAAAGATTAAGGACTAAATATTAGGGATTAGGGATTAAGAATTATGGTCTAAGGAATAGGGATTATGAATTAAGAATAATGGTTGGATTAAAGATTAAATATTACGAATTAGTTATTAGGGATTGACATTAACGATAAAGGATTAGATACTAAGATTCGGGATTATGGAGAGAGGGATTATAGATTACGGATTAGTGATTAGGGAGTGTGGGATTACGGATTATGGTTTTGGGATAAAGAAGAAGGAGAAGAAAAAGAAGAACAGGAAGAAGTCGAACAAGATGTCAAAGATGATGAAGAAAAAAAAGAAGAAGAATGAAAGAAAGAAGAAGAAAGAAATAAGAAGAAAGAAAGAAGAAGAAATAAGAAGAAAGAAGAAGATAGAAGAAAAAGGAAGAAGAAAGAAGAAAAAAGAAAGAGAAAGAAGAAAGAAGAAAAAAGAAAGGGAAAGATGAAAGAAGAAGGAAGAAGGAAGAAGAACGAAGCAAGAAGGAAGATTGAAGAAGGAAGAAGCAAGAAGGAAAAAGGAAGAAGGAAGAAGAAAGCAGGAAAGAAGAAAGAAGAAGGAAGAAGGAAGAAGAAACAAAAAAGAAGAAAGAAAAAAAAAGAAAGAAAGAAGAAGGAGAAGCAGCAGAAGGAGAAGAAGAATGAAGTGGAGGAAAAGGAGAACGAGAAGGAGGTGTAAGAGAAGGAGAAGGGGAATGAGAACAAGAAGAAGAAGAAGAGAAAGAAGACGAGGAAGAAGAACTATAGGAAAAAGAGGAGGAAGAAGAAGTAGAAGTAGAAGTAGAAGAAGATGAAGAATAAGAAGAAGAAGAAGAAGTAGAAGTAGTAGTAAAAGAAGAAGAAGAGGAAGAAAAAGAAGAAGAAGAAGAAGAAGAGGAAGAGGAAGAAGAAGAAGAGAATGAGGAAGAAGAAGAAGATTAAGAAGAAGAACAAGTAGAGATAGATGAGGAAGAACAGGAAGAAGAACAGCAAGAAGAAGAAGAAGAAGAAGAAGAGAAACAAGAGAACGAAAAATAAGAAAAAAAAGAAGTACAAAAAGAAGAAGGAGAAGAAGAAATGAAGGAAAAGAGAAAGAAGAATAAGAAGAAGGGGAAGAAGAAGAAGAAGAAGATGATTATGATGATGAAGAGAAGAGAAACAACAAGAAGAAGAAGAAGAAAAGGAAAAAGAAGAAGAAGAAGAAGACGAGGAAGATAAGGAAGAAGAGCAAGAAGAAGAAGAAGATGAGGAAGAAGAAGATGAGGAATTGGGAGGAGGAGGAAGATGAAAGGTAGAAAGAAGGAGGAAGGAAAAATGATGAAGAGAAGAGGAAGGAAGAAAGAAGAAGGAAGAGGAAATTTGAAAGGAGAAAGGAGAAAGAATAAAGGAGGAAGAAGATGAAGAAGAAGAAGAAGGAGAAGAAGAAGAAAAAGAAGAGGAAGTAGAAGAAGAAGAGGAATCCAAAGAAGAACAAGAAGAAGAATAAGAAGTGAATCAAGAAGAAAAAGAAGAAGAAGAAAAAGAGGAAGAAGAAGAGGAACAAAAGAAGAAGAAGAAGAAGAAGGAGAAGAATAGGAAGAAGAAGATGATGTAGAAGAAAAAGATAAAGAAGAAGTAGACAAACAGGAACAAGATAAAGAAGAAGAAGTAGAAGAAGAAGAGGAAGCCAAGAAGAACAAGAAGAAAACAATCAGAAAAAAAAGAAGAATAAGATGATGAAGAAGAAAAAGAAGAAGAAGAAAATGATGAAGAAGAAGAAGAAGAAACAGAAGAAGAAAAAGAAGTAGATAAAAAGAAGAAGGTGGAGATGGAGAAGAAGAAAAAGAAGAAGAAAAAGAAAGAGAAGAGGAAGAAGAACAAGAATAAGAAGTAGAAGAAGAATAAAATGTAGAAGATGAAGAAGAAGAAGAAAAATGAGAAAAACAAGTAGTGGAAGAGGAGGAAGAAGAAGATGAAGAGGAAGAAGAAGAAGAAGACAAAGAATTGGAAAAAGAAGAAGAGGAAGAAGGAGGCATAGAAGAAGAAGAAGAGGAAAAAGAAGAAGAAGAAGAGAAAGAAGAAGAAGATGAGGAAAAGGAAGAAGAAGAAGAAGAAGAAGAGGATGATAAGGAAGAAGAGGAAGAAGAAGGCAATGATGAGGAAGAAAAGAAAGAGGAAGAAGTAGAAGAAGAAGAGGGAGAGAATGAAGAAGAAGAAAAGGAATAAGAGATGGAATAGGGATTAAGGATCAGGTGTTAAGGGTTAGGGATTAGAAATTAGGGATTAGGGAATGAAGGGATAGGGATTATGTATCAGGGAGTAATGATTAAAGATTGGGAGGGAAAGATTGGGATTATGGATTTGAGAGTTATAATTATGGTTTCAAGTTTATGGATTAGGTTTTATGGAGTAGGGATTTGGGATTAAGTAAATGAGATTTGGGATTAGAGATTAGGGATTAAAGATTAAGGATTAGAGATTAAAGGTTAGGGATGAAGGGATTATTGATTAGGGATTAAAGATTAGGTATTAAGATTTAAGGGATTTATAAATAAGGGTTGAGTATTAAAGATTAAGGATTTAGGATTAGGGATAAGGGATTAGGGAATAGAGTTAATGATTAGAGATTAGGTATGTAAGATTCAAGATTAGAGTTAAAGATTAAGGGTTAAAAATTAGGGATTAGAGATTAAGGGATTACGATTAGTATTAGAGATTAGAGATTAAGGATAACAGATTAAAGATTAGGGATTAAAGATTAGAGATTAGTGATTACACATTAGGGATCATGGATTAGGGATTAAAGATTAGAGATTAGCGATATAGATTATGGATTATAGATTAGGAATTAGGTGTTATAGATTAAAGTTTAGGAATGAGAGATTTGGGATTATAGGTTTACTAGATTAAAGATTGATCATTATGTATTACGGAAAAGGAAGAAGGAAGAAAGAAGAAGAAGAAGTTGGAAGAAGAAAGAAAGAAGGAATAAAGAAAAAGAAGAAGAGGAAGAAGTAGAGCAAGAATAAAGAAGAAAGAAGAAGGAAGAAGGAAGGAAATAAGAAGAAGGAAGAAGGAAAAAGGAAATAGAAAGAAGAAAGAAGAAAGAAGAAAGTAGAAAGAAGAAAGAGGAAAGAAGAAAGAAGGAAGAAGAAGAGAAAAAACAAGAAGAAAAGGAAGAAGGAGTATGAAAAGAAGAAGAAGAAGAAGATGATGATGATGACGATGATGAAGAAGAAGAAGAATAAGAAGAGAAAAACGAAGAAGAAGAAGAAGAAGAAGAAGGGGAAGAAGAAGAAAAGAAGAAGGAGAAGATGCAGAAGAAGTAGAAGAAGAAAATAAGAAGAAGAAAAGGATGAAGAAGAATAGGAAGAAGAAGAAGAAGATGAATTAGAAGAAGAAAAAGAAAAAGAGGAAGTAGAAGAAGAAGAAGAAGAAGAAGTAGAAAGAAGAAGAGAGAAGAAAGAAGAAATAGGAAGGAAGAAGAAGAAGAAGAAGAAGAAGAAGTAGAACGAAGAAGAGAGAAGAACGAAGAAATAGGAAGGAAGAAGAAAGAATAAACTTGGAAAAAAAGAAGAAACAAGAAGGAAGAAGGAATAAAGAAAAGTAAGAAGGAAGAAACAGGAAGAAAGAAGAAACAAGGAATAAGGAAGATGGATGTAAGAAGAAGGAAGAAGATGAAAAAGAAGAAGAAGAAGAAGAAGAAGAAGAAGATGAAGAAGATGAAGAGAAGGAAGAGGAAGAGGAAGAGGCAGAAGAAGAGGAAGAGGAAGGGGAAGAAGAAGAAGAAAAGGAAGAAGAAATTGGAGAAGTAGAGCAAGAATAAAGAAGAAAGAAGAAGGAAGAAGGAAGAAGAAAGGAAATAAGATGAAGGAAGAAGGAAGAAGGAAATAGAAAGAAGAAAGAAGAAAGTAGAAAGAAGAAAGAGGAAAGAAGAAAGAAGGTAGAAGAAGAGAAAAAAAAGAAGAAAAGGAAGAAGAAGGAGTATGAAAAGAAAAAGAAGAAGAAGATGATGATGATGACGATGATGAAGAAGAAGAAAAATAAGAAGAGAAAGAAGAAGAAGAAGAAGAAGAAGAAGGGGAAGAAGAAGAAAAGAAGAAGGAGAAGATGTAGAAGAAGTAGAAGAAGAAAACAAGAAGAAGAACAAGATGAAGAAGAATAGGAAGAAGAAGAAGATGAATTAGAAGAAGAAAAAGAAAAAGAGGAAGTGGAAGAAGAAGAAGAAGAAGAAGTAGAAAGAAGAAGAGAGAAGAAAGAAGAAATAAGAAGGAAGAAGAAGAAGAAGAAGAAGAAGAAGTAGAAAGAAGAAGAGAGAAGAAAGAAGAAATAGGAAGGAAGAAGAAAGAATAAACTTGGAAAAAAAGAAGAAATAAGAAGGAAGAAGGAATAAAGAAAAGTAAGAAGGAAGAAACAGGAAGAAAGAAGAAACAAGGAATAAGGAAGATGGATGTAAGAAGAAGGAAGAAGATGAAAAAGAAGAAGAAGAAGAAGAAGAAGAAGATGAGGAAGATGAAGAAAAGGAAGAGGAAGAGGAAGAGGTAGAAGAAGAGGAAGAGGAAGGGGAAGAAGAAGAAGAAAAGGAAGAAGAAATTTGAGAAGTAGAGCAAGAATAAAGAAGAAAGAAGAAGGAAGAAGGAAGAAGGAAGGAAATAAGAAGAAGGAAGAAGGAAGAAGGAAATAGAAAGAAGAAAGAAGAAAGTAGAAAGAAGAAAGAGGAAAGAAGAAAGAAGGAAGAAGAAGAGAAAAAAGAAGAAGAAAAGGAAGAAGAAGGAGTATGAAAAGAAGAAGAAGAAGATGATGATGATGATGATTATGATGAAGAAGAAGAAGAATAAGAAGAGAAAGAAGAAGAAGAAGAAGAAGAAGAAGAAGAAGGGGAAGAAGAAGAAAAGAAGAAGGAGAAGATGCAGAAGAAGTAGAAGAAGAAAACAAGAAGAAGAAAAGGATGAAGAAGAATAGGAAGAAGAAGAAGAAGATTAATAGAAGAAGAAAAAGAAAAAGAGGAAGTGGAAGAAGAAGAAGAAGAAGAAATAGAAAGAAGAACAGAGAAGAAAGAAGAAATAGGAAGGAAGAAGAAGAAGAACAAGAACAAGAAGAAGTAGAAAGAAGAAGAGAGAAGAAAGAAGAAATAGGAAGGAAGAAGAAAGAATAAACTTGGAAAAAAAGAAGAAACAAGAAGGAAGAAGGAATAAAGAAAAGTAAGAAGGAAGAAACAGGAAGAAAGAAGAAACAAGGAATAAGGAAGATGGATGTAAGAAGAAGGAAGAAGATGAAAAAGAAGAAGAAGAAGAAGATGAGGAAGATGAAGAAGAGGAAGAGAAAGAGGAAGAGGTAGAAGAAGAGGAAGAGGAGGGGGAAGAAGAAGAAGAAATGGAAGAAGAAATTGGAGAAGAAGAGCAAGAATAAGAACAAGAAGAAGACAAAGAGAAAGAAGAAGAAGAAGAAGAAGAAGAAGAAGAAGAAGAAAAAGAAGAAGAAGAAGAAGAAAAAAAGGTAGAAAAAGATAGGGAACAAGAAGAAGAAGAAGATAAGGAAGAAGAAGAAGAGAAGCAGAAGAAGAAAAAGACAAAGAACAAGAAGAAGAAGAAGAAGTAAAAGAAGAAGAAGAAGAAGAAAAAAAGTTAGAAAAAGATAGGGAACAAGAAGAAGAAGAAGATATGGAAGAAGAAGAAGAGAAGCAGAAGAAGAAAAAGACAAAGAAGAAGAAGAAGAAGAAGAAGAAGAAAAAGAAGAAGAAACCAAAGAAGAAGAAGAAGAAGAAGAAAAAGAAGGCGAGGAATTAAAAGAAGAGTGGAAGAAAAAGAAGAAGATGAAGAAGAAGTAGATGAAGAAGGAATAGAAGAGGAAGAAGAAGATGAAGAAGAGTAGTAGAAGAAGAAGAAGAAGTAGTAGTAGAAGATGAAGAAGAAGGAGAAGAAGTAGAAAGAAGAAGAGAGAAGAAAGAAGAAATAAGAAAGAAGAAGAAAGAATAAAGTTAGAAAAAAGAAGAAACAAGAAGGAAGAAGGTACATGGAAAAGGAAGAAAAAAGAAAGAGGAAATAAGAAGGAACAAGGAATGAGGAAGATGGAAGAAGGAAAAAGGAAGAAGATGAAAATAAAGAAGAAGAAGATGATGATTATAATGAAGAAGAAGAGGAAAAGGATGAGAAAGAGGTAGAAGAAGAGGAAGAGGAAGGTGAAGAAGAAGAAGTGTAAGAAGAAGTTGGAGAAGAAGATTAAGAAAAAGAACAAGAAGAAGAAGATGTTGACAAAGAAGAAGACGAAGAGAAAGAAGAAGAAGAAGAAGAAGAAGAAGAAGATGAAAAAAAGAAGTAGAAGAAGAAAAAGAGGAAGAAGAAGGCAAGGAAGAAGAAGACAAGGAAGAAGAAGAAGAGAAGATTAGGAAAAAGAAGACAAAGAAGAAAAAGAAGAAGAAGAAGAAGAAGAAGAAGAAGAAGAAAAAGAATAAATAGAAGAAGAAGAAGAAGAATAGAAAGAAGAAGAAGAAGTAGAAGAAGAAGAAAAAGAAGGCCAAGAATTAGAAGAAGAGAGGAAGAAGAAGAAGAAGAAAATGAAGAAGTAGAAGGAAAAGAAGAGGAGGAAGAAGAATAATAAGAAGAGAAGAAGAAGAAGAAGAAGAAGAGGAAGAAGAAGAAGTAGAAGAATAAGAAGAAGGAGAGGAAGAAGAAGATAAAGAAAAATAATAAGAAGAAGAAGAATAAGAAGAAGTGGAATAAGTAGAAGAAAAAGAAGAAGGAGAAGAGGAGGAAGGAGAAGAAGAAGAAAAAGAAGAAGAAGAAGAAGAGAAAAATTTAGAAGAATAAGAAAAAGTAGAGGAAGAACAAGCAGAAGAGAAGAAAAAGAAGAAGAAGAAGAAATAGAGGAAGAAGAAGAAGATGATGATAAGGAAGAAGAAGAAGAAGAAGACGAAATGGAAGAAGAAGAAAAAGAAGAAAAAGAAGAAGAAAAAGTGGAAGAAGAATACAATGAAGAAGAAGAAGATGATGATGAAAAAGAAGAATGGAAGAATAAGAAGAAGAAGAAAAGAAATAATAAGAAGAAGAAGAAGACGAAGAAGAGGAAACAGAAAAAGAAGTGAAGAAGAAGAGGAGAAAGAAGTAGAAGAAAAAGAAGAAGAGGAAGAAGAAAAAGAAGAAGAAGAAGAAGATGAAGAAGAAGAAAAAGAAGAAGAAGAAAAAGAAGAAGAAGAAGATGAAGAAGAAGAAATAGAAGAAGGAGAAAAAGAATAAGTAGAGGAAGACCAAGAAGAAGACGAAGAAGAAGAAGAAGAAGAAGAAGAAAAAGAACAAGAATAAGAAAAACGAAAAGAAGAAGAAGAAGAAGCAAAAGAAAAAGATGAAGAAGAATAATAAGAAGAGGAAGAAGAGGAAGAAGAAGAAGTGGAAGAGCAAGGAGGGGAAGGAGACGAAGAAGAAGAAGGGGAAAAGGAAGAAAAAGAATTAGAAGAAGAAGAGAAGAAGGAGAAGATGAAGAAGAAGAAGAAGAAGAAGAAGAAGAAGATGAGCAAGAAGAAGCAGAAAAGAAAGGGGAAGAAGAAGAGGATGGAGAAGGAGAAGAAGAAGAAGAAAGAAAAAGAGATAGAAGAAGAAGTGGAAGAAGAAGAAGAACAAGAAAACAGATTATGGATTTGCTGGCGACAACTTAAGGATTAGGAATTAGGTATTAGGGAATGGAAATTAGGCATTAAGGAGAAAGGGATTCAAGATTATAGATTTGGTACTAAGGATTAAGGAATAAGGATTAGAGATTAAGAATTAAAAATTTTGGGATTAGAGATCAGCAATTAGGATTAAGGTTTAGGGATTATGGCTCATTGAATAACGATTTGGTAATATGTATTAGGAATTAGGGATTATGGTTTAAGGATTAAGGATTTCTAATTAAAGATTAGATTAAAGATTAGGCATTAATAATTAAGTATTAAATATTGGAGATTAATGATTAAGGATTAGGGTTTAGGGATTATGAATTAAGGATTAGAGATTTTTTATTTGGAATTCAAGATAAGGGATTTGATATTAGAGATTAGGGATAAGCCATTAAGAATTAGAGATTAGGAATTAGGTATTAGAGATTAGAGATCAATTATTAAGAAATAAGGATTTATGATTAGGGTTTAAAAATAAGGGAATAGGAATGGATTAAAGATTAAATATTAGGGATTAGTTATTATGGATTAAGGATTTGACTTTAGAGATTAAGTATTAGAGATTAGGGATTATAAAGGGAGGGATTAAGGATTATAGATTAGAGATTAGGGATTATGGCTTTGGGATAAACAAGAAGGAGGAGATGAAGCAGAAGAAAGAGAAGAAGAAGAAGACGAATAAGACAGTGAAGAAAATAAAAGAAGAAGAAAGATAGAAAGAAAGAAGAAAGAAAGAAGTTGAAATGAGAAGGAAGAAGAAGAAAGAAAAAGAAAGAAGAAACATGAAAAAAGAAAGAAGGAAGAAGAAAGAAGAAAAAAGGAAGAAGGAAGAAGAAATTAAAAAGAAGAAAGAAGAAAGAAGGAAGAAGAAATTAAAAAGAACAAAAAAAAGAAGAAAGAAAAAAGAAGAAAGAAGAATGAAGAAGAAGGAGGAGGAGGAGGAGGAGAAGGAGAAGGAGAAGGAGATGGAGAAAGAGGAGAGCGAGAAGGAGGAGTAGAAAAAGGAGAAGGAGAAGGTGTTGGAGAAGGAGAAGGAGAAGGAGAAGGAGAAGGAGAAGAATAAGAAAAAGATGAGAAAGAAGGAGAGGAAGAAGAATAAGAGGAAAAACTAGAAAAAGAACAAGAAGAAGAAGTAAAATAAGATGAAGAATAAGAAGTAGGAAAGAGAAAGAATATGAAGAAGAAGAAGAAGGAGAAAAGTAAGAAGAAGAAGAAGAATATGAAGAGTATAGACAAGAAGAAGAAGAAGAAGAGGTAAAAGAAAAGGAAGAAGATGAAGAAGAAGAGGAGGAGTACGAGGAGGGGGAGGAAGAAGAATAAGAAGAAGAAAAAGAAAATGAAGAAGTGGAAGATAAGTAAGAAGCAGAAGAAGTGGAATACAAAGATGACTAACAAGTTGAAGAAGAAGAGAAAGAAGAAGAAGAAGAAGAGGAAGAAAAAGTAGTAGAAGATGAAGAGGAAGAATAGATGAATCAGGGATTAAGGATTAGAGTTTAGGGATGAGGGATTAAGAAATGAAGGATTAGGGGTTAAGTATAAGGGAATGTAATTGAAAGACTATGGAGTGAGGGATTAAGGATTTGGAATTAGAAATTTTGGAGTTAGCAATTAGTGATTAAGGATTAGGGAGTAAAGATTAGGGAATAAATAAATAGGATTAGAGATTAGAGATTAGGGATTAACGACTACAAATAAGGGGTTAGGGATTAAAGAGGAAGGGATTAAGGATGAAAGGATTAATGACTAGGGAATAGAGATTAGGGATTAAGAATTGTTGAATTAATTATTAAGAATTAGGTTTTTGAGATTAAGGATTTAGGATTAAGTATAGAGACTTAAGAATAAAGATTGGGTATTATGGAATAAAGATTAGAGATTAGGAACATAAGATTCTAGATTAGAGATTAGGGATTAGAGATTAAGGGATTAAGGATTATGGATTAGAGATTAAGGAGAAAGAAAAAGGAGAAAGAGAAGTGTAAAAGAAGAAGAAGAAGATGATGATGATGAAATGGAAAAAGAAGTAGAAGTAGAAGAAGAAGAAGAAGAAGAAGAGGAAGATGAAGAAGAAAAACAAGAAAAAGAATAAGAAGAAGAGAAGAAGAAGAAGAAGAGAAGAAGAAGAAGAAGAAGAAGAAAATGAAGAAGATGAAGAAGAAGAATATGAAAAAGAAATAGAAAAGGAAAAAGAATAAGAAGAAGGAGAAGAAGAAGAAGAAGAAGATGAAGAAGGAAAAGAAGAAAAACAAGTTAAAGAAGAAGAAGAGGAAGAAGAAGAGATGAAGTCGAGGAAGAAGAAGAAGAAGAAGAAGAGGGAAAAGAAGAAGAGGAAGAAGAAGAAGACATAGAAGAAGAAGAAGATGAAGTGGAGGAAAAAGAAGAAGTAGAAGAAGAAGAAGAAGAGGAAGAAGAAGAGTAAAAAGAAGAAGAAGGTTAGGTGAAAGAAGAAGAAGAGGGTGAGGAAGATAAGGATGAAAAGGATTGAGAAGAAGGAAAAGATGAGGGGGAAGTGACGAAAGTAGAAGAGTAAGAAGAGATGGAATAGGGATTAGGGATCGAAGGTTAAGGGTTAGGGGCTAAACATATTGTATAAGGGATTAATGAAGGAGAGCTTACTTATTAAAGATTAGTGAACAAGGATGAAGAACTAAGGCATTTATTATTAAGGATTAGGATTTTGATATTAGGTATTTAGGATTAAGGATTAGGGATTAAGGAATAGGGATTAAAGAATAGAAATCATGGGTTAAGGATTAAAGATTCTAGATTATGGATATTAGATTCAAGATTGTAGATTATAGATTAAGGATTAGAGATTAAGGGATTAAGAATTAGAGATTAAGAAAAAAAGGTGAATGAAGGAGAGGGAGAAGAGTAAGAGAAGAAAAGAAAAAGAAGGTGAAGAACTAGAAGGAGGAGAAGAAGAAGAAGAACTAGAAGAAGATGATGATGATGAAGACGAAAAAAAAGAAGAAGACAGAAGATGAAGAGGATGATGAAGAAGAAGAAGAAGAATTAGAGAAGAAGAATTAGAGGAAGAGAAGAACAAAAAGAAGAGGAAGAAGAAGAAGAAGCAGAAGAAGAAGGAGGAGAAGAAGAAGAAGAAGAAGAAAAAGAAATAGAAGGAGAAGAAGAAGTAAAAGAAGGTGAAGAAGAAGTAGAAGAAGAGGAAGAAAAAGAAGAAAGAGAAGGAGAAGAAGAAGAAGAAGAAGAAGAAGAAATATAAGATGAAGAAAAATAAGAACAAGAAGGAAGAAGAAGAAGAAGAAGAAGAAAGAAAGAAGAAAAACAAGTAGAAGAAGAAGAAGAAGAAAAACAAGAAGAGGAAAAAGAAGAAGATATAGAAGAAGAAGAAGAAGAAGAAGAAGGGGAAAAACAAGAAGAAGAAGAAAAGGAAGAAGAAGAAGATGATGAGGAAGAAGAAGATGATGAAGAAGAAGAAGAAGAAAAAAAGAAGGTGAGGAAGAAGAAGAAGAAGAAAGTGAAGATGGGGAAGAAGAAGAGGAAGAAGAAGAAGAAGAAGAGGAAGAAGATAAAGAAGAAGTAGAAGAAGAAGAGGAAGAAGAGATGGATAAGCAATTAGGGATAAGGGGTAGAGGGTTAGTGGTTAGAGTTTAGGGAATAAGGAATAATGGATTAGGGATTGTTTATAAAGAAATCGTGATTAAAGAATGGGGAGGGAGAGATTAGGGAGTAGGGATTAATTATTTGGGAGTTAGCAATTATGGATTAGGGTTTATGGATTAGGGATTATGTATTAAAGAGTAGAGATTTGTGAGAAAGTAAAAGGGAATTGGGATTAGGGGTTAAGGATTAGAGATTAGTGATTAGGATGAGATTAATAATTACAGAATAAAGATTAAGACTTAATAATTAAGGGATTTATTACTAAGGATTAGGATTTTAGATTGTGGATTAGGAAATAGATTTAAGAATTATATATTAGAGATTAAGGATGTTGGATTTGGGATTAGGGATTAGAGGTTAAGGGATCAAGATTAGCATTAAATAATAGGGATTAAAGATTAGGGGTTAGTGATTAAGGATTAGGGTTTAGGGATTAGAGATTAAGAATTATAGATTATAGATTAGAGATTAATGATTAGGGATTAGGGAACAAAGATAAGGTATTAGAGACTAGAGTAGAAATTAAAGATTATGGATTAGAAGTTAGGGATTAAAGTTTAGGGATTAGAGACTCATGATGTATTAGTGTTTAAGAATTAAGGATTATGGAGAAGGAAGAAGGAAGAAGGAAGTTGTAAGAAGAAAAAGAAAGAAGAAAGAAGAAGGAAGAGGAAAGAAGGAAAAAACGAAGAAGAAGAGGAAGAAGAAGAGGAGAATAAAGAAGAAAGAAAGAAGAAGGAAGGAGGAAGGAAGGAGGTTAGAAGAAGGAGGAGGAAGAAGGAAGAAGAAAGAAGAAAGAAGAAGAGGAAGAAGAAAATGAAGAAAATGACGAAGGAGAAGGAAAAGAACAAGAAGTAGAATAGGAAGACAAAGAAGAAGAAGATGAAGAAGAAGAAAAAAGGGAAGAAGAATGGGAAGAAGAAGAAGAAGAATTGGAAAAAGAGGAAGAAGAAGAAGAAGAAGTTGAAAGTATAAGAAAGAAGAAAGAAGAAAGAGAAAAGAAGATGGAAGAAAGAAGATGAAAGGAAGAAGAAACAAGAAGGAAGAAGGAATAAGGAGAAGGAGAAGGAAGAAGAAATAAAGAAGAAATAAAAAAGTAAGAAGGAATAAGGAAGATGAAAGAAGGAAGAAGGAAGAAGGAAAAGATGATGAAGAAGAAGAAGAAAAAGAAGAAGTCGAAGAAGTGGAAGCGCAAGAAGAAGTAAAGGAAGAGTTAGATGAAGACGAACAGGAACGAGAACAAGAAGAAGAAATGGAAGAAGAAGATAAAGAAGAAGAGGAAGAAGATAAAGAAAATGAAGAAGATGATAAGGAAGAAGAAGAAGAAGATGAAGATGATGAAGAAGAAGAAGAAAAAGAAGAAGAGGAATAAGAAGAAGAAGAAGAAGAAGAAACAAAAGAAGAAGAAGAGGAATAAGAAGAAGAAGAACAGGAAATAAAAGGAGAAGAAGAAGAAGAGAAAAAGAAAGAAGAAGAAGACAAAGAAGTAAACGAAGAGAGGAAGAAGAAGAAGAAGAAGTAGAAGGAGAAGTAGAAGAAGAAGAAGAGGTAGAAGAAAAATAAGAAGAAGAGGAAGAAGAAGAAGTCAAAGAAGAAGAAGAAGAAGAATAAGCAGTGGAAGAAGTAGAAGAACAAGAAGAAGTAGAAAAAGAAGAGGGGTAGGAAGAAGTAGAAGAAGAAGAAGAAGAAGCAAAAGAAGAAGAAAAAGAATAACAAGAAGAAGGATAAGAAGAAAAGAAGAAAAGAAGAAGAAGAAGAAGAGGAAGAGGAGGAAGAAGAAAAAGTAGAAGAAGAAGTAGAAGAATAAGAACAGGAAGAGGAAGAAGATGAACAAGAAAAAAGACGAAGAAGAAGAAGAAGAAGAAGAAGAAGAAGAGAAGACGAAGATGATGAAGAAGAAGAAGAGGAAGTAAAAGAAGAAGAAGAAATGGAAGAAGAGGAAGACCAAGAATAAGAAGAAGAAGAAGGGGAAGAATAAGAAGAGGAAGAAGAAAAAGAAAAGGAGAAGAAGAAGAAAGAAGAAGAAGAAGGAAGAAAGAAGATAACAGAAAAAATATCGAAGAAGAAACAAGAAAGAATAAAGAAGTTGAAGAAGAAGAAGAAGCAGGCGAAGAAGAAGAAGAGCAAGAAGAAGGAGAAGAAGAAGACAAAGAGGAAGAAGTAGTAGTAGAAAAAGAAGAAGAAGAAGTAGATGAAGAGGAAGGAGAAGATGAATAAAAAGAAGAAGAAGAAAGATTATGGATTAAAGAGTGATGACTTGAGGATTAGGAATTAGGTCTTAGGGATTATGGATTAGGCATTTGGGAAGGAGGGATTTAAGACTATAGGTTAGGGATTGAGGATTAGTGATTAGGGATTTTGGATAAGATTAAAGTTAAGGTTTAAGGATTATAGATTAAGAAATTGAATCTGGGAGTTAGGATCAGGAATTAAGGATTAGGGTGTAAGGTTTAATGATTAAGGATTAGGGATTAGAGATTCAAAATAATAAATTAAGTGATTATGGATTAAGTATTACAGATTAGGGATTAAAGATTAAAGATTAAAGATTAGAGCTTAGGAACTAAGAATTATGATTAAAAGATTAAGAATTAAGTATTAGGGATTATGGATTAAGGATTATGGATTGAGGATTATGATTTAGGGATTATGAATTAAGGTGTTAGAGATTAGCAATTTTGGATTAAGAATTCAGGATAAGGGATTAGAGATTAGGGATTAGGGATTAAAGATTAGTGATTAAGGATTAAGAATTAGGGATTAAGAATTACGTATTAAAGTTTAAGGACTAAAGATTAGGCATTAGTGATTAGGAGTTAGAGTTTAAGGATTAGTAATTAAGAATAAAGAATTAGGGATTTATTAAAGATTAAATATTACGAATTAGTTATTAGGGGTTTGAAATTTGGGATTAAGGATTAGAGATTAAGGTTTAGGGATTAAGGAGATAGGGATTAGTGATTATAGATTAGGGATTAAGGATTAGAAATTAGGGAAAGTAGGATTATGGATTATGATTTTGGGATAAAGAAGAAGGAGAAGAAAAAGAACCAGAAGAAGAAGTAGAAGATGATGAAGAAAGAAGAAGAAGAAAGAAAGAAAGAAGAAAGAAAGAAAGAAGAAGAAACGAGAAGGAAGAAGAAGAAAGAAGAAGAATAAAAAAGAAAGAAGAAAGAAGAAAGAAGAAAGATGGAAAAAGAAAGAAGAAAAGAGAGAGAAGAATGAAGAAAATAGAATGACAAAAGGAAGGAAGAAGGATGAAAGAAGAAGAAAGCAGATAGAAGGAAGATGGAAGAAGGAAGAAAGAAGAAGGAAGAAGGAAGGAGAAAGTAGGAAGGTTGAAAGAAAGAAGAAGAAAGAAGAAACAAAAAAGAAGAAATGAAAAAGAAGAAAGAAGAAGAAGAAGAAGAAGAAGAAGAAGAAGGAGAGGGAGAAGGAAATCGAGAAAAAAGAGAACAGGAAGAAGGTGTAGGAGAAGGAGAAGAAAAAGAAGAAGGGAATGAAGGAATGAAAGAAGAACAATAGGAAAAAGAGGATGAAGAAGAAGTACAAATAGAAGAAGAAGAAGAATAACAAGAAGAAGATGTAGAAGAAGAAGAAGAAGAGGAGGAGGAGAAGAAGAAGAGGAATAAGAAGCAAAAGAAGAAGAAGAACAAACAGAGAAAGAGGAGGAAGAAGAAGAAGAAGAAGAAGAAGAAGAACAAGGAGAGAAAGATGAGAAACTAGATGAAGAAGAAGTAGAAGAAGATAAAGAAGTAGTAGTAGAAGAAGAATAAGAAGAAGAAGAGAAAGAAGTAGAACAGGAAGAAGAAGAAGAAGAAGAAGAAGAAGAGGAAGATGAGGAACAAGAGGAGGAGGAAGAAGAAGAAGTACAAAAAGAAGGACAAGAAGAAAAAGATGGAAAAGGGCAATTAGAATAAGAAGAAGGAGAGGAAAAAGAAGAAGAAGAAGAAGAAGAAGAAGAAGAAGAAGCAGAAGAAGAGGAAGAAGAAGAAGAAGAAGAAGAAGATGTAGAAGAAGAAGAAGAAGAAGAAGAAGAGAAGAAGAAAAGCTAATGAAAAAGAAGAAGAAGAACAATAGGAAGAAGAAGAAGATGAAGCAAAAATAGAAAAAGATGAAAAAGAAGAAGTAGAAGGAGGAGGAGGAGGAGGAGGAGGAGGAGGAGAAGGAGAAGAAGAAGAAGAAGAAGAAGAAGAAGAAGAAATAGAAGAGGAGGAAGAGGAAGAAGAAGGAGAACGAGAAGAAGAAGAAGAAGAAGAAGAAGAAGAAGAAGAAGAAGTAGAACAAGTGGAAGAAGAAGAAGAGAAAGAAGAACAAGAAGAAGAAGAAGATGAAGAATAAGAAGAAGAAAAGGAAGAAGAGGAAAAAGAAGAAGACATAAAAGAAGAAGATGAAGAAATAAAAGAAGAGGAAGAAGTAGAATAAGAAGAAGAAGAGGAAGAGGAAGAGGAAGTTGAAGAAGAAGATGATGAAGAAGAAGAAAAAGAAGAGGAAGAAGAACAAGGAGAAGAAGAAGAGGAAAATGAGGAAGAAGAGAAAAATGAAGAAGATGAAGTTTATTAAGTAGAAGAAGAAGAGGTAGAAGAAGAAGAAGAAGAAGGGGAAGAAGAACAAGAAGTAAAAGAAAAAGAGAAAGAAGAGACGAATTAGAAATTAAGGATTATAGGCTGGTGATTTTAGATTAAGGAAAGAAGGATTAGGCATTAGGTACCAAGGAATATGAATTAAAGAATTATGGATTAGTGATTAAGGATTATGGATTAGGGATTTGAGATGATGTGATTAATGATTAGAGATTAGAGATTAAAAATTAAGAATTAAGGAATGAATTTTTATGGATTAAGGATTAGTGTTTAGGGATTAGGGATTAGGGATTAAGGATTTAGGACTAGGGATTAGGATTAGAGAAACAAGATTAAGGGTTAGGGATTAGAGATAAAGGATACAAGATTTAGGCTTAGAGATTAGAGATTTGTGATTAGAGATTAAAGGATTAGGATTAAAGTTTGAGATTAAGGGTTAAGGATTAGAGATTAGTGGTTAAGGATTAGGGATTAGGGAATAGAGATTTTGTATAGGGACAATGGGTTATACATTAACAGTTAGGGATTAAGGATTAGGTATTAGGGATTAGAGTTTAAGGATTAGGGATTAGAGGTTAGGAATTAAAGATTAAGGTTTGGAGATTAGGGATTAGGGATTAAGTATTAAGGATTAGTGAGTAAGGATTAGGGATTAAGGATTAAGGATTAAGGAATACAAAGTGGGGATTAGAGATTGAGGATTAAGGCTTAGGCATTATGGTTAAGGATGGTTTATGGATTAGGGATTAGAGAAGGGTGCATTAGGCATTATTGAATTAGGGATGAGAGATTAAGAAAGGAGGGATTAAAGTGTAACAGTTAGAGATTAAAGATTAACAATTACGAAGGAGAAGAAGAAGAAGAAGGAGGAGGAGAAGGAGAAGAACCAATGGTAGAAAAAGAATAATAAGGAGTAGAAGACAAAGAAGAAGAAGAAGAAGAAGGGGAAGATGAGCAAGAGGGGGAAGAAGAAGAAGAAGAAAATAAAGATGAAAAAGAAGAAAAAGAAGAAGATGATGAGGATGATGATGATGATGAAGAAGAAAAAAAAGAGGAAAAAGAAAAATAAGAAGAAGAAGAAGAAAAGGAAGAAGAAGAAGAAGAACAAGAAGAAGAAGGAGAATAGTAAGGTGAAAAGGATGAAGAGGAAGGTGAAGAAGTTGATGAAGATGAAGAAGAAGAAGTAGAAGAAGATGATTGAAGAAGAGGAAGATGATAAGAAAGAAGAAGAAGAAGAAAATGAAGAGCAAGATGAAGAAGAAAAGGAAGAAAAATAAGAAGAAGCAAATAAGAAAAATTGATGAAGAAGAAGAAGGACAAGAAGAAGAAAAAGAAAAAGAAGAAGGTGAAGTAGAAGAAGAAGAACAACAACAAGAAATATAAAAAGAAGAAGAAGGAGAAGAAGAAGAAGAAGAAGAAGAAGAAGAATAAGTAGACGAAGAAGAAGAGGAAGAAGAAGAGGAAAAAGAAAAAGAAGGAGAAGAAGATGAACAAGAAGAAAAAGGAAAAGAACAATAGGAAGACGAAAAAGAAGAAGAGAAAGAAGAAGAATACAAATAAGAAGTAGAAGAAGAAAAGGAAGAAGAAGAAGAAAAAGAAAAAGAAGAAGTGGAAGGTGGACAAGTAGAAGAAGATGAAAAAGAAGAAGAAGAACAAGCAGAGGAAGATGAAGACAAAAAAGAAGTAGAAGATGAAGAAGAAGAAAAACAACAAGAAGAAGAGACGAAGAAAAAGAAGAAGAAGAAGAAGTAGATAAACATAACGAAGAAGAAGAACAAGAAGAAGAGGAGGAAGAAGAAGAAGAAGAAATAAAAGAAGAAGAGGAAGAAGTAGAAGAAGAAGAAGAAGATGTTGATGGTGAAGAAGAAGAAGAAAGAGAAGAAGAAGAAGTAATAGTAGTAGTTGAAGAATATGAGGAATACAAAGAAGAAGATGAAGAAGAAGAAGAAGAAGAAGAGAAGAAAAGAAGAAAAAGAAGAAGAAGAAGAAGCAAAAGAAGAAGATGATGAAGAAGATGATGATGATGATGATGAAAAATAATTAGAAGAGGAAGGAGAAGAAGAATAAGAAGTAGAAGAAGAATAAGAAGGAGAAGATGAAGTGTTTCGTGCTAAGAAAATCCCACAAGATGGGGGGGGGGGGGGTGAATTGTGTATTAAAAATTTTTATAACTTTCGAAATTAAAACTTAAAAGTTTTAAGCACGAATAAAGAAATTTGAACACAAAAGTTTTTAGGTGGTTCGACTCAAAACCGAGTCTACGTCCACCTCCAACCGGTGTTGGAAAAAATCCACTAAATGCACCAATTACAAGTGAGGTTTTTCGTACGGTTCACCTCAAACCTACTTGGGATTTTTACTACGGCTAATCCCAAACCTACTTGAGTTTTTCTCCGGGCTCAACTCAAACCCGGGGCTTTAGCACTACTGTCGGGATGCCCTTACCCCAAAACGAAAAATACAATGATTGGCTAAAAGAACTTAGGAGAAATAGGAGAAAAGGGAGGCACACACAATTGAAAAATTAGAAGGATAGAAATGAGAAAAATTGAATCATGAACCTCTAATTTCAAGCGCCTTGTTGTAGTTTTCCTTTTGAGCTTGAAGGTACCGTTTTTGCTTGTGATTGCTCGAATTTAAGATCTGAAATCTTTGAAAGAATTTTAGCAAAGGTAAACTCAATAAATCTTAATTCTTCCCTATTTATAGAGCTTAAAATTGAGCTAAAAAAAAAACAAACCTTCAACGGCTCCTAAAAAACAACTAGCCGTTTGGGCAATGGACGGAAAGCAGCCACTGTCCATTCCCGGCCCAAAATCGAACGGCGCTGATCAAATTTATGAAACAGCCGTTCGATTTTGATCTGGAGCGTTGGATCCGTTCGCTGAACGAACGACGCCGATTAAACTCGCAAAATAGCCGTTCGATTTCAATCTCGCGCATTGGATCTGGGCGGGGTTGATCTGCGCCTTTGGATCCTGCCGAAGTTATAAGGTGGGATTTTTAGTCCCACACTGCAGAACTAAAGTCAGCGCACCGCTTTATAAGGAATTTGCGTTGTTTAATTCTCGAGCCTCTGTGGGGCTGGCTCCCCCCTTCCTTGACCGGGATTTTATCACCTGGTCGGGTTGACTTGACCATGCACTGTTCATTGACCGTTGACCGTCGCTGTAGTTTGACCTAGCCGAGCTCCTCTCTGCGGGCTTTGGGCGGTGTTGGCTCGCCCTTTTTGGGTCAACCAATTTTTTAATTTCTAAAAGACCTGGACGGGCTAATTGCGTGACGAGTTGGCCCGCCCAGTGCTACAGTGAATTTTCCCGAGACTTAAGCTTTTTAAGGTTAATTGGAAGAATTTTTGTGCTAAAATTTTAAATATAAGTGTACCATAATAATTTTATATTATCATAGTATTATAAGTTTTCTAAATGACTATGGAAAGAAATTTATGAAAAATAATTCTTAAATAATTTTAAAAAATCAAATACCAATGTCTATACTTTTTGTCAATAAAGCTTGGCCCAAAAATCAAAATTTAATAATTATTAAGTTTATAACATTTTTAAATATTAATACTACTAGTGTGCCTCATAATCTCAAAAATTACACATCTCAATTTCAAGAAAATTAATAAAAACTCAAATATGAAAATTCTAGTACATGTCTCAAATTTCCTTGAAGTATGCCATGGCTTCAAGGTCCATAGAGACCACTATTTTAGACATGTGAAATAAATTGCTTGATTTAATTAAATATTAACAAATTTACTTAAAATCAAGCCTAAATAAAATATAAACATTTATGCTTGACTCATCAAACACAAGGGTGTAACAGAAGGTCAAGAAGAAGAAGAAGAAGAAAAACAAGTAGAGGAAGAAGAAGTGGAAGAAGAAGAGGAAGAGGAAGAAGAAGAAGAAGAAAAGGAAAAGAAGACGAAGAAGAGGAAAACGAAGATGAGGAGGAAGAAGAAGAAGGCGTAGAAGAAGTAGAGAAAGAAGAAGAAGAAGAGGAAGAGGAAGAAGAAGAAGAAGAAAAGGAAGAAAAAGAAAACAAGGGAGAAGGACAATCATAAGAAGAAGAAGAAGAAGAAGTTGAAAAATTTGAAGAAGAAGAAGAGAAAAAAGAAGATGAAGAGGAAAAAGAAGAAGCAAAAGTAGAAGAGGAAAATAAAGAAGAAAAATAAGAGAAACAAGAAGAAGAGGGGAAAAAAGATGAAGAAGAGGAATAAGAAGTAGAAGAGGAAGAAGGAAAAGAAGAAATAAAAGGAGAAGGAGGAGGAGGAGAGGGAGAAGGACAAGGAGAAGAAGAAGAAGATATAAAAGGGGAAGAAGAAGAAGATGAACGAGGAGAAGAAGATGAAGAAGAGGAAGAAGAAGAAGAAAAGGAAGTAAAGGAAGAAGAAGAGCAAAAAGAAGAGGAAAGTCATGAAGAAGAAGAAGTAGAGGAAAAAGAAGTGAAAGAACAAGAATAAGAGGAAGAAGAGGAGTAAGAAGAAGAAGGTGAGGAAGAAGAACAAGAAGAAGAAGAAGAAGAGGAAGAAGAAGAAGAAGATGAAGAGGAGGAAGAAGAAGAAGAAGTAGAAAATAAGGAAGATTAGGAAGAGGAGGTGGAAGTAGAGGACAAAGATAAGGAAGAAGAAGAGGAAGAAATGGAAGAAGAAGAGGAAGAGGAAGAAGAAGAAGTAGGTGAAGAAAAGGAAGAAGTGACAGATTGGGGTTTAGGGGTTCAAGATTTGGGATTAGGGATTAAGGAATGAAGGAAAATGGATTAGGTATCAGGAGATATAGATTAAAGGTTAGAGAGGGAGGGATTAGGGATTATGAAATAGGGATTTGGGATTTGGGAGTTACTAATTAAGAATTGAGGTTTAGGGATTAAGAATTAAAGATTTTGGCAAAAGGATTAAATAATAAGGATTAGGAGTTCGAGATTAAAGATTAAGGATTGGGCTTTATAGATGAAGCATTAATAATTAAGGATTAAGGATTAGGAATTAGGTATTAAGACAATAAATATTAAGGATTTGTGTTTTAGGATTAAAGATTACTATTTAAGATTCAAGATTATAGATTAGGGATTAGAGATAAAGGTATTAGGTTTAGCATTAGAGATTAGTGATAGATGATTAAGGATTTTGGCTTACTGATTAAGGATTAGGGATTAAAGGTTATGAATTAGGATTATAGTTTATAGATTATAGATTAGGGACAAAGGCTTAGGGAATAATATTAAGGATTGAAGATTATGAAATATGTTGTGATTATGGATTAAGAATTAAGGACTAGGGAGATAGAAGAGGAAAGAAAGAAGAAGAAAGGAAGAAAAAAGTAGTAGTAGAGGAGGAGAAAGAAGAAGAAGAGGAGGAAGAAGAAGAGGAAAAAGAAGAAGAAGAATAGAGGGAAGAAGAAGATCGAGAATAAAAAAGAAGGAAGAAGAAAGAAGGAAGAATGAAGAAGGAAGAAGGAAAGAGAAAAAAGGAAGAAGGAAGAAGAAAGATGAAAGAAGATAGAAGAGAAAAGAAAGAAGGAAGAAAGAAGAAGAAGAAGAAGAAGGAGTAGATGGAGAAGGAGAAAGAGAAGGTGAAGGAGCAAGAGATGGAGAAGGAGAAGGAGATGGAGGAGTGGGAGAATTAGGAGGAGGAGGAGTTGGAGAAACAGAAAAAGGAGGAGTAGAAGAAGAAAAAGAAGAAGAAGAAGAACAAGAAAAAGAAGAAGAAGAGGATGATGATGATGATGAAGAAGAAGAAGAAAAAGAAATAAATGAACAAGAAGAAGAAGTGGATGAAGAAGACAAATAAGAAGAACCAGAAAAGAAGTTAAAGAAGAAGATGGTGAAGAGGAAGAGGATGAAGAAGATGATGATGAGGAGGAAGAAGAAGAAGAAAAGGTAGAAGTAGACGTGGAAGAAGAAGTAGAGGACAAAGAATAAGGATTAATTATTGTAGATTAGTGATTAAGGGTTAAGGATTAAGGATTTGAGATTAAAGAATAGGGATTATAGATTAGGGATTAGGGATTGAGAAAAAAGAAGAAGAAGATGAGGAAGAAGTGGAAGAAGAAGAAGAAGAAGAAGAGGAAGAATAAAGAAGAAAGAAGTAGAGGAGGAGGAGGAGGAAGAAGAAGAAGAAGAAGGGGCAGGCGAAAGAGGACGACAAGGAGAAGTAGGAGGGGAAAGAGAAGGATATAGGGAATGAGAAAGAGAAAGAGCAAGAGAAGGAGAAGGAAAAGGAGAAGGAGAATGTGAAGGAGAAGGAGAAGTTGAAAGATAAGGAGAAGTAGAAGAAGATGGAGAAGGAGAAGAATAAGAAGAATAAGAATATGAAAAAGAAGAAGAAGAAGAGGAAGAAAAAGAAGAAGAAGAAGAAGAAGAAATAGAAGAAGAAGAAGAAGAAGAAGAAGAAGAAAAAGAAGAAGCAAAAGAGGAAGAAGAAGAGGAAGAAGAATTACTAGTAAAGAAGAAGAGGAGGAAGAAGTGGAAGAAGAAGAAGAAGAAGAAGATGATGATGATAATGATGATGATGAAGAAAAAGAAGAAGAGGAAGGAGAATAAGACCAAGATGAAGAAGTATAAGAAGAAATAGAGGAAGAAGAAGAAGAAGAATAAGATGAGGAAGAAGAAGAAGGACAAGAAGAAGAAGAAGATGAAGAATAGGAAGAAGAAGTGGAGGAAGAAGTAGAGAAAGAAGAGATGGATTAGTGATTATGGATTATAAGTTAGAGATTAGGGATTAGGGACTACAAAGGGAGGGTTTTGGATTAAGTGTTAAGGATTAAGGATTAGGCATTATTAATTAGGGATTAAAGACTAGCGATAAAGGATTATTAATTAGTCATTAAGGATTGAGGATTAAGGATCAGGGAGTGTGGATTGAGGAATAAGTAATATAGATTAGGGATTAAGAATTAGGTATTAAAGATTAAGATAATGATTAAGAATGAAGGGGTTAATGTTTAAAAATTAAGGATTAGGGATTAGGGGTTAAGGATTAAGAGATTAATCACTAAGGATTAGAGATTTTGGATTTAGGATTATAAGTTAGGGAATAGATTAGGAATTGAGGATTAGAGAGTAGTTATATAGCATTTGAGATTCGAGATTATGGATTAGAGATTAAGGACTAGGGATTAGAGATTAAGCGATAAGGATTATGGGTTAAGGGTTACAGATTAGGGATTAATAGTTAAGGATAAGGGACTAAGGATTAAGGATTAGGGATAAGGGATTAGAGATTAGGGATTGTGGATTACAAATTAAGGATTAGCGATCAGGCATTAGAGATTAAGGTTTAGAGATTTGAGATTAAGAATTAGGGATTATGGATGAATTAGGGTTCAGAGATTAAGGATTTTTTATTAAGGATTAGAGATTAGGGATAAGGGATTAAGGATTAGGGATTAGGGATGGATTGATTAGGGATTTTAGATTAGTGATTATGGATTAGAGATTAGGTTGGGAGTGATTAAAGAGTAGGGATTAAGGAATAAAGATTAAGGATTATGAAGAAAAAAATGGTGAAGATGAAGAAAATGAAAAAGAAGAAGAAGAATAAGAACAAAATGAAGAAGAATAAGAAGAAGAAGAAGACGAAGAAGAAGAAGAAGAAAAAGAAGAAGAAGAAGGAGAGGAAGAAGAAGGAGGAGGACGACGAGAAGAAGAGGCAAAAGAAAAAGAAGGGGAACAAGAAGATGAAGAAAAATAAGAGGAAGAAAAAGAAGAAGGGGGGGAAGAAGAAGAAGAAGGCGAAGAGTACAAAGACGAAGAAGAAGAAGGTGAAGAAATAAAAGAAGAAGAAGAAGAAGAATAAGAAGAAGAAGAAGAAGAAGAAGAAGAAGAAGAAGAAGTAGAAGAGAAAGATGAAGAGGAAAAAGAAGAAGTAGAAGAAGTGGAAGATGTTGAAGAAAAAGAAGAAAAGGATGAAGATGAACAAAAAGAAGAGCAAAAGAAAAGGAAGAAGATGAAGAACAAGAAGGAGAATAGGAAGAAGAAGAGGAAGAAGAGGAAAAGTAGAGGAAGCAGAAGAGGAAGAAGAAGAGGAATAAGAAGAAGAACAAGAATAAGAACAAGAAGAAGAACCAGAAGAAGAACAAGAACAAGAAGAAAATAAAAAAGCAAAAGAAGATTAGGAAAAAAAGAAGAGGAAGAAGCAAAAGATGTAGTAGAAGAAGAACAACAAAAGGAAGAAGAATAGAAAACAGTGGAAGAAGAAGAAGAAGAAGAAAAAGAAGAAGAACTAGAAGAAGAAAAAGAAGAGAAGGTGGATGAGGAAGAAGAAGTGAAACAAAAAGAAGGAGACGAAGAAGAAGAACAGGAAAAAGAAGAAGAAGAGGAAGAAGAAGAAGAGGAGAAGAAAAAGAAGAAGGAGAAGGTGAAGGAGAAGAAGAAAAAGGAGAAGATGAAGTAGAAGAAGAAGAGAAAGAAGAAGAAGAAGAAAAAGAAAAAGAAGTAGAAGAGGAAGAAGAAGAAGAAGAAGAATAAGAGGAAGAAGAAGAAGAAGAAGAAGATGTGGAAGAGTAAGATGAGGAAGATGAGGAAGAAGAAGTAAAAGATGAGGAAGAAGAAGAAGGATAAGTGGTAGAAGAAGAAGAAGAAGAATAGGAAGAAGTAGTATCAGAAGAAGAGGTAGAGGAAGAAGAGATTGATAAGGGATTATGGATTAGTGGTTTGATATTAGGGATTAAAGATTATGGAGGGATGTATTTTTGATTTAATGTTAAGGATTAAAGATAAGGCCTTATCAATTATGGATTAAAGATTAGGTATTATCAATTTGGGATTAGAGATTAAAGATTAGAGATTAGGAAGTAGGTAGTAAGGAATGAGGAATATGTAATATGGATTAGAGATTAGGGTTAAGGATTTGGGATGAAGGGATTTATGATTAAGGTTTAGGGATTAAGGAATTAGATATTAATTGTTATGGATTGGCGATTAGGGATTTAAGATTTAGGATTATAGATTATGGAATAGAGATTAAAGATTAAGAATTAGGGATTTGTTATAAGGGATTCGAGATTCAAGATTATTGACTAGAGATTAAGGATTAGGGATTAGGGATTAGAGATTAAGTGACAAAGATTAGGCTTAAGGATTAGGGTTAGGGATTAAAGATAATGAATTAGGGATTCAGATTAGGGATATGAGATTAGAGATTAAGGATTACAGAATATAGATTAAGGATTTGAGATTATGGATTAATGGTTAGGGAATGAGGATTATGGATGGATTAGTCATTAGGGACTCGGGATTCAGGATTAAAGATTAGGGATTGGGGATTAAGGATTAGGGATTAGGGAGGGATTGATTAGGGATTACAGATTAGCAATTATGAATTACAGATAAGGTAGGGACGGATTGAGGAGTAGGGATTAAGGATTATGAAGAAGAAGATGATGAAGAAGAAGAAGAATAATAAGAACAAGGAGAAGAAGAAGAAGACGAAGAAGAAAAAGAAGGCAAAGAAGAAGAAGAAGAAGAAAAGAAGAAGAAGAAGACAAAGAAGAAGATGAAGAAGAAAAAGAAGTAGAAGAAGAAGGGGATGAGAAGAAGAAGAAGAAGAAGAAGAAGAAGGAGAAGGAGAAGAAGAAGAAGAAGAAGAAGGAGAAGGAGGAGAAGAAGAAGAAGAAAAAGAAGAAGAAGAAGAAATAAAAGAAGAGAAAGAAAACGAAGAAGAAGAATAAGAGGAAGAAGAAGAAGAAGAAGAAGAAGGAGAAGAGGAACAGTAGGAAGAAGAAGAAGAAGAAAAAGAAGGTGAAGAAAAAAAAGAAGTAGAAGGTGAAGAAATAAAACAAGATGAATAAGAAGAAGAAGAAGAAGAAGATGAATAGGAAGAAGAAGAAGAAGAAGAAGAAGAGGAAGATGAAGAAGAAGAAGAGGAAGATGATGATGATGATGAAGAAGAAGAACATAAAGAAGAGTAGAAGAAAAAGAAGAACAAGATGAAGATGATAAAGAAGAAGAAAAAGAAGAAGAAGAAGAGTAAGAAATAAAAGAAGAAGAAGAAGATGAAGAAGGAGAAGAAGGAGAAGAAAAAGAAAAAGAATAAGAAGAAATGAAAGAGGAAGAAGGAGAAGAAGAAGGAAAACAACTAGAGGATGAAGAAGATGAAGAAGAAGAGGAGGAAGAAGAAGATGAAAAAAAAGTAGAAAGTAAAGAGGAAGGAGAAATAGAGGAAAAAAAGAACTTGAAAAAGAAGAAGATGTAGTATAACAAGATGAACAAGAAGAACAAGAAGAATAAGAAGAGGAAGAATAAGAGGGAGAAGAAGATGAAAAAGAAGTAGTAGTAAAAGAAGAAGAAGGAGAGGAAGAAGAAAGAGAGGAGAAGAAGGAGAAGAAAAAGGAGAAGATGAAGAAGAAGGAGAAGGAGAAGAAGAAGAAGAAGAAGAAGAAGAAGAGGAAGGAAAAGAAGAAGAAGACGAAGAAGAAGAAGAAGAAGAAGAAGAAGAATAAGAAGAAGAGGAAGAAGAAGAAGAAAAAGAAGAAAGAGAAATAAAAGAGTTGGAAAAAGAAGAAGAAGAAGAAGGTGAAGAAATAGAAGAAGAAGAAGAAGGAGAAGAAGAAGAAGAGGAAGATGAAGAAGAATAAGAAGAAGAAGAAGAAGTAGAGGAGAAGGAGGAAGAAGAAGAAGAAGAAGATGAAGAGCTGAAGAAAAAGAAGAAGATGAAGAAGAAGAAGAAGATGAGGAAGAAATAGAAGAAGAAGAAGAAGGAGAAAAAGAAGGAGAAGAAGAATAAGTAGTAAAGGAAAGAGAAATTGAAAAGGAACAAGAAGAAGAAGATGAAGGAGAATAAGAAGAAGAAAAGGAAGAGGAAGAAGAAAAACAAGTAGAGGAAGAAGAAGAGGAAGGAGAAGAAGCAGAAGAAGAGTAAGAAGATAATAAAGAAGAAGAGAAAAAAGAAGAAGATGCAGTACAAGAAGAAAACAAGAATTAGAAGAAGATGAAGAAGAGGAAGAAGAAGAAGAAGAAGAAGAAGAAGAAGAAGAAGAAGAAGAAAATGTAGAAGAAGAAGGAGAAGAAGAAGAAGAAAATTAAGATGAGGAAGAAGTGGAAGAAGAAGAAGACAAACAAGCAAAAAAAGAAGAAGAAGAAGAGTTAGAAGAAGAAGAAGTAGATAAAGAAGAGGAAGAAGTGGTGAATTAAGGATTAGGGTTGAAGGGTTAGTCATTAGTGATTTTGGAGTGAAGGATTAGGGATTAGGTATCTTGTAATATAGATTAAACATTGAGGAAAGAATTAGGGATTAGGGATTTGGGTGTTATCAATTGGAGATTTTTGTTTAGAGATTAGGGATTAGGGATTAAACTGTAGGGATTAGAGATCATAGATTAGGAATTGAGTATAAGGGATTAGGGGTTAGGGATTCAGTATTAAGGGTTAGTGTTTTAGAATTAGAGATTAGAGATTAAAGATTAAGGGTTTAAGATTAATGATAGATAAATGATTAAGAATTAAAGATTATGCATTAGGGATTAGGGAAAAGGAAGAAAGGAGAAGGAAGAAGGGAGAAGAAAGAAAGAAGAAAGAAGAAAGAAGAAGGAAGAAAGAAGAAGAAGTAGGGGAAGAAGAAGAGGAAGAAGAAGAAGAAGAAGAATAAGAAGAATAAAGAAGAAGGAAGGAAGAAGTAAGGAAGATGGAAGGAAGGATGAAGGAAGAAGGAAGAAGAAAGAAGAAAGAAGAAAGAAGAAAGAAGAAAGATGGAAGAAGAAGAAGAAGATAAAATGGAAAAGAAAAGAGAAGGAGAAGGACAAGGTGGATAAGGAGAAAGAGGAGGAGAAGGAAAAGGAGAAGGAGAAGTAGTTGGTGGACAACGAGAAAGAGGAGGAGATTAAGAAGAATATGGTGAAGGAGAAGGAGATAAAGAAAGAGGAGTAGAAGAAGAAGAAGGAGAAGGTGAAAGACAAACAAAAGGTGAAGGAGAAGAAGAAAGAGATGGAGAAGAAGAAGAAGAAGAAGAAAAAGAAGAAATAAAAGAAGAAGAAGAAGAAGAAAATGAAGAAGAATATGAATAAGAAGATAAGAATAGAAGAAGAAAGAAAAGAAGAAAAGGAAGAAGAGGATGAAAAAGATAAAGAAGAAGAAGAAGAAGTGGAAGAAGAAGAAGAAGAGGTAGTCAAAGAAAAAGAAGAAGAAGAAGAAGTAAAAAATGAAGAATAGGAAGAAGAAGAAGAAGAAGAATAAGAAGAAGAAGAGGAAGAAGTAGGTAAGGAAGAAGTGGAAGAAGAGAAGGAAGAGGAAGAAGAAGAAGTAGAAGAAGAAGAAGGTAAGGAAGAAGTGGAAGAAGAAGAAGAAGAAAATAAGGAGGAAGAAGAAGAAGAGGAGGAAGAGGAAGAAGAAGATGAAGAAGAAGAAAACGAAGTAGAAGAGGTGATGGATTAGAGATTAACGATTAGTGGTTAAGGACTGAGGATAAGGGATTAGGGATGAAGGTATAGGGACTACAGATTAAGGATTTGAGATTAGTGATTGCGGATGTATGATTTAAGATTAGATATTAGAGCTTAGAGATTAGAGATTAATTGATTAAGATTAGTGTTAGGGATTAAGGATTAGAGAATAAAGATTAAGAATTTATGATTAAAGATTAAAGATTAGGGATTAAGAATTAGAGATTAGTGATTATAGATTAGGGATTAGAGATTAGTGGTTAAGGATTAAGTATAATGGATTAAAGTTTAGGAATTAGAGATTAAGGATTGGAGGTAAGGGATTAAAGATCAAGAATTAGAGATTAGGGATGGATTTGTAATTAAGGATTAAAGATTAGCAATTAGGGAGTTGGGAGAAGGAAGAAGGAAGAAGTAAGAAGGAAGAAAGACAAAAGAAGAAGAGGTGGAGCAAAAACAAGAAGAAGAAGAAGTAAAGGAAGAAGAAGAGGAAGAATAAAGAAGAAGAAAGAAGAAAGAAGGAAGAAAGAAGGAAGGAGGAAGGAGGAAGGAAGAAGGAAGATCGAAGAAGGAAGTAGGAAGGAAGAACGAAGAAGAAAGAAGAAAAAAGGGAAAAGAAGAAGAGTTAGAAGAAGAAGAACAAGGAGAAAGAGAATGAGAAGGAGGATGAGGAGAAGAAGGAGGAAAAGGAGGAGGGGAAGGCGAAAGAGAAGGAGAAGGAGATGGAGAACGAGAAAGAGAAGGAGAAGGAGAAGAAGAAGAACAAGAAGAAAGAGAAGAGAAGGAGGATGAGGAGGAGGAAAAGGAGGAGGGGAAGAAGAAGGAGAATGAGAAGGAGAATGAGAAAGAGGAGGAGGAGTAGGAGAAGGAGATGGAGAAGGAGAAGGAGAAGGAGAAAGAGAAGGAGAAGGAGGAGTAGAAAAAAGAGAAACTAAAGAAGAAGAAGAAGAATAGGAAAAAGAAGAAGAAGAAGAAGGAGGAGGAGAAAAAAAAGAAAAAAAGGAACAAGAAGAACAAGAAAAGAAGGAGAAATAGAAGAAAAAGAAGAAGTAAAGGAAGAAGAAGAAGAGGAAGAGGAGAAGGAAGAAGAAGAAAATAAAGACCTAAGAAGAAGAAGAAGAAGAGAAAGTTGAGGAAGAAAAGGAAGAAGAAGAGCAAGAAGAAGAAAATATGGAAGAAGAAGAAGAAGGGGAGGAAGAAGAAGAAGAAGAGGAAGAAGAAGGGAAAGAAAAATAAGAGGAATAGAGAGACGAGATGGATTAGGGATTACAAATTAAAAGGGGATTGATTAAGGAATCTAGATTAGGGAATATGGATTACAGATTAGGGAGGGATGGATTAGGGATTAGAGGTTAGGTATTAGGGGTTAAGGATTAGGAATTTGGGATTAGAGAGAGGGATTAAGTATTAAGCAATATTGATTAGGGATTAAGGATAATGAATTATAGATTAGCAGTTAGGGATTAGGGCTTAAGTGTTATGGATTAAGCATTAGAGAGTAGGGATTATGGAATAATTAATAGGAATAAGGATTAAGGATTAGATATTAAGGACGAAGGGATTAATGATTAAAGATTATAAATTTTTGATTAAGGTGGAAGGAATTAACTATTAAAGATTAAGGATTTAGGATTAGGGATTATGGATAAGCGAATAGAAATTAGAGATTAATGACAAGGGATTCGAGATTAAGGATTAGCAATTAAAGACTAGGGATTAATGGTTTGAGATTAAGAATTAAGGGATTAATTATTAAGGATTAGGGATTTAGAATTCAAGATTTGGAATAAAGGATCAACAAATACCGATTAGGTTTAAAGATTATAGATTAGTGATTAGGGATGTAGGATTTAGGATTTGATATTAGAGATTAGGGATTAGAGATTAATGGATTAGTATTAAAATTAGAGATTAGGGATTAAGGATTAGAGATTTGTGATTAAGGATTAGGAATTATGAATTAGAGATTGGGGATTAAGGATTATAGATTATAGATTAAGGATTAGGGATTAGGTATTAAGGATTAAAGTTTAGAAATGAATTAAAGATTAAGGGTTGAAGATTAGCAATGGATTAGTGATTATGGATTAAGAATTAGGGATTAAAGATTAAGGATGAGGGACAAGGAAGAAGGAGAAATGAAGAAGGGAGAAAGAAGAATAAGAAGAAGTGGAGGAAGAAGAAGAAAAAGAGGAAGAACAAAAAGAAGAAAGAAGAAGAAAGAAGAAAAAGAAGATAGGAAGAAGGCAAGAGGAATGAAGAAGGAAGATGGAAGAAGGAAAGAGGAAGGAAGTCGGAAGAAGAGAGAAGAAAGAAGAAATAAGAATGAATAAAGGAGGAGAAGAAGATGAAGAATAAGGAGAAGGAGAAGAAGAAGAAGAAGAAGAAGTAAAAGAGGAAGAAGAAGAAGAAGAGGAAGAAGAAGTAGAAGAAGAAGAAGAAGAAGAAGAAGAAGTAAAGGTAGAAGAAGAAAGAAGATGGAGAAGAAGAAGAAGAGGAGGAGGAGGAAGAAGAAGAAGAAGAGGAAGAGGAAAATGAGAAAGAAGGGGAAGAAATTGAAGAAGAAGAAAATAAGGTAGATGATGAAGAAGAAGACGATGAAGAAGAAGGAGAAGTCGAGCAAAAAGTAGTAGAAGAAGTAGAGGACGATGAAGTGATGGATAAGGTATTAGGGGTTACTAGTGATTAGGGATTAAGGAGGAAGGGATTAGGGATTAGATATTAAGGATTATCATTTTGGGATTAATGATCAGGGACTAGGGATTATGAATTAGCAATTAGGTAATAGGGTTTAGGGATTAAGGATTAGGGATTAAAGAGTTAGGACTAAGGAATAAGTAAAATGGGATTAGGGATTAAGGAATTGGAAGGAGAGATTAGGGATAAAGTGATTAATGATTAGGGATTAGAGATTTAGGATTAAAAGGTTAATTTAGGAATTTATGATTAAGGATTAGGGAATAGGAATTTTGGATTATTAAGGAGTAGAGATTAGTGATTAGAGATTATGGATTATTGATTAGAGATTAAATGGTTATAATTAGGATAAGGGTTTAAGGATTAAAAATTAAGGATAAAAGATGAATAATAAGAGCTTAGGAAGAGAGGGATTGGGATTAAGCATTAGAGATAAAAGACTAGAGATTAGGAATTAGGGATTAGAGATTAGGGATTATGGATTAGGGTTTAAGGATTAGAGATAAGATTAAGAATTAGAGATTAGGGATTAAGTATTAGGGATTAGGGATGGATTGGGGATTAAGAAAGAAGAAGAGGAAGAAGTAGTAGAATAAGAAGAAGAAAAGAAGTAGAAGATGAAGAAATAGAAGAAAAAGAAGAAGAATAAAGATAACAAGAGGAAAAAGAAAGAGGTGAAGAAGAAAAATAAGAAGAAAAAGAAGGAGAATACGATAAAGAAGAAGAAGTTAAAGAAGAAGATGAGAGAGAAGAAGAAGAAGATAGAGAAGAAGAGGGAACAAAGAGGGAAAAGAAAATGACGAAGAAGAAGAAGAGGAAAAGGAAGAAGAAGAAGAAGAAGAATAAGAAGTAGAAGAGCAAGAACAAGAAAATAAAGAAGAGGAAGAAGAAGAGAAAGAAGAAGTGTAAGACGAGAAAGGCAAAGAAGACAAAGAAGAAGAGGAACAAGAAGATGAGGATGAAGAAGAAGAAGAGGAAGAAGAAGAAGAAGAAGAAGAAGAAGAAGAAGAAGAAGAAGAAGAATTAGAAGAAGAAGAAGAAGAGGAAGAAGAGAAAGAAGGGTAAAAGAACAGCAAGAAGAAGAAGAAGAAAAAGAATAAGAAGAAGAAAAAGAAGAAGAAGATGATGAGGAAGAGGAAGAAGGAGAAGAAGAAGAGGAAGAGTAAAAAGAACAAGGAGGAGGAGGAGAAGAAAAAGAAGAAGAAGAAGAAGAGGGAGAAGAATAAGAAGAAGAAGAAAGAAAAGAAGGTGAAGAGCAAGAAGAAGAAGAAGAAGAGGGAGAAGAATAATAATAATAATAATAATAATAATAATAATAATAAGAGGAAGAAGAAGAAGAAGAGAAAGAACAAAAAGAAGAATAAGAAAAGAAGAATAATTAGAAGAAGAAGTGGAAGTAGAAGAAGAGGAAGAACAAGAAGAAGAAGAAGAACTTAATGAAGAAGAAGAAGGAGAAGAAGAAGAAGTAGAAGAAGAAGAAGCCGAAGAAGTCGAAGAAAAGGAATAAGAAGAAGAAGGAAAAGAAGAAGAGGAAGAAGAAAAAGAACGAGAGTAAGGGGAATATGAGGAAGAAGAAGAAGAAAAAAATGATGAAGAAGATGAAGAAAAAGAAGAGGAGGAAGAAGAAGAAGAAGAAGAAGAAGAAGAAGAAGAAGAAATAGTAATAGAAGAAGAAGAAGAGGATGAAGAGATGGATTAGGGATTAGGGGTTAAGGATTATGGATTTGGGAATAAGGAGTAAAGATTAGAGAATGGGGATTATAGGTTATGAAGAAGAAGGAGAAGAAGTAGGAAATGAAGATGAAGAAGAAGAAGAATAAGGAGAATAGGAAGAAGAAGAAGAAAAAGAAGAACAAAAAGAAGAAAAGGATGAAGAAGAATAAGAACAAGAAGAAGACAAAGAAGTAGTAGAAAAAGAAGAAGAAGAAACAAAAGAAGAAGAAGAAGAAGAAGAAGAAGAAGAAGAAGAAGAAGAGGAGGAAGAAGGTGAAGAAGAAGAAGATGAAGTTGGAGAAGAGTAAGAAGAAGAAGAAGATGAAGAGGATGAATAAGTTGAAGAAGAAGAAGAAGAAGTAGAGAAAGATTAAGAGGAAAAGGAAGAAGAAGAAGAAGAGGAGGATGAAGAAGAAAAAGATGAAGAAGAAGAAGAAGAAGTAGTAGTTGAAGAAGAAATAGAACAAGAAGTAGTAGAAGAAGACGAAGAAGGAGAAGAAGAAAATGAAGAAGAAGAAGAAATGGTAGACGAAGAAGAAGACAACGGAGAAGAAAATTAGGAATTTAGGATTAAGGGTTAGGGATTAGAGAATAAGGATTAGCGTTTATAGATTAGAGATTAGAGATTTAAAATTTAAGATTTAAGATTATGGATTAGATATTAGGGATTCGAGATTAAAGGAATAAGATTAGCATCAGGGATTAAAATTAGGGACTAAGGATTAGCAATTAAGGTTAGGGATTACTGGTTAGAGATTTGGGATGATGAATATGGGTTATAGATTTGGACTTAGGGATTCCATATTAACAAATAGAGTTTAAGGATTTGAGATTTAGTATTAGAGATTGGAGATTATGGATTAAGGATTATCAATTAAGGATGAGGGATTAGGGAAGGATTAGGGATTAGAGATTAAGGATTAGGGAGGAATGGTTTATGTATTATAGATTTAGAGATGAGAGAATAAGGAGGAAGGGATTGAGGATAATGATTATGGAATAAAGATTAATAATTATGAAGTAGAAGGAGAAGATGAAGAAGTTGAAAAAAAGAAGAAGAAGAACAAGGAGAAGAAGAAGAAGAAGATGATGAAGAAGAAGATGATGATGAAGAAAAGGAAGAAAAAGAATAAGTAGTAGAAGAAGAAGAACAACAAGAAATGGAAGATGACAAAGAAGAGGGAGAAGAAGATGAAGAAGTAGAAAATGAGGAAGAAGAAGAAGAAGTAGAGGAAGTAGAAGAAGATAAAGAAGTGGAACAAGATGAAGAAAAAGATGAAGAAGAGGAAGAAGAAGAGGAACAAGAAGAAGAAGAATATGAAAAGAAAGAAGAAGAAGAAGAACAAGAAGGAGAAGAGTAAGAAGAAAAAGAATTAGAAAGTGAATAAATTGAAGGAGAAGAAGAAGAAGAGGAAGATCAAGAGGATAAAGAAGAAGAGGAAGATGAAGAAGAAAAAGAAGAACAAGAAGAAGAGAAGAGGAAAATGTTGAAGAAGGAGAAGAAGAAGAGGAAGGAGAAGAAGAAGTAGAAGAAGAAGAAGAAGAAGATGTAGAAGAAGAAGAAATACAAGTAGATGTAGAGGAAGAAGAAGAAGATGAAGAAGAAGAGGAAGAACAATAAGAAGAAGAAAAAGAAGAAGAAGAGGAAGAAGAAGAAAAAGAGGAGGAAGAAGGCGATGATGAAGAAGAAGAAGAAGTAGAAGAACAAGAAGAAAAGGAAGAAGAACAAGAAGTAAAAGAGGAGGAAGAAAAGAAGAAGGATAAGAAGAAGGAGAAGAAGAAGAAGAAGAAAAACTAGTAGATGAGGAAGAAGAAGAAGAAGAAAAAGAACAAGAAGAAAAAGAAGAAGAAGAAAAAGAGGAAAAAGAAGAAGAGCAAGAAGAAGATGACTTAGAGGAAGAAGAAGAAGAAGAAGGAGAAGCAGAAGAAGAGGGGGAAGAAGAAGAAGAAAAAAAAGAAGACGGAAA
Organism: Vanilla planifolia; assembly: GCA_023846275.1. Taxonomy (NCBI): domain Eukaryota; kingdom Viridiplantae; phylum Streptophyta; class Magnoliopsida; order Asparagales; family Orchidaceae; genus Vanilla; species Vanilla planifolia. Next base: position 9,052,522 of record JAIUJO010000015.1, on the reverse strand, counting down.
AGAAGAAGAAGAAGAAGAAGAAGAAGAAGAAGAGGAATAAGTAGAAGAAGAAAGGGAAGAAAAGTGAAAATGAGGAAGAAGGGGATGAAGTAGAAGACAAAGATAGGGAAGAAGAAGAACAAAACAAAGAATAAGAAAAGAGGAAATAAAAGAAGAAGAAGAAGAAGAACAAGAAGTAAAAGAGAAACAGGAAGAAGATACAAGTTAGGGATTTGGTATTAGGGATTAAGGTTTGAAGGTTTAGGGATTAGACATTAAAGATTAAAGGATTAATGATTAGGGTTTAAGAGTTAAGGGATTAATTATTAAGGATTATGGATTAAAGATTAGGGATTTAAGATTAAGGATTAGAGATTAGAGAATAGAGATTAGGGATAGCAATTAAAGATTAGAAATAAGAGATGTAGGATTTAGGAAAGAGATTGGAAATTATTGATTAGAGATAAAGGGAATAAGGATTAAGGATTAGGAAGAAAGAAGAAGGAGAAGGAGAAGTGTAAGGCAATGAAGAAGAAGGGGGAGGTGAAGAAGTGGAAGAAGAATATGAAGAAAGAAGAAGAAGAGGAAGAAGAAGAAGAAGAGGAAGATGAAGAGGAAATAGAAGAAGAAGAAGAAGAAGCAGAAGAGGAAGATGAAGAAGAAGAAGAACAAGAATAAAAAGAAGAGAAGAAGAAAAAGAATAACAATAATGATAATAATGATAATAATAATAATAATAACAATAATAATAATAACAATAATAATAATAAGTAGAAGAAGAAGAAGACGAAGTAGAAGAAGGAGAAGAAGAAGAAAAAGAAATAGAAGAGGAAGAAGAATAAGAAGAAAAAGAAGAAAAACAAGTCGAGGAAGAAGAAGAGGAAGAGGATTAGGAACAAGTAGAAGAAGAAGAAGAAAAAGAAGAAGAAGAAGAAAATGAAGAAGAGGTAAACGCAGAAGAGCAAGAAGAAGAAGAAGCAGAAGAAGAAGAAGAAAAAGAAAAATAAGAGGAAGAAGAAGAAGAAGAAGAAGAAGAAGAGGAAGAAGGAGAACAAGAAGAAGAAGAAGATGTGGAAGCAGAAGAGGAAGATGGAGAAGAAGGGGAAGATGAGCAAGAAGTGAAAAAAGTAAAGAAGAGGAAAGAAAAAGAAAGAGGAAAGAAGAAAGAGGAAATAAGATGTAAGAAATAAGATGGATGAAGGAAGAAAGAAGGAAGATGGGAGAAGTAAAAGGAAGACGAAACAAGGAAGAAGAAAGAAATAAGAAGGACGAAGGAATATGGAAGTTGGAAGAAGGAAGAAGGATGAAGATGAAAACGATGAAGAAGAAGAAGAAGAAGAGGAAGAAGAAGAAAAAGAAAAAGAAGAAGAAGTTGAGGAAGAAGAAGAAGTAAAGGAGGATGAAGAGGAAAGGGAAGAAGAAGGAGAAGATGAAGAAGATATGAAGAAGACAAAGAAGAAGAAAAAGAAGAAGAAGAAGAAGTTGATGAAAATGAAGAAGTAGAAGAAGAAAAAGAAGGAGGGGAAGTAGGAGAAGAGGAATAAGAATAAGAAGAAGAAGTTGAATTAGTGGAAAAAGGCGACGAGGAAGAAGAAGTTCGAAAGGAAGGACAAGAGAAGAGGAAGAAGAAAGAAGAAGAAGAAGAAGAGAAAAGAACAAAAGATGAAGAAAAAGAAGAAGTGGATGAAGAAGAAGAGGAAGAATAAGGACAAGACGAAGAAGTTGAACAAGAGAGGAAGAAGAAGAAGAAGAAGACGAAGAAGTAGTAGAAGAAAAAGAGGAAGTCAAAGAAGAAGAAGAAGAACAAGACGAAGAAGAAGAACACGAAGAAAAAGAAGAAGAAGAAGTAGAAGAAGAAGAAGATGAAGAAGAAGACGAAGAAGAAGAAGAAGGAGGAGAATAAGAAGAAAAAGAAGTAGTAGAAGAAGAAGAAGAAGAATAAGAAGAAGAAGAAGAAGAAAAAGGAAAGGAGGAAGAAGAAGAAGAAGGAGAAGAAGAAGAAGAAGCGGAAGAAGGAGAAGAAGAATAAGAAAAGGAAGAACAAGAAGAAGAGAAGAGGAAGAAGAAGAAGAAGAAGAAGAAGAAGAAGAAGTGTTAGTAAAAGAAGAAGAAGAAGAATAAGAAGTGGAAGAAGAAGAAGAAGAAGAAGAAGATGATGATGATGATGAAGATGAACATGAAGAAGAAGAAGAAGAATAAGAAGAATAAGAAGAAGAAGAAGCGAAAGAGGAAGAAGAAGAAGAAGAAGATGATGATGATGAAGATGAACATGAAGAAGAAGAAGAATAAGAAGAAGAAGAAGCGAAAGCGGAAGAAGAAAAAAAGAAGAAGAAAAGGATGAAGATGAAGAAGAAGAAGAGCAAGAAGAAAAAGAAGAAGAGCAAGAAGTTGAAGAAGTTGAAGAAGCATAAGAGGAAGAAGAAGAAGAAGAAGTGGAGGTGGAAGAAGAAGAAGAGGCAGAAAAAGATAGAAGAAGAATGAAGAAGAAAAAAAGAAGAAAGAAAAAAAAGAAAGAAGAAGAAGAAGAAGAAAGAAAAGAAGAAGTAGAAGAAAAATATGGAAGATAAGAATGAGAAGGGTAGGAGAAGGAGAAGAAGAAAAAGAAGAAGAAGATGATGATGAGAAATGAGGAGAAGAAGAACAAGAGGAGGAAGAAGAAGAAGAAGTGGAAGATGAAGAATAAAAGGAAGAAGAAGAAGAATAACAAGTAATAAAAGAAGAAGGGGAAGAAGAAGAATAATAATAAGGCAAAAAATAAGAATAGGAAGAAGAAAAAGGACAAGAAGTACAAGAAGAAGATGAAGAATGAGAAGGGGAAGAAGAAGCAGAAGAAGAAGATGAAGAAGAAGAAGGGAAATGAGAAAAGGAAGTAGTAGAAGAAGAACAAGTAGAAGAAGAGAAAGATGAGGAGAAAAAGAGGAAGAGGAAGAAGAAGAAGAAGAAGTAGAAGGAGAGGAAGATGAGGAAAAAGTGGAAGAAGAATAAGAAGGAGATGATGAAGAAAAAGAAGAAGAAGAGGAAGAAGAAGAAAAGCAAGATGAGGAATAATAGGAGGAACAAGAAGAAGAAGAAGTACAAAAAGAAGAAGGAGATGAGGAAAAGAGAAAAAGAACTAGAAGAAGGACTGGAAGAAGAAGAAGAAGAAGTAGAAGAAGAAGAAGTGGAAGAAGAAGAAGAAGAAGAAGAAGATGACAATGAAGAAGAAGAAGAAGATGAAGAGAAAGAAGTAGAAGAAGAAGAAGAAGAAGAAGAAGAAGAGGAAGAAGAAGATGACAAAGAAAAAGAACAAGAACAATAAGTGGAAGAAGAGAAAGAAAAAGATGAAGAAAAAGAAGAAGAAAAGGAAGAAGAAGAGTAGGAAGAGGAGGAGGAAGAAGAAGAAGAAGAACAAGAAGTGTTAGAAGAAGAAGAAGAAGGTGAAGAAGTAGAGGAAGAGGAAGAAGAAGATGAAGAAGAATAAAAAGGTGAAGAAAAAGAAGAAAAAGAAGAAGCAGAAGATGAAGAAGAGGTGGAGGATGAAGGAGAAGAAGAATAGGAAGAGAAAGAAGAGGAGGATGAAGAAGAAGAGTAAGAAGAAGAAGAAGAAGAGGAAGATGAGGAAGAATTGGAAGAAGAACAAGATGAGCAAAAGGAAGAAAAATGAAGAAGAAGAGAGAGAAGGAGAAGAGGAAGAAGAAGAAGAAGAAGAAGAAGATGAAGAAGAAGACAGATTATAAAGTAGTGGGTGACGGCTTAATGATTAGGAATTAGGTATTAGGGATTGAGCATTAAGCATCAGGGAGGGGGATTCAAATTTATGGATTAGGGATTAAGGATTAGGGATAAGGGTTTTAGGGATTCGAGATTCCGGATTAAGTATTAGGAATTATGGTTATGGTTTGGGGATTATTGATTAGGGAATAGAGATTTGGGAATAAGGATTAAGAATTAGGTATTAGGTATTAGATTATGAATTAGGAATTTGAAATTAGGGATTAAAGGATTGAGATTTAAATATTAAGGATTAGGGATTATGGATTAGGATTTAGGGATTATGAATTAGGGATAAGAGATTAGATACTAAGATTAGGAATTAAGGATAAGGATTTAAGATCCGAAACTATGGATTAAGGATTAAGGATTAAGAATTAGGGACAAAGATGAAGGAGAAGGACAAGAGTAAGAAGATGAAGAAGAAATAGAAGGTGAAAAAGTAGAGGAAGAAGAAGAAGAAGAAGAAGAAGAGAAAGAAGAATAGAAAGATGAAGAGAAGGAAGAAGAAGAAGAAGAAGAAGAAGAAGAAGAAGAAGAAGAAGAAGAAGAGGAAGATGACGATGAAGAAGAAGAATGGAAGAGGAGAAGAAGAAGAGGAAGAAGAAGAAGAATAAGAATAAGAAGAAGATGAGGGAGGAGAAGAAGAAGAAGAAGAAGAAGAAGTAGTAGAAGCAGAAACAGAAGAAGAAGAAAAAAAAAGAAAAAGGAGGAGGAGAGGAAGAAGAAGAAGATGAAATAGAGGAAAAAAATTAGAAGAGGAATAAGAATAAGAATAAGAAGGAGGAGGAGGTGGAGGAGGAGGAGGAGGAGAAGAAGAAGAAGAAGAAAAAGAAGAAAAACAAGTAGAGGAAGGAGAAGAGGAAGAAGAATAGGAAGAAAAAAGGAAGAAGAAGAAGAAGAAGAAGAAGACGATGAAAAAGAAGAAGAGGTAGAAGAAGATGACGTAGAAGAAGAAGAAGAACAATAATAATAATAATAATAATAATAATAATAATAAAAACAATAATAATAATAATAATAATAATAATAATAATAATAATAATAATAATAATAATAAAAATAGGAAAAAGAATAAGAAGAAGAAGAAGAAGAGGAAGAGGAAGAGGAAGAAGAAGAAGAAGAAGAAGAAGAACTAGAAGAAGAAGAAGAAGAAGAAAGAAAGAAGAAAGGAGAAAGAAGGGACAAAGAAGATTCGCAAAGGAAGAAAGAAGAAGGAAGAAGGAAGAAGGAATAGGAAGAAGGAAGAAAGAACAAGGAAGAAATAAGAAGGAAGAAGGAATAAGGAACATGGAAGATAGATGAAGGAAGAAGAAGAAGAAGAAGAAGAAGAAGAAGAAGAGGAAGAGGAAAAGGAAGAGGAAGAGCAAAAGGTAGAAGAAAATGAAGAGGAACGGGAAGAAGAAGGAGAAGAGGAAGAAGAAGATGAAGAAGATGAAGGAGAAGTAGTAGTAGAAGAAGAAGAAGAAGTTGATGATGACGATGATGAGGAAGACGAAGAAGAAGAAGAAGAAGAAGAAGAAGAAGAAGAAGAAAGTAGAGGAAGAACTAGAAAAGGAATAAGGAGTAGATGAAGAGGATGAAGAAGAAGTGGAAAAAGAAGACGAGAAAAAGAAGAAGAAGAAGAAGAAGACAACAGGAATAAATGATGGCAAAGAAGAAGAAGAAGAAGATGAAGATGTTGCAGAAGAAACAAAAGAAGAACACGAAGAACAAGAAGAGGACGAAGAAGAAGAAGAAGAAGATGTAGAAGATAAGAAGAAGAAGAAGAAGAAGAAGATGATGAAGAAGTTGATGATGAAGAGGAAATAGAAGAAAAGAAGAAGAATAAGAAGAAGAAGAAAAAGAAGAAGAAGAAGTGGAAGAAGAAAAAGAAGAAGAAAAAGGAGAATACAAAAAATAAGTAGTAGAAGAAGAAGAAGAAATAGAGGTGGAAGAAGAACATAATGAAGAAGAAGAAGAAGTACAAGAAGAAGAAGAAGAAGAAGAATTAGAAATAGAAGAAGCAGAAGAGAAAGAAAAGGAAGAATATGAAGAAGAGAAGAAGAAGAAGAAGAAGAGGAAGAAGAAGAAGAAGAAGAAGAAGAAGAAGAAGAAGAAGAAGAAGAAGAGGTAGAAGAAGAAGAAGTATAAGAAGAAGAAGAAGTGGAAGAAGAAAAATAAGAAGAAAAGAAGAAAAAAATAAGAGAAGGAAAAGATGAAGACGAAGAAGAAGTAGAAAAAGAAGAAGAAGAAAAGGAAGAAGAAGAAGAGCAAGAAGAAGATGATGAAAAAGAGAAAGAAGAAGAAGAAGAAGAAGAAGAAGAAGAAGAAGAGGAAGAAGAAGAAGATGAAGAAAAAGAAAGTAGAAGAGTAAGGAAAGAAAAAAAGAAGTATTTGAGAAGATGGAAGAAGGAAGAAAGAAGAAGGAAGAAGGAAAAAGGAAGAAGGAAGAAGAAGAAGAAGAAGAAGAAGAAGAAGGAGGAGGAAGAGAAGAAGAAGAGGAAGAGCAAGAAGACGAAGAAGAGGAAGAGGAAGAGGAGGAGAAGGAGGTAGAAGAGCACTAAGAGCAATAAGAATAAGAAGAAAAGGAAAAAGACGATAAATAAGAAGAAGAAGAAGAAGAAGATGAAGATGAAGATGATGAAGAAGAAGAAGAAAATGAAGAGGATGAAGAAAAAGAGGATGTAGTAGATGAAGAAGAAGAAGAAGAAGAAGAGAAAGAGAAGAATAAGAAGAGGACAAAGAAGATGAAGAAAAGAAGAAGAAGAAGAAGGAGAAGAAGAGGAAACTAAAGAAGAAGAAAAAGAAGAAGTCAAAGATGTAGAAGAAAAGATGATGAAGAAGAAGACAATAAAGAAGAACAAATAGAAGATGAAGAAGTAGAAGAGAAGAAGAGAAAGTAGTAGTAGTAGAAGGAGAAGACTATGAAGATAGAAGAAGAAGGAAAAAGAAAGAAAGTGCAAATAAGAAGGAATAAGAAGAAAGATTAAGAACAAAGAATAAAGAATAAAGAAGAAAAAAGAAAGAAGAAAGAAGAAGAAAGGGAAATGAAAGAAGAAAAAAGAAGGAAGAAGGAAGAAGGAAGAAGCAAGAAGCTAGTAAGAAGATGGAAGAAGCAAGATTGAAGAAGGAAGAAGGAAGATGGATGGAGGAAGGAATATGGAAGAAGGAAGAAGGAAGAAGAAATAAGAAAGAAGAAAGAAAAAGAAGAAAGAAGAGAGAACAAAGAAGTAGAAGAAAAAATTGGAAGAAAGAGAAGGACAAGGGGAAAGGAAAGGAGGAAGAAGAGAACAAGAAGGAGATGGAAAAGAAGAAGGTAAAGGAGAAGGAGAAGAAGAAGAAGAAGACGAGAAAGAAGGAGAGGAAGAAGAACAAGAGGAAGAAGGAGAAGAACAAGAAGTTGAAGATGAAGTAGAGAAGAAGAAGAAGAATAAGAAGAATAAGGAGAAGTAAAAGAAGAAGAAGAAGAAGAAGAAGAAGAAGTAGAAGAAGAAGATGAAGAAAAGGAAGAATAAGAATAAGAAGAAGGAGAGGAATAAGAAGAATAAGAAGAATAAAAGAAGATGAGAAACATGAGAAAGAAAAAATTGAAGAGGAAGAAGAAGATGAAGGAGGAGACGAAGACAAGGAAGAAGAGAAAGAAGAACAAGAAGAGGAGGAAGAAGAAGAAGAGCAAGATAAGGTACTAAAAGAGGAGGAAGTAGAAGAAGTACAAAAAGAAGAAAGAGAGGAGGATAAAGAAGGAAAAGAGGAAAAAGCACAAGAAAAAGGATGGGAAGAAGAAGAAGAAGAAGAATAAGAAAAAGGTAGAAGAAGAAGAAGATGATGAAGAAGAAGAAGAAGAAGAAGAAGAAGAAGAAGAAGAAGAGAAGAAGAATAAGAAGAAGAAGGAGAAGAAGCAAAAGAAGAAGATGAGGATAAAGAAGAAGAAGAAGAAGAAGAAGAAGAAGTAGAAGAAGAAAGAGAAGAAGAAGAAGAAGAAGAAGAGGAAGAAGAAGAAGAAGAAGAAGAAGAAGAAGGAGAAGAAGGAGACAAAGAAGAAGGACAAGAGGAAGAAGAACAAAAAGGAGAAGAAGAAGAAGAGGAGGAAAGGGATGAAGAAGTAGAAGAGCAAGGAGAGGAAGAGGAAGAAGAAGAAGTACAAGAATAAGAGGAGGAGGAGGGAGAAGAAGAAGAAAAAAAAGAGAAAGATGAAGAAGAATATGAAGAAGAACAAGAAGAAGACAATGAAGAAGAAGAAGAAGACTAGAAAGAAGAAGAAGTGGAAGAAGAGGAGGAGGAAGAGGAAGAAGAAGAAGAAGATAAATAGATTATGGACTAGTGTTTGACAACTTAAGGATTTAGAATTAGGTATTAAGGTTTTGGGATTAGGTATTAGGGAAGGAGGGGTTCAAGATTATTGATTAAGGAATAAGTATTAGAGACTAGAGTTTAGGGAATAAGGGTTTATGATTAAGAATTAAGAATTAGGGATTATGGATTAGTGATTAGGGTTAGGGAATAAGTATTATGGATTAATGATTAGGGGTTCCAGATAAGATTAGGGATTACATATTAGGAGTTATTGATTAATGGATTAAGGATTACGTATTAGAGATTAGGGATTAAGTATTTGGGTTTAAATATTAGGATTTAGGGTTTATGAATTAGGATTTAGAGATTAGAGATTAGAGATTTAGGATTAGGAATTTAGAATAAAGATAAGAGATTAGGGATTAGAGATTAAGGATTAGGAATTGGAGATTACAGATAAGGTATGAAAGATTAGGCATTAAAGATTAGACATTAGGGATTAAAGATTTGGAATTAGGGTTTAAGGATAATTGATTAGTTATTAAGGATTATGGATGGTTTAAAGATTAAATATTAAGGATTAGTTATTCGTGATTAGGGATTTGACATTGGGGATTAGTAATTAGGGATTAGGACTAGAGATCAGAGAGAGGGGGATTAGGGATTATAGATTATAGATTATGGATAAAGGAGTGCAAGGTTAGGGATTATGGTTTTTGGATAAAGAAGAAGAAATAGAAGAAGAAGAAGATAGAGAAGAAGAAGAAGATGGAGAAGAAAAAGATGGAGAAGAAGAAGAAAAAGGAGAAGACGATGATGAAAGAAGAAGAAAAGAAAGGAAGAAAGAAGGAAGAAGAAGAAAGAAATGAGAAGGAAGAAGGAAGATGGAAGAAAGAAGAAGAAAGAAACAAAGCTATTTAATTGCTTTTGTATTAACTCATTTGAGTTTACTGTGAGGATTCTTTAAGCATACCACTATTCGCCATGTCGATCTTCTTGAACACTTTGATTTTAGCCAATTATTATACCACACACAAAAAGAAATTAAATCATAATATCACTCAATGTACCATCAAATGTGATTATATATATTAGAATACAAACGTAATTATATAGGTCAAATACTTCTAGAACTACAATCCAAGATGTAAAATTTATAACTAACAAATTTTGAAATGATATTATAAGCCAAGTTCAAGTTGAAGTGAATGTAAAAATGCACATCCTCAAGTCTACCAATAAGAATTTGCTATACTCTTAAATACATCAAAAAGTGCAGCTTATAATCATGAACAATAAAATAAACAACTCTATTATTAATAATCATAAATGCAAGAAGAATATCATCTAGTAGATCTACTAAGTCTAATGATCCCAAATTTGGCTTTGAAATGACTACAAATTTTCTAAACCATCAAAAATATAAGGTGGGAGTAAGCTTTGGGGCACTATAGGGAAACCACAACACACTTTAAAATGAACAAGTAGTAAGAAGGATATATATATATATATATACATACATACACACACACACACACACACACACACACACACACACACACACACACACATATATATATATATATATATACAAATTTAATAGTTGCAAAGTCTAATTAACATTAGATATAAAATCTTATTTTGTTTTTCTCAAACAACTATGCCATGTTGATACAAGTGTTTATGATGCTAATAATTTTAGCATTATTCAAATGGGTGACAAGTGATAAGTGACATGCAATAGGCAATGGGTGTTATGTAACAAGTGATAGGTAAATTGATATATGTTCTTGTGGAGGTTTCATTTGTAGTTTACCAATTAACAGATTGAGTCTAAAAGCAATAGTTTAGCCTCATTTTAATTGAGATTCTTAATTGAACATTTGGGCTGTTAAAATAAATTACTAGTTAAATTGGGTGTTCCTTGCCTTAAGCTCTCCTTTGGTAAGATACTTGGCAAACTTAACAATTTATCCATAATCTAAATCAAATAAATAATAAAATTCAATGGAGAATAAGGAATTATCTTTGAATAAGAGAAAATTGGGAAAAATGGCTGCTCATTCAAGCTAACATTGATTATGAAAATTTTCTATGGGTTTCTTACCATGAAAGAGATAATCAATTATTTTAATAAACATGGGTTTTGATGTGAACTTATTGTTTGATTACTAAACAAAAAAATTGTCTTGATTACATTTTAGAAAGAGGAGAATTTTCTAATTTCTTAGAATTACAATTTGTGTAATATGGAAGATTTTCAAATAAGAATCTTCATGTTGTATCAAAATGTCCATCTAATTTCTAAATTATTCCTAGTTTTACAACAAATCTCAATTAAATACTTTCCTGTTCAATTACTAAACAGGGATGTTCCATTTTCCATAGCTATGGCAAAAGGAATCCAAGTTATGGTGGATGCTACAACTCTAAATCAAACCCATCCAATGGTGGCTAGAGTTTCTTTTATGTAGATTTAGCAAAAGAACTACAAAATTTGATCTGAATTATACAAAAAGGAAGTACTACAAAAGGATTCTAGCAAAGGATTCTATATGGCAATCAACTTGACCACTACTTGGAATGTTGTAAGTAGGATTACAATTCTACTCATTACAAATATACACATTAGGAATTCAAAAACACATAAGCCCCATTGTAATAGAGTAAACTCTAATTAAGTAGAATAAGTGGGAGAGTAACAAAGAGTAACCTAAGTGGGATTTTATGCTTATATTAACAAAAGATGCAAGCTCTCTACATTATAGAGTTGAGGGCAATTCATATTGCATAAAGTCCTAATCAGGCTGACAACTCTAATAGTTATGATGTAGCAAATGAGGCTTCAAGAAATTTATGAACATAGATATGGGTTAGCATAGTTTGTTAAAAACTGAGAGAAATATAACATTAAACAAAATATCAAATGATTGTTGTATTTAAGAAGGCATTAATAAGAAAAACAAGCTACAAGTCTTACATTGAAGAATTTTAGTAGTACTATCAAAGAATCCTTGACCTTGAAAAGCAAACAAAAATAAATAATGAATTGTACAAATGAAAAATAAATTCTTGATTAATACAACATGATCAAGATGATTTTCCCATATCATAGACTCAGAGATCTAATAGAAGTACAAAGAGAGGTTTGGTATATAAGACATGTTTAAAAGAGACATTGTAGGTAAAATAAATATAAATGGATATTACCCTTTTTTGAAACATAAAAGTAGTCATGAACATCAGGTCAATCTCTCTGCTCAACCATCTAATTATTTAGAATAATATAATACAAGTGATCTTTTTACAACAAACATCATAGGAATCGAAGTTACCACACCTGGATATGGCTTTTTTTTGGATTTGAACATTTTATAGGGAATTTTTCTAACAAGTTCAAGGGGCTTTAGAAAGGAAGCATACAATGTTATAATTATATGATGATGAACAATTCATTCATTTGCTCAATAATAAATCTAGAGGCCAAATACTCATTTAATATATATTAGTATATGCTAAGTGTATAAGGGTACAGAGTAACACAATGTGGATTAATTTAACCTTAATTGCAATAGATCACACAAGCCCATTATTTGTTGTGAGAGACTTTAATTTTATTGCTACCATGAATGATTATAAATGTTCTTCCATTCCTCCCTTTTGTAATGAAGGGGTTTAAGGAAGACAAACAAATGTCACATGAAGGACCCCCTTACTTTGGCTTAACCTTTAGCTAGGTTAGAAATAGGAAAGAAAGCAGGCCTTGAAATAACATGAGACAATTCTAGTAAATAAGTATTAGATGAAAAAAAATCCCATGGAAAATGAAAAAATGGGTCTAAATCACTCACCTTTACTACTTTAATGTCCAAAACATCATGAATCAGGACCTAAAGAATTCATGTGCCAAAAAAGTGGTCTACGTAATCAACATTTTATAGAGTGGTGAGGAGTTATTTTGCATTTTTAACAAACCATTCTAGTATAAAAGGATTAGCATTAAAATTGAGAAGGTTGACGGAATGCCGAAAGTAGTGAAGTAAAATAACATTAACATGGTAGCATCCTATACAATACACAAACCTTCTATTTTGAGGCACACTAGTCGAACTTAGACTCTAGATCATGCTAGTGTTGAGTCACTCACTTCTCATTAGTTTCTATAATATTTACGTTTCAAAGGTAAACTGTAGCCAATGCTTGTTTAATAAATACTTTAGTTATTTATTGTTAGTTCATCAAGTTCTTTGTATCTACATAATTATTTAATCATTTTTAGATCAATTGACACAGTTCAAATTTTTTGATTTTGAAATTTGGTGCATGACATCCATACAGTACTTACATTATTCCATTAGTGTAAAATGTAGTTGAAAATGTTTTAAAAAGGAATTAAATTGAGTTTTGGACTTTTTTTTTAAATGTAGCATCTAAAACTACATGTCATCATTATAACCTTCATTAATAGCCTTACCACCAATAGTATTGACTCTCATGCCTTACTCAACCCATGCTAACCCACAAAATTAGGTGGTCCTCTTGACCTCTTTTGACCCATCGTCCTATGCCACTTATCAACACGGGTTGACCTTATTTGTGAAAATGCTTGACCAATAAAAATGCATGGAACCATCGCACACCTCTCACCCATGCCACATTGATCATGTTTCTAACTACCTTACTAATTGTCAGGTAGTAGAATGAAACATTTTGTAACTATTGAAGGCACACTGCTTGGAAGAGTTCAAAGTATTTCATTTATAATTTATGATAACTTTGAAAATTCTAAAATGTGCTTTAGAATTCCAAACTGCATGACATTATATTCCTGAGTGTCTTTTTTTTTTCCTATGTTATGAAATTACCATGACAACCTTGAGTTCTCTATAAAAAATGATACTCAGCATATTGTACATAAGGCAACATTTTATATATGTAAGACAGTGCTGCTACTAATGTTATTTTATATTAGGGATTTTTGAGCAAATAATTTGATGGTGTGATTTTTAAGGTGTCTTAGGAAGGTGAGTGACATGTAAAAAAAAGGAGACATTAACTTGGTTCAAAGCTTGGTTAGCTTTACGAACTTACATTAATTTAAATTTATCACTAAATAATTAGATTTTAACTCTATGTCATTATTACTAATTACTATAGGTTATTATATATATATGTTTCTAAGTTTGCTATAATAATTTTTTATTTATATAGTTTTTTGCTATTACATTGTAGGATTTATTTGATTCTCCCTTTTTTTATAATCCCAAACTATAAATTTCATTTCCTTTCTAATAGTTTGCTTCCACTAGGTTGGAAACTAAATATAGAATATTTAATTCTCATCTAGCACAACCACTATGGACCTAATATACAACATGGAAATCGAGAACTATCTTTTTCATTATGAGAGCTAAGAGCAACCATACAAACATGCATAAGTAGATTGGAATAATGTAGAAATAATAGATTGTGCGAAAACAATAGATCAAGTAGATGTATGAAAAGTCAAATCAAAGTTGGGCAAATTTCATCTAGAAATGAACCAAAGCAGATGGGGCATCAACATAGTCATTCTACTACTCTACATACTTGTGATAGAGGACAAGCACTGAGTGATGATCATCAGGTTAACATGGTTAAAATGGAAGCCCTTACATTTGATGGTAGTTTTGACCGTAGAGCATATAACGATTAGGAAACGTGAATTGAGAATGTTTTTTATTGGTAAAGTCTTAGAGAGTGTCCAAAGTACCAATTTACAAAAAGTTGGCTCGCATCACATGGAATATTATTATTTCAACCATTAAAAAGTGATATCTTGACAAAGATTGAGCATTGCTCCGATTATAAGAAGAACTAAAGATTCTCTTATGAGCTAAATATGTACGCACCGCTTATTAAGATGAACGTTTAGATAAATGGCAACATGTACCCAAAAACTCAAAGATAATTGATGAATATAATTCAAATTTGAGGAATATATTCTCATATGGGCTAATCAATGATTACATAAAATTGTATTGTCTCAATTTTGAGCTAGAAACATGGAGTTTATTCAAGTTGAGTAATTTTTTAGAAGTACTACTACTTTAGAAAATACATATAAAGGGACCCATGATGCATGAAAGCTTAAGAAGATTAATTTCTCATAATAATGAGGTTCCTTAAACCACTTCTAAATGTCAAACTCGTACTAGTAGTTCTACTATTCTTTCAAGTTTTTGCCAACAAGAAACCTATGCCCCACCACAAACACCTCTAACACATTAAATCCAACTCTCACACAAACCATCTACTTTGTTTTGGAGTTTATTATTATTATTGTCACAAGAGAGAGTAGGTTATAGCCTCTTGTCCTAAGGGAACCAAACATATAGTTTTAAGAAGTAGAAGGAAGTCTTGAATTTAAGGAAGAAAAGGTTATACAACAAAATGAGGAGGACAAAAAAGAATTACAAATATTAAGTTAAAGCCTTTATTATATTGAACCACCCATAGCTATTGTAAGACATAGTGTGATTACATTAGAACCATTTGAAGATTGGCTAGGAATTGACATCTTTAGTACCTTTATTAGAGTTAAAGATCAGTAAGATTGTTATAAATAGTGGTAGCTATATCTATGTCATAGACACAAAAATATCCAAAAGAAAGGTTTAATACTCACAGAGAATCCCTACCCGTAGATCATATGTTAGATTTGGGAAATTATGATGTGATGTTATCCTAGGGTATTTTTGTGGCCTTATCTTAGGGAGACATTGATTACATGATGGAGATAATGTCAAAAATGGAAGAGCCAATTTATGTACTTTCATATGAAAAAGAAAGAATATCATGATATATCCTTAAAATCCTTCAAAAAATATTTCTAACAAAAATATTCCAAAATAGAAAGATAAAAAAAGGAAAATTACTATATATTATTTCAATAGTTAAGATTGATGAGGGATGTAAGACATGTCGTGGTAATCTATTTTGTGCAAATTAGGTCAGGCCTTATTATTTTACCCAACCCATTAGCTATATTCCAACCCTTATTAGATGAATTTGTAGACATATCTATTAAATACAAACTAGAGAAACTCCTATATTTGAGGGATATTAAACCTATTATAGATCACATTATAGCACATCAAAACTACATTTATCACATCACTATATAAATCCATTAATTTAAGTACAACTTAAATTGCTATCAACTTATGTTCCCAAAATGGATAAATAAAAAGTAGTTAAACAAACTTTAGTCCATCTTCTTTGTAGTGCAATCGGAGAATATGTTTCAACTTAGAATGTTTTATTGTCACTTATTGAATTTACTAATCAAACATGTTTGAGACCATTTAAATTTATTTTGGAAATCATTCTTAAAGTCCTCTTTAATTGATTTCTATACTATTGGGTCTGTTGAGTCTTTTGCTCATCATATTTTATTATTACATTTAAAAGTTTTCTAAAAATTTAGTTTAAATGATGAAATATATAAACAATTAGTAGATGCTCATATTTAACATAGAGAATTTGGTGACGATGATTATATGATTATCTACATTTGGCTTAAGAGATTCTCATTGAGAACCCATAAAAATGCATGCCCATGCGTTCAGTAATCTAGAGTTGTTATAAAACTAAATATCAAAGCATTTAATTTTTCTTAAATTAAAGAATACTGAATAAGTGCTACCTTTAAATTTTAGGTTGTTTAATCATATATGGAATCATGACTAACACCTAGTGAGCCTATTAGGCCTTGATAATCATTGTCATGTGGACCTATCCCACCAATAAATTTAACTTGATCTATTCAGTCAGGAGATCAAGTGGAGTAAATTTTAGATTATCAAGTTTTTTCACATAAGATCAAGCACAATAAAGATGTTTAGTACATTGGTATAGTCATCCTACCACCAACAACACTTGGAATACTCTAAAGGAGCTTTAATTCCTAAACCTAGAGATGTTAGAGTTGTATCGAATATTTCACTTTAACACCATGGAGTTGAGCTTCTTGCCACTTTTGGACAATTTAATAACATCTTGTAGGAAATGTAGAGGTTCCAGTTGGAGGGATAAACCCATTTAAACTAATAACCATCCTATGATTGACTCTACTATATCTCATTAGTCTCTATTATCATTACATTGCAGGGGTCAATAACTATTGACCCTATTTATTGCACATTTTGGTTTAATTTTCATTATATTATCAAACTATTTGTATCTACACATTGACTTCCATCTTTTAAAGGTCAATTATAAACTTTTCATATATTTTTTAGTATTAAATATAGTATAAGATATGTGTATAATAGTCTTTTAATTTCATTGGTAAAAACATTGGGCAAAACTAACATTAAAAAAGGTTAAAATAAAGTTTGAGTTTTTCGTTGTGATTCATCGTGGTATGTCACAGTTATAGCCATCATCAACAAACAATTTTACTAAACACCATCTTATCAACCCATGTTGCTTCTTCAACATGCATAAAACAGTTGATAAATTAGCCTAACTCATCAATATGTGTCAACTCTTCGAGTTGTGATAATTCAATGCAACCTATGAAGCACCAATTCCATAGCCTGCTACATAACAACTAATTGGACCAACATTTAAAATGCACAGTCATGTTTGGGACTACTTATATTAAAAATTTTGTATATTTTGAATGAAACATTTTTGGCAACATTTAAAGTATTTATTTTATAATTTATAGTTAAATTTGAAATTTTAAAATATCTTTTAGAATTCTAAAATACGCCTTTTAGTATTTCAAATAGTCTTTTTGTATTCTTATGTTAGCAAATTACTTATTTTTTATGTCCTTTTAAAGAGGGATGCTTTCCATGTTGTACATAAGGCAATTTTTTTATTAAAGTAATGAAGTGTTGTCACTAAGCTTGTTTAATATGCATATATTGTGTGCACATAATCAGATAATGTGATTACAAAGATGCCCTAGGAAGGCAAGCATAAGGTCAAAAAAGGATGTGCGAACCCATTATCAAGTACTCACGACACTATCAAATCACCATGGTAGTTACAAACCACTTTATTTCAACTTTTGAGAAATTGACTTATTGCATTCAACCATCTTGTTTGCACATGCAACCATGTGATTTGTTTTTTGACATTCAAAGAAGTCAACTTGTGTATGTAAATTAGCACTTCATCCCAAACATGAGTAATTTTTGCGTGAGTTGCTAAAACAACATTTTTATTAGGTTATGATCCCTTATATCAAATATTAATACAAATCCATGGCTTCTTAGAAAATTTCTTAGTTGCTTTGTCATTCTTTGTTTTTTTGTTGTAAAGAAAAGCACCTTAGGTTAGCTCTTGTATGGGTATGTTTCTTGTACATAAGCACTTATCAATTGTCTAATATCTAAAATAAGTGATGCCTAGTCAATCATTTTGCAAAATCTTTTAATTAACTAGGGTGACTTATAGTAGAGAAAATAATTTCTAGTAGACAATTTAGGTAGGAAAGGTTTGATTAATTAATGTAAATGGCTCAAAGAGGGAGGAAGGAATGTTAAATTATTTCAACATTCAATTAAGGTTAAAAAGACTAAGTATAACATTGTTGTCATTTAAGATTCAAATGAGCAAATATTAACTAGATAGGAAAAACTTCAAGAGGTACCTATGAATTTTTAGACACTACACTAGTTTAGGAAGGTTACTTTAGATGTAGAATTTCTAAGCAACATACTTAAGTTTATATCTTAAGAAGACAATATTTGGTTATGAAAAGGGTCACAATGGAGGTGCTCAAAGAAATAGTATTTAAATCAAAAAAAGATATGGAACATTTACTGAATGGCTTTAGTTATCAGTTTTTCAGAAAATACTCAAAAATTATAGTTTGTGATGTACTAGAGGCTGCCAAGGACTTTATCACTAAAAAATTAATTTCTAAAGGGATTGCAATTGTCAACTTATTGTTGATTCCTAAGATAAAGATGTCCAAATAATCTCAGGACTTTAAGCTACTTTGTGTATATACTTTTATTAAGAAAATCTATATTGTATGTATTCTTACTAAGAATCACTTCTCTTGGCGAGCTAGTTTTGTTAAATGGAGGGGAACTTATGATACTATACTTTAAGAAAATAATTAATGGGCTCTCTCAATAAGAAAGTCATATGTAGGAATTGCATTCTCAAGCTAGTCATAAAAATGTACATTTGATAGCTTGTCAAGTGATTACAAAGACATTTGATGCAAAACAAATTCCATTTTTGAAATTAAATGAATGGTTAATCCAGAATAGTATAAAAACTCATAATTCTATTTCAAGGTCAATGGCATTAATGATAGATTTTTTTATCCATAGACGTGATTAAAAAAAGGAAACCTTAGCTCTCCAACACTATTATGTTATCCATGCAAACTTTTAGTTTGGCACTAAAGAGTTTATTTACAAATTAGAAACTAATGCATTTTGCAACACCTCAAGGTCTTCCATTAATTTATCATCTTAGTTATGTTTGTGATATTCCCATTTTTAGTTCAGAAGATCTAAGATCAAAGAGCCATATAAGAAAATTTGTAAAACACAAGTCATGTTAGGTCTTTAATTAACTAACTAGAAGAGTAAAGTGCTTATTAGTATATCTGTGAAGGAAAAATTAACTAAAATGATAAGAAAGGTCATGGTTTTTAAGCATGTGTTTTTTAATAGAAACATGGAAATAGAAGTATATTATTACAAAATTCTACATAAAAAAAAACTAAGCTTCACTATTCTATTTAGGTAGTTGATTAATCTTAGTGAGACATATGCTCAATTCTATTCAACATTTCAATTAATGAATATAAATCCCTCAAAAACTATTATAGACATCACTAAAACGATTATGAATAGCTTCTTTCTAGGGAAGTTGAGAACATTCACAAGCAACGCTATGTTATTTAGGGCAAAGTGTGTACTCTTATAGTTGAAAATCATTTTAGATTGAAGTACCTAAACAATATCATCTTTTCCAACACTATTAAGTTAAGCTAGAAGCTACTAATTAATTAATTGCTTCATGCCAAATTTATGAAAGATAAATACATGATTTTTTTTGTAACGATCATCAACTTATACACATTGAAATGCATGGATAAAATAAGAGATATGGATGGTGTAAGACCATACAAATACATATCTACATTCAAAGTTCTCCACTTGGAACACTACTAAAGAAGAGGCCCTTAGCATACTAGTTCCATGGAATGTCATCAGAAGCAACCTTTTCATGTCAAAATAAAAAAAAAATGACCTAGAATTCTAATTGCCCACCAAGTGGGAAATCTGAAACATTTTTATGCATTTCCTTGAATAATTAATGGACTCAATATTTAGTTTGCCTCAAAATGTCTTTGTTATTCTAATAAGGAACCTTTAAAGCATGGTTCTAGAATTTGTCATATTGCAAAGAAGGTATGGTCTTTCTTTGCCAGTACAATGGCAATGTGTCAAGTGAAGGCACATAACATTTGGAATACTATCAAGAACTAGTGGCACCAAATCATTAGAAGCACAATAAGGTATGATGTGATTCAAACCATTCTATTTTTGATGAGCCAAAAAATTCAAAAATCAAAGAATAGGAAATTAGTGTTGGTAACAAGTAAATTAATGAAATAAATTATTAATATTCAAGTGTTTCTCTCTAATACAAAGAAAGAAAGAGGATAGGCTCTTGGTGTAACTAAGTTTGGTCCCTCCCCTTTATGAAAATGAAAATAATGATGTATGATTCATGTTTGTGGAGTTTTTAACTGCCAACATAGTGAAGCTTTACATTAATAAAAGCAATAAGTAGAAAATATCTATAGTGAAAATTATAATTCAAGCTTATAAAGTAACTATATTTATTTCTTTGAGTGTGTATTAATCATAACTTGATTTATCTATGAGTGTAACTCCATTAATGATTCGTGTACATGTGTGTTTGTGTGTGCATGTGTGTTTATTTGAATGTGTTTGTGTGGATGTATGCTTTTATGCATACTTGGGTGCATACCTATCTGTGTATTTGCATGCATTGACGTTCTTGTGTGCATGCATGAGAGTGTGTGTGTGATGTGTGTATAAACATGTGTATTTATGTGCATACATTTGTGCATTTTCTTGAGTACATGTATGTGTTTGGGTGTGCTTTTGCATGTGTACGCACATGTGTATGTGTGTGTCTTAATGCATCTTCTACATTCACGCCTATGCATGTGTGACTTTGTGTGTGCATGTTCAAGAGCCTACATGTGTGTGTGCATGTGTGCATGTTGTCTTTTTTTGTTTGCATGTTTATGTGTGTTTATGTGTGCATGCACTTGTGTGTGCATGTGGGCATGCTTGTGCATGTGAGTGCGTGTGTGTGCATGCACATGTGTGTTAGTGCAAGCATAAATGTGTACATGTGTTTCTATGTGTATGCATGTGCGAGAGCCTATGATACATGTGTGTATGCATGTGTTTGTCTATGTGTGTGTGTGTGCTTACGTTTGTTTGTATGCATGTGCATGTGTGTGCCTGAGCATGTGTGTACATGTGTGTGTTTGTGTATCGGTTCATGTGTATCGGTTCATGGGTCTACATATTTATGTGTTTTCATATATCTTTGTGTGTGTATCAGTGTGCTTGTGTGTGTATGCATTTTGAGTGTGCATGCAAATGTGCAAGTGTGTGTGTGTGTGTATATGTTTGTGTGTGCATGTGTGGGTGTGCACATGCATGTCTATGTTTGTATGCATGTGCTCATGTATTTGTGGGGTTTTTTGTATGTTTATGTAAAATGATGTGTGTGTATGAGCATACAAGTTTGTGCATACGTGTGCATGTGCATTTGTGTGTTAGTGTATACAGATGTGCTTGTGTTTTTATGGGCATGCATGGTTTTACGTCTTCTATGTACATGTATGTTCATGAGTTTTTGCATGTGTGAATGCATTCATGGATGTTTGTTAACATGCATGTGTGTGCCTACAAGCATGTTAGGGTATGGGTGAGTTTAAGTGTGTGTGCATGTCCTTGTGTGTGTATATATATGTCTTTCCACATGTTTTTGTGTGTATGTGTAAGCATATGTTCTTTTGTGTATTTGTGTAATTGCAAGCATGCACACGAATGTTTGTGTACTGTAGGTATATTTGTACATGCATGTTGTTTAAGGTGTTTTTCTTAGCATGTGCATACATGTGTGTGCATGTGTGTATGTGTGTCTCTATGTATATGTGGGGGTGAATGTGTGTGTGCATTTTATGTATGCCAGTGTGCACACTTGCATGGATATCTACATGCTTTCATGTGCAAATGCATGTATGTATTTGTGTGTGTATGCATATGTGCATTTGTGCATGTGAGAGGGTATGTGTGTGCACTAATATTTTTTTCATGTTAATTAGTGTGTGTCCTTATGTTTGCATGGGTATGTGCATGCATGTACTTATACAAGCATGTGTGTGCACATTTTTTTATTAGTGTATGTATATGTGTTTGTGCATGTGTGTGTATGTGCATGATATTATGTGTGTGTGTGTGTTGGTATTTGTGCCTATGAATGTCTATTCTTATGTGAGTGTAGGTGCATGCATGTGTGCGTGTGTGCTCGCATTCATGTCCTTGTGTTCTTACATGCATGCATGTGTGTGTATGTGTGTGTTTGCATGTGTGTGCATGTGAGTGTGTGCATATGAAAATATCTGTGTGTGTTTGGGTATTTGTGTGTGTGTATATGTGTTTATGTTTGGGTGCATGTGTGTGAATATTTGTAAGTTATGGATTTCTTCACATACATTGGTCCATGTGTATGTATGTGTGTGTGGTTGTGTGTTCACATGCATGTGTGTGCTCACATATGTCCATGTGTGTTTGTGTGTGTGTGTTCATGTGCATATTTTGATGTGTGTTTGTTTGCATGTACATGTGCATCTGTGTGTACATGTGTGCATGTGTGGTGTGTGTGTGTGTGTGTACATGTACCTGTGTGTTTGTTTTTGCATGGCTATGCTTCTATTTAGGCATGTGTGTGTGTGGGTGGTTTGTATGTATGTATGTATGTATGTGTGTATATATGTGTGCATGCATGTATGCATTTGTGTGTGCATGGGCACATGAGCAAATGTGTGTGGGTGCATGTGGGTGTGTGCATGTGTGTAATAGTATGTTTGCTTGTATGTGCATGTGTTTATATGTGCACACTTGTCCATGTGTGAGTCTATATTGGCATGGACCATTGTACATACAGGTGTGTGTGTGTGTGTGTGTGCATGTGTTCATGTGTGTGCATGTGGACATGTGTGTTTATACATGTGCATGTGTTCATGTTCATGTGCATTAATGAGTGTGTGTGTGTGTGAATGCTTGTGTGTGCACATGTGCTTATTCATGCATGTGTGTGGTGTGTGTGTGTGTGTAGGCATGCATGTGTGTGCTTACGTGTCTATTTATGCACATGTCTATGCTTGAGCACTCTTATATGGGTATGTGCGTGAGTCCAAGCATATGCCTATGCATGGCTATGTGTACATGTGTGCATGTCTTTGTGATTGAGCTTATGTATGCATGTGCACATGTGTGTTTGCCCATGAGCGCATAGGTGTGTGCATGTGTGAGTGTGTGCATGTGCATGTTTGCATGTGTGTGTGTGTGTGTGCATGTGCTTATGCATGTGTATGCATGCATGTGTATGTGTTTGTATTTACATTTGTGTGCTTGTTTGTGTGTGTGCATGAGGGTGTGAATGTGCATATGCGTGTGCATATGTTTGTGTGTGTGAACAAGTGTGTGTATACATGCGTGTTTTTGCATTCATGCACATGCATTTGTGTGTGCATGTGTGTGTATGCATATGTGTGTGTGCTTTCATGTGTGTCTATATACATATTTGTATTCTTATATGTGCAGGTGTGCATGCATGTGCATATGCATGTGTGTGTATGCATTTGTGTGTACATTTCTAAGTGCATGTTTGCATATGTGTGTGCATGTGCATATGCAAGCATACACGTGTTTTGATATTTGTGTATGTGTAGCTATGTGTATGTGTGTGTGTCTTTGCATGTGAATGCTTGTGTGTTTGTGTATGTGTGTGTGTAGGTGCATCTATGTGTGAATGTGTATGCACTTGGTTCTATTTGTGTGTAAGTATGCACATGTTCTTTTGTGTATTTATTGCACATATACATGCACATGTGCATGTGCATATGTGTGTGTGTTTGTGCTTGTCTTTTTTTGTGAATGTGTGCATTTGTGTCTGTATTTGTGCATGTGCATATATATGTGTGTACATGTGTATGTGTGGGTGTGTTTATGCATGCATGTGCATTTGTACATGCTTGTTTGTGTATGTGTATGCACTTGTGTGTGTGCATATGCATATGATTGCATGTGTGAGTGTGCATGACTTTTTATGCATACATTTATGTGCATTATTTTGTGTGTGTGCATGTCTATGAGCCTATGTTTGTGCATGTGTGCTTGAGTGTGCTTTTTTGTTCATGTGTGCATGTCTTTCTATGTGTTTATATGTGCATATGAGTGGGTGTATGTGTGTACACGTGTGTTCTTTTGTGTGCATCTGTGTGGGTCTATACTTTTGTGTGTGCATGCAAGCATTTACGTGCATGTCTATTTGTTTGGGTAGGTGTGTGTGCGTATGTGTGCATGTACTTGTGGGTATGATTGTTTGCATTTCCTCATGTGTATACATGTGTGTGAATGATTGTGTGTATTTCCTCGTGTATTTGTGTGTGTGTATAGGTGCGTGCATTTGTTTGTCTGTATGCGTGCATGTATGAGGTTTGTGTTTCTATATGTTTGTACTATATGTGGTTGTGTTCTTTGTGTCCGCAAAGATGTGTGTGTATTGGCGTGTAGGCATGGATGTGCATGTGCAGGCATGTGTTTGCTCATGCGTGTATGATTTTATGTGCATTTGTGCATGTGTGTGCACGTGTCTACATTTGTTTCATTGTGCAGCTATGTGTGTGTAACTATGTGAGTGCACATACATGTGCATATGCATGTTTAGGTGGGCATGTTCTCTTTTGTGTGTGCTTGTGTGAGTGAATCTATGTGTTCATGCATGTTGCTTAGTGTGAGTGTGCTGTTGATGTTGTTGTGTGTGAGTGCATGTGTATATGTGTGTGCGTGAGTGTACGGTTATGCATATGTGTGTCTACACATGTGTACATGTGTCTATGTACATATGTATGTATGCATGTGCATGAGTTTATGTGTATGTACATGTGCACATCATGCATGTGTGGATGTGTTTGTGTGCACGTGTGTCTGTCGTAGGTGTGTGTGTTTAGGTTTGTATGTGGGCATGTGTGTGCATATGATTGCATGTATTTGTGTGTTATTGCAACATGTGTATGTGAGTGTTTGTGTAATTGCTTGTGTTCGTGTGTGTGAGTGTTTGTGTGCGTGCTTGTGTATGTGTATGCATGCATGACAATATATATGTGTGAGTGCATGTGTGTATGTGTGAATGCGAGTATGCTTGTGTTCATGTGTGCATGTGCAAGTATTTGATCATGCATATGTGCGTGCATGCCTACATGCTGGTTGTGGGCTTCTATGTTTGTGTATATGAGTGCACGTGTGTGCAGGTGTGTGTGCGTGCATGTGTGTGTGCATATGCATGTGTGTCTATTTGCAAGCAAGTTCCTTTGAGTGCTTGCATATTTGTGTGTGTGTACACATGTGTGCGACTGTGTTTGTACATATTTTTGCATTTGTGTGGATGTGCGAGTGCATGTGTGAGAGTGTTTTGGTTCATACCTGTGTGTTTTTTGAGTGTGTTTGTGGCTAAGCATCTGTATTGTTTTATTCGTGTTTGTGTGTATGTGCACGCATTCATGCACATGTGTGTTTTCATGAGCATGTGTTTTTGGTTATGTGTATGTATGCATGCATATGTGTGCTAGTACATGAGTTTGTAGTTGAGGGGTGTGTGTCAGTCTGTACGTGTGTGTGAAATTCCATGTGTATTTGAGTGGGTGATTGTGCATACACGTACATCTTTGTCTATAGGTGTGTGTATTCATGTGTCATAATGTAAGTGTGAGTGCTTGTGTATGTGTGTGTGAACATGAGTACATGTGTGTTCCTATATGATTATGTGCGCATGCAGACAAATGTTTATGTGTGGGTCCATGAGTGTGAGTGTATGTGTGCATATGCATTTATGTGATTGTGCTTGTGCATGTGTGCACATGTGTGTGTGTGTCTTTGTGCATATGTGTGCTTGTGTGTGTATGTGTGTGTGTGCATGTGTGTGAATATGTGTGTGCTTATGTATGTGCTTGTGAGTGTGGTCGTTCACATACAAATGTTTATGTGTGCCTGTGTGTGTTTGTGACTATGTGTGCATATGTGTGTGCTGTCCATGTCTGTGTGAATAAATATGATTTTCTATGCACATGAATGCATTTGTGTATGTGTGTGTGCATGTTTTCATGTGTGCATGTGTGGGTGCATGTTTATGTGCATATGTGTGTACATGTGTTTGTGTGCATGTGCATGCATGTGTGTGTGTACACATGCATGTGTGGGTGTATGTATGTATGTAACTATGTATAATTATGTGTGTAGGTGCATTCATGTTTGCTTGTGCGAGTCTATTTATAAGTGAGCATTCTTGTGTGTGTACTTTTGCATTGCATGCATGTGTGTGTGTACATATGAGCACATAAGAGTTCATGTGTATGTACATGTGTGCATCTATGTTTGTGTATGTGTGTATGAGTGCATGTATGTGCACATGCAAAAGCATTTATGTGTGTCGTGTGTGTGCTATATGTGAATGTGTGCATGTGTTGGGTGTGTGTATGTTCAAGTACATGTGCTTGTGTGCCCGTGTGTGCACATATGCATATCTATATGATTGTGTTTGTTTGAATGTGTGCTTTACGTGCATGTGTATTCTTGCATGTGTGTGGTGCTAGTGTGTGTATTTGTGCAAGTGAGTGTATTTGGTTCTACTCCTACAAGTTTGTGCATGTGTGTGTTTATGTGCTTGTCATGTGTCCATACATATATATATGTGTTTTTGTGTGTGCATCTCTAGGTTTGTGGATGTGTGTGCTTGTGTATGCATGTGTGCATGCAACCCTATGGGGACATGGGTCTATTGGCATTTGTGTGTGTGTGTGTGTGTGTTAATGCAAGCATGTGTGTACACCCTCATATATCTATGTGTGCGTCTATGCATGTGCATGTGTGTGTGCATATATACATGCTTGTGTGTGTGAGTGTTCTTGTGGGTGTGTCTTAGCACACACAAGTGTGAATGTGGGAGTGTGTGGATTTATTTTTAGAATTCATTGATTTGAAAATTTTGGATATAGTTGAAACTATATTTGAGTTTCTTACTAAGACTATTAATAGAGAAAAAGTGAGAAAACTATTAAGTGAACTCACTCCCAAGAAGAAACATAGTGCTCAACAAAATTGTTGAACTATAAATATTTTATGTTGTGATTTAAGTGCCCAAATGTAATCAAATTATGAACTTGAAAGTGGCACATGAGATTTGGTCTAAACTTGAAGTTACTTATAAAGGTACTTATCAAGTTAAGTAGACTAAAATGAAATGCTTGTCCAAGATAATGAATTATTTTAGATAAATATGAATGAGTTTATTAAATCTATTTTTATAATATTTATAAATATTATTAATAGTTTATCTAATCTTGGTAAGAAGTTTTCTATTGGTGAACAGAAGGGGAAGATTCTTTCTATTCATCCTTTATAACATGATCCATTGGTGATGATGTCGAAAAAAACATAAAATATTTTTATTATGTCCTTAGATAAGTTACTAGGTGAGCTCTTAACGAATGAAGTTAAGCTTATAAGAGAAGGGATGAAGAACTTGTGGTTGAAAAAGAAAAGAAAGAAAAGGAAAAAATGATAGTCTTTATAGTCAATTCTTCTTCAAACTTTGACTTCTCCATCTCAAGTTAGGCAACTTTGATTTTAAAAGCTTTATATAGATTATATAATAAAAGAAATGTTGGTAAATGTTTTGATATCAATAAGAAATGAAAAGAAAAGATAATTTAAGAAATAAAAGAGAATGATAGTTTCCCATGAAGAAATAACTTATTATGAATGTAAATTACCTTCATATATAAGACCCAATTGTCCTCACTATAATGAGAGAGTTGTGAATTTTCAAAAAGCAAAGAAGAAGAAAGCTTTGATGATAAATTCTAACTTAATTAAAGGTTTACAAAACCATAGTTGGTCAAGTGATAAATTCTATCTTTCATGCCAATTAAGAAAACAAATTGAAGTGAATTTTAAATGACTTAATGACATTACAACTAAAAAAGTATTAGAATTTATCATTTAGATCTATTTGATCCTATTCATTAACAAAGGCTAGATAAAAGCAAATATGGGTTTATAGTTGTAAATGACTTCATTAGGTTTATATGAGTTCTTTTTGTTAAAAATAAAAATAAAGTTTTGGAAATATTTATAAGATTGATTTCTATGATTAAAAACGAGCAAAACATTAGGTTAGTCATCATTAGAAGTAAAAATGAAGAACTCATGAATGAATTATTTGATGATTTTTATGAAACAAATAGAGTGTTGCATTTTCTTCATCTAGGACTCCTTAAGAAAATTGTGTAATTAAAATAGAGTTTAGAGCCTTACTAGATGTGGTAAGATGTATGCTTAATTAGTATAACATTTTGGAGTATTTTTAGGCTAAGGTAGTTAATAGTTCCTATTATGTGTTTAATTAAATAATATGTAGACCTTTATTAGAAATTTTTTCTTCTGAATTACTTTATGATAACAAGCATAAGATACCAATTTCATGTGTTTTGATGCAAAGTTTTCCCTTTAAATAATAGAAAAATAGATTTAGATAAGCTTGATGCTAAGTATAATTAAGAGACCTTTTAGGATACTCACCTACTTGTAGAATATTTAGGGTATATAATAAGTCAATATTAGTTGCGAAAGAAATAATCTATGTTAAATTTGATAAATCTATTGTTAAAACTTCCAGTAATCATCTTCAAGATGTTCAACTTGATGAATTAGAATACTTAAGTCATAGAGATGAAAAATTA
Organism: Vanilla planifolia; assembly: GCA_023846275.1. NCBI lineage: Eukaryota > Viridiplantae > Streptophyta > Magnoliopsida > Asparagales > Orchidaceae > Vanilla > Vanilla planifolia. The sequence continues at coordinate 9,024,423 of JAIUJO010000015.1, read as the reverse complement.
GAGGATGTAGTTGAAGTTAATGAAATAAAAAAAAAGAAATCAGTTTCAAAAGTAATAAACGAATTGTAAGGTTCATTTTTATGAGTTAAAAAAAAATTTATGGAAAATGATTTTTAAGATGAGACCTAGATTATTATAATGAATAAAGAGTTGATTCAATTTGAGAGAAATCATGTTTGGGCTCTTATACCTAAGTTAAATGATAAAATACTTATTTTTTTTATGAAACTATAATATATTAAAATCAAAAGCGGCATAAGCCATACAAGTATTTCACATATGAGATCCTCACGGAGGATCAAACATGAAAACTAACAAAATAAGTTTGATGAGGGGCTTAGGAAGGGATTCCCTGGATTCCTAGAACTCATTGCAGCATGCAGCACGTGCCACCCAGTCAGTAGGCACATTCCCTTCTCTATGGATTTGAGAAAACCTGATTGCCTCTAGACATCAGGCATACCTGATAGTCATAGCAAAGTGTCCAGCCACAGGGGAGGTGTGATATAATCTCACGAACCTCCTGAAGCACCATCATCGAGTTAGTTTGAATCTCCATGGCCCTGTTGTGGGGAAGGGAACCCCTTTGCATGTTAAAGGACTCGAGCATAGCCTGGACCTCCATCGCATCGACAGTCGGAGAGAAAGCCCTCTTACCAGCCACCAAGAATGGCCTCCTCATGCAGTCTTTGACTACCAGGCCAACGCCAACAATGTTATCCCCTACCGCAGCATCATAATTAGCTTTTATCCATCTTGTTGGGGGGGGGGGAACCCAACCATGGGTTACAAGCAGGTCCAAAGAGTTGCAAGGATTCCCGCTGGACAGGGATGAATAGAAGTTTTGTTGTCTTACTGTAGTAATCACCTCAATCTTGATCATCCTTAGCAGTGTGTGCGGCATGGCCATCGGATTATTATGCCTCATCACATTCCTCCTTGCCCTGATGTAGTACATGCTGGTGGCAAACGTGGTAGTAGTCCCAGCACTAGCTCCGTATCGTGCTACCGACGAGCCCATGAACCTCAGTAGCTGGTCTAGGAAACTTTGCCCAGCACCCGCACCTGTGGGTCGTCCCAGTGCAGCCATTGCCACATGGGCCTAGCAGCCATCCAAGAGTTCTAGTGCGCGCTGGCAGTCCCAGAACACGTGCTGCATGGATTCCTCCTCTGCGTAGCCCCAGTTGCTGTTCTCGAGCATTCCCCTGCGGGCCAGCCCCGTAGGGAGGAAGTCACCAGTGACTCGCCACATGAACATTTGCACCCTCAGCACTGCTTTAATCTTCCAAATGAACCTCATCTCATCCGCGTGACGCCGACCACCCCGCCTGACGGTGTCATTAGCTCTTCACACCATGTGCGTATCAATTCTCCCACTATCGACCCTCGTCGTTTCTGTGTGCTTCTGAAGGAGCTTGTCCTGGGCTGACGTCCGGGCTCTAGGGAGATGTAGAATTCTGTCAATACTTATTGATACAAATAGATGCTGAATAATAAATAAAAATGCCAAAGTTATTAAGAATAAAGAGAAACTAAATAGATATATAAATGTATATTAAAATATACTTTTAAATAGATATATAAATGAAGAAGTGTATATTGAACAACCCCTACGACTTAAGATACATGATAAGTTAAATCAAATATACAAACTTGACAAAGCACTTTATGTTTTAAAGCAATCTCCAAGACGTTAGCATCCAAGATTATTCATTCTCTTGCATCAAATGGTCTTCATTGAGTCAAGCAAGATAATATTTTATTTATTTAAAATTTAGTTGAAGGATAATTGATATGTTAAGTTTATGTGGATGATAATCTTTGGAGTCTCTAATAAAGGGATGCATATGAAGTCAACAAATTTAAAAAAAAACTAAATTAAAATTTAGTATGATATGAGAGTTAACCTTCTTCTTGGGACTTTAAGTTAAGCAAACAAGCAAAGGAATCTTTATTTCTGAAAGTATTTGATGAAGTTACTAAAACAATTTGGTTATGAATACATGAAGTAAAGGAAGACTCCCTTTTACTTCAAGTTCAAAAGCTTGTTGACAAAAGATATTTAAAGGAATGATAGAGTATTAGTATATCTTCCTACAAGTAGGTCTAGTATTATATTTAGTGTAAGTTTTTGTGTGAGATTTCACACTAGTCCAAGAATTCACATTTATATATAATAAAAAAAAAAATTTAAATATCTTATATGCTCTAAGACATTAGGCTTAGGGTACCATGTATATGAGTTTGGATCTAATAACCTGCAAAGATGCTAACTTTGTTGGTAATAAGATTGATATAAATAGTAGCTTTAGTATGTACTAATTGAATGTTGGTTTACTAATTTCTTAGGCTAGTAGAAAATAAAATTATTTGAAACTATTAATAATAGAGATCAGGTACATAGTTTTATATAGTTGTGTTACTCACGTTCAACAAATTAAACGAGAACTTTTAGATTATGGCTTAAAATTTATACAAAGTGTAATTTTTTGTGATAATTTAAGTGTAATTTATTTAATAATAGATCCTATTCAACTCTCTAAAATAAATCATATAGAGTTAAAACATCACTTTATTAAAGAGTGTGTAAGAGAAAGTGATTCAATTGTTATTTATTCCATCTTTTACCCAATTAGTTGATATTTTTGCTAAGTCATTAGCCAGTAAAGTCCTTCATAGACTTAGATTGATCTTAAGTGTAATTAACCCTTTTGAATAGTTGCAAAAAAGGAGGAAAAACTTAATACTAGAATTTAGGAAGAATATAGGTTATCAAACAAGGCAACCTAAAATGTTAAGTATTATATTACTTAATTTTTTCATTAATGTTGCATTTTATTGATTAATATCCGTTCAATTTTAGCATTGGTTTTATAATCCTCAAGGGAGAGATTATTCTATCTTCTGATTTGATGATCACAAAATGAAACAAAATATTACTAGTATCATAATGAGTTTAGTGTTGTTTCAATAAAATCTTAATGTTTACTATAGTAGTTTTTGTTTTTTGGAGTAAAGATTATAACATATGTAGTTAATGAAAATTGAAGGATCAACTTACTAATTTTTGCACTAAGAACCATGTTCTTTATGGAGTGGATAATCCATAAACAACTATATTTCTAAATATCTATATGGTTAATATGTTAAACCTTTATTTTCTTGAAAATTATATCACATACTATTATCATGATTCAGGTATATTTGAGTTAGTTTTCTTAGTGATGCATTATGTTTCAATTAGTTTTTAAAACTAAGTCTTTTCAAGTTCTAAAATTTCATAATTTTAAAACATAAATTGGCTTACGCACCCAACACTTCCAACAAGCCCAAAGGCTTGTAGGATTCCTGTAGTGTTAGGCATGGGTGTTAAATAGCACAAGTTTGGAGCCCGACTGAAACTGAGTCAGGGTCAGGCCAAAGTATTAGTTAAAGCATAAATTCCATAATGACTGGGGTTAATCAAGTCAAGACATGACTCATGAAATAGATTACATATAATAATTCAAGTTAGACTCGTTAACGATTAAGTAATTGGCTTAGGTTAGGTTAGACCTATTTTAATATTTTTCATAAGTGCCTTTGGTAATGACAACCTAAGGGTACCCCACGGTAGCCAACCCAATAAGCCATATATTGCATGTAAAAAATAATATAAGGAAAAACACATGCATTACTTTGTAATATGGAACTAAAAAATGAATTTTTTTTCATTCCAAAATTTAACACAATTGTACTGAACGATCATGCATTTTTGTGATTGAGTGGTCACATTTTTCCTTGCATTTAAAAATAATTTTTTTCATTTAGTCATTCATTTAGAATACTTAATCGAATGATTGAGAACCCCCTCCACCTTCGTCAATAGTATCCTAATCATCATCACCATCCTTCCAACATTTTAATTTAATTATCTAAATCATATATCACTATGATAAGAATTGGATCATTTGACTATTATTTTGATCAAACGATTCCAACTCCATCTAGCAGAATTGGATGACAACTGTGTTTTGTCTTCCTCATTCATCTCCTACAATGACTATCTTTTAAAAAATGCTAATTTTAGTCTTTGGTGGAATTATTTTGGGTTTTTTATTTGAATTAAAATAAAAATTTCATAAGTGATACAAAAAAGTCCAAAACTAGGAACATCAAATTTCAACATGTTTATTGGACTTATGAGTCTTTCAATTATTATTTATTCTACTCTCTTCCATAACTATTTCACATCACGATAACATCTGTATCATTAATTGTTTCTGTCACTCTTGCTTGAAAAATTTAAAAGTGCAGGAAATTTGTATACAAAATTTTTTGTAAAGCTCTTGACTTTTTTGTGTAGTTAAATTTTGTCGATTTTAGTGTCTTATTGAGGCACGAATTTGCAATTAGTTACACCTTCAAGCCTTAGTAAAAAGTGTGTGCTTAGTGGGAGCTTGATGAGTGACCAAGGTGGATAAGCATAAGTTTTGGCCAAATAACCTAAAAAATCATACTACATTTTTTTATTATTGAGCACGTTTATTTTGTTGAAAATATTCATAAAAATAATTTTTTTAAGTGTCAAAATTTTCCTTTAATTCATAACTTTTTAAAAATTAAAAAATTATTCAATACATAATTAACCATTCCTCATTTGCAAGATTTTCCTTACATAATTCATAAGAAGTGCATATGCATATGTGACTGTTTATGTGCATAGATGCATGTTTTTGTGAGTGTGTATAAGAGAGCATGTTTGTGCATGTGTGTAAGTGTGTTTTTGTGTATGTGCTTATGTGTGTTTAAGTGTGGGTGCATATATGGGAGTGTACATCTTTGTGCTCTATAAGTGTGTAGGTGTGCATGTCCATGTATGTGTATGCACACACGTGTGTGCGTGTGTATTTGAGTGTGTGTATGCATTTAGATATGTTTGGGTGTTTGTTAATGTGTGACTGTGTTCATGTGAGATCATGTGTGTCTACCAAAAGGTTTATGCATGTAGGTGCATTTGTGTGCATTTGTATGCATGTGTGTGTGTGCATGTGTGAGCATGTGTGTGTGAATGTATCTGTATGTACTTGTGCACATCTATGTGTGTGTGTGAGTGTTCGTGTGTGTATCTACTTGTGTTTATGCATGTGTGTGTGTGTGCTTGTATTTAGATGTGTGTGTGTTTGCATGTGCATTGATATGTGTTCTTGGGTACGTGTGCATATGAGTGTGTGTGTGTGTGGATGTGTGTGTTTTTTGTGGGTGTTTGGGTCAATGTGTGTGTGCATGTAAGCATGTGTTTGTATGGATTTCTTTGTGAATGCATGTCTATGTGTGTGTGTGTGCATATGTGTGTGCTTGTGCAAGTGTTTGTACATGTATGTGCATGTTTATGTAGATGTGTGCCTGTGTGTATTTGTGTATGTGTGCATGTGAACGTAAATAGATGGATGTGTAGGGTTGCATGTTTATCCTTGCATTTTGTGTGCATGTGTGTCTTAGCATCCACACATGTGTTTTATGCATGCATTTGTGTGTTCATATTTGTGTGCCCTTTGCATGCACATCATTGCGTCTGAGTGGGGGTCGGTATGATTGTGTGAGTGCTTTCATGTGCATGTGTGTGTTCACTCACACATGTGTGAATGATTTTTTGAAACTTCTTGTTTGTGTGTTTAGGAGTTTGTACCTATGTATGTGCAAGTGTGTATCTATGTGTGTATATGTGTTGGTGCATGTGCATGTGAGTATGTGTGTATCTCTTTGTCTACAATTATGTGCATGTGTGGGTTTGTGTGTGTGTGTGTGCATGTGAGAGAGAGTGTGTTTGTAGGTGTATATGCAAATGTGTACATGTGTGTGTGTGTGTGCATGCATAAGTGCATATATGTCTGCATGAGTGTGCATTCTTGTGTGTGCATGTAGGCACATGTGTGAGCATATGGGAGTGTGTGTTCATGTATGTGTGTGTGTGCATGTGTGTGATTGTGTATATAATCATGTGTGTGTGTTTGTGTGCTCAAGTGTGTGCATGTATTTGCTTCCATGTGTGTGTACTTCACATGTGTACGTGTGTGCATTTGGTTTTAAGTGCACTCATATGAGTTCTAGTGTATGTGCATTTATGCATTTGTATGCATGTGTGTATGTATGTGTGCATGTATGTGCACATATGTGTTTGTATTTATTACAGTGAGCAGTATGCAAGCATATGGATGTGTGTGTCTGTGTGTTTTCATATGTGCACGTGTTCATGAGTGTTTCTACATGGGAGTGAATGAGTCTCTGCTTGCTTGTGTGAGCACATGTATGTGTTTATGTGGGTGTGCATTTGTGTGTGTGTTTGCATGTACACATATGTGAATGTCTATATGTGTTTGACATATGTACATGCATATATGTGTATATGCATGTTTACATGTGCATGTGTGGTTGTGTGTTAGTGCTTTCATGTGTATATCGATGTGTGAACTTGGGCATCTATGTTTGCTATTGTAGGCATGTGCATGGGTGAATTTTTATGTGTATGCATGTCTGTGAGAATGCTTTGGTGTGTGTGCATAGAAGTGTGTGTGCATGTGCATGGCCATGTGTGTATGTGTGTGCATGTATGAGCATGTGTGTTGTGTGTGCATGTGTGTGGACATTCGGGCTTTTATGTGTACTGATGTGTGCATGTCTATGTGCATGTGTGTGCTTATTGTACGTGCATGTGTATGTGCATGTGTGTGTTTGCATTCTTATGTATATGCATGGGTGTATGCGTGTGTGTGTGCTTGTGTCTGTGCATATGCTTGTGTGCATTCACATGCATGTATGTGTATGTATATGTTTGTATGCATCAAATTAAGTCCAAAACTAGGAGCATCAAATTTCAATGTGTTTATTGGACTTATGAGTTCTTTCAATTATTATTTATTCTACTCTCTTCTAAAACTATTTCACATCATCATGATAACATCAATATCATTAATTAATTTCTATCACTCGTTCTTAAAAGATTTAAAAGTGTTTGAATTTTGTATACAAATGTTTTTTTAATGCTCTCGATTTTTTGTGTGTAGTTAAATCTTGTATATTTTAGTGTCTTGCTGAAGCATGGATTTGCAATAAGTTACCCCTTCAAACCTTAGCAAAAGTGCATGTGCTTAGTAAGAGTTCAATAAGTGACGAAGGTGGATAAGCCTAGGCTTTTGCCAAACCACATAAAAAATTATACTACATTTATTTATTGTTGAGAAATTTTATTTTGATAACAATATTCTTAAAACTAAATTTTTTTAAGTGTAAAAATTTTTCATTAATTCAAATTTTTTTTAAAATAAAAAAATTTATTAAATACATAATTAACCCCTCCTCACATGCATGTTTTTCCTTAAATAATTCATATGAAGTGCATGTGCATGTGTGACTGTGTGTGTGTATGTATGCAAGTGTTTATGAATGTGTATATGAGAGAGCATGCTTATGCATGTGTGTGTGTATTTGTGCATGTGCTTATGTGTGTTTAAGTGTGTGTGCACATGTGGGAGTGTACATCTGTGTGCTTTATAAGTATGTAGGTGTGCATGTCCATACATGTGTATGCACACACATGCATGTGCATTTGAGTGTTTGTGTATTTATATATATTTTGATGTGTGTTCATGTGTGAGGGTGTTCATGGGAGACCATGTGTGTCTACAAGAAAGTTTATGCTTGTAGGTGCATGTGTGTGTGTGTGTGTGCATGTGTGTGTGAGTGTATCTGTGTGCACTCGTGCATCTCTATGTGTGTTTATGAGTGTTCGTTTGTGTATCTACTTATGTTTATGCTCGTGTGTGTGTTTAGGTGTGTGTTAATGTGTGTGTGCTTGTATTTGCATGTGTGTGTGCATGTGTGTGGATATGTGCTCTTGGGTATGTGTGCATATGAGTGTGTGTGTGTGTGTGTTGTTTGTTGGTGTTTGGGTCAATGTGTGGAGTGTGTATGTAAGTATGTGTCTGTATGGATGTGTTTGTGAATGCATGTCTATGTGTGTGTGTTCATATATGTGTGCTTATGCATGTGTTTGTATATGTGTGTGCATGTTTATGTGTATGTGTGCATGTGAGCAGTTGTGTATGTATGCATGTGTATGAAAATACATTCATGTGTTGGTGTGCATATCTATTCTTGCATGTTTGTGAGTAATGTGTCTTGGCATTTACACATGTGTTTTGTGTGCACATGTGTGAGTTCATGTTTGTGTGTCTTTTGCATGCACATCTTTGCATCTGAGTGTGTGTGAATAAGACTTTGTGAGTGCTTTCATGTGCATGTGTGTGCACTCACACATGTGTGTATGCATTTTTGAGACTTCTTGTGTGTGTGTTTAGGTTTTTGTGCCTATGTATGTGTAAGTGTGTATATATGTGTGTATATGTGTTGGTGCATGTGCATGTCTGCATGTGTGTCTCTCTGCATCTACATGCATATGCATGTGTGCATGTGTGGGTTTATGTGTGCGTGCATGTGAGAGAGAGTGTGTTTGTAGGTGTGTATGTGAATGTGTATGTGTGTGTGTGTGTGCATGCATAAGTGCATATATGTGAGCATGACTGTGCATGCTTTTGTGTGCATGTAGGCACATGTGTGAGCATATGAGAGTGTGTGTTCATACATGTGTGTGCATGTTTGTCATTGTGTACATATTCATGTGTGTATGTGTTTGTGTGCTTAAGTGTGTGCATGTATTTTCTTGCATGTGGGAGTGTGTGCATTTTGTTTTATGTGCACTCATATGAGTGCTAATGCATGTGCATCTATGCATTTGTATGCATGTGTGTATGTATGTGTGAATATATGTGCACATATGTGTTTGTATGTGTTACATTGAGTACTATGCAACAATACGCATGTATGTGTCTATGTGTTTTCATATGTGCACTTGTTTGAGTTTTTCTACATAGGAGTAAATGTGTGTGTACATGCTTGTGTGTGCACATGTATGTGTTTATGTGGGTGTGCATTTGTGTGCTTGTTTGCATGCACACATGTGTGAATGTCTATATGTGTTTGATTGTGTAATATGTGTATATGCATGCCTACATGTCCATGTGTGGACGCGTGTGAGTGCATTCGTGTGTGTATGCATGTGTGTGCTTGGGCATCTATGTTTGTTGTTGTTGGGATGTGCATGTGTGCATTTTTATTTGTATACATGTCTGTGAGTGTGCTTTGGTGTGTGTGCATAGAAGTGTGTGTGCATGTGCATGGCCCTATGTGTATGTTTGTGCATGTATGAGCATGTGTATGTGTCTATGCACGCATGTGTGTTGTGGGTGCATGTATATGGACATTCGTGCTTGTGTGTGCATGCCTGTGTGCATGTGTGTGCTTGTTGTGTGTGCTTGTGTATGTGCATACGTGTGTGTGTGTGTGTGCATTCTTATGTATATGCAAGTGTGTATGTGTTTGTGTGTGTGATTGTGTGTGTGCATATGCATGTGTTGTGTCACATGCATTTGTGTGTATGTGTATGTTTGTATGCATCTTTGTATTTGTGCATGTGTGTGTTTGTGCATACATGTGGTTTTGTGCATGTGCATGTGTGTATGTATATGTGTGGTTTTTTATTTGTGTGTGTATGTGAGTGTTTGCATGTTTTTTGTTTGTGCATATTTGTGGGTGCAAGTATATGTGTGTGTGTATGTTTTTCATTTATGCATGTGTACAAGCATGCGCATATTTTTCATTTGTTTGCACTTGTATGTGCTTGTCGATCTATTTGTTTTTGTCCATGTGCTTATTTGCATATGTGTGTGGGTGTGTTTGTTTGTGTTTTTGTTTGTATGTGTATGTACACAAGCATATGTGTATGTCTGTGTGTACATGTTGGTGTGAGAGTGCATATGTGTTTGCAAGTATGTGTGCATGTGTTTGTGTACATAAAAGTAAATATGTATATGCTTGCGCATGTGTGTGCATGTGCTTGTGTGTACATGTGCATGTGCTTGAGCATTTGCATGTGTCTGCATAGGTATATGCACATGTGTGTGTGTGTGTGTGTGCATTGGCGAATGTGTGAATGAGTACATGTATTTGTGCCTACATGTTCATGTGTGTGTGGAAGCATGTAGGTGTGTATGTTTGGATGTATGCTTCAATGTTTATCAGTATATGTGTGTATGTGTCTATGTGTGTGCATGTGAGTGCCAACAAGCTTGGGTGTGTGTGAACTTGTTGTTTGCATGTACATGTATTTATGTGCATGTGTGTGTACATTTGCATGTGCATTTGAGTACGTGCATGCTTGTGTGTGTGCATGTGTTCATGTAAAAGTCTGTATGTGTGAGTGTGTGTGTGTGTGTTTGTGTGTGTGTCATTGGGTTTTTGTTTTTGCACTCAAGTGTGTGTGTGTGTGTATTGGCATCAATGTGTGTGGGTGTATGCATATTTGTGTGTATGTGTGTCAGCATGTGTGTTGTATATGTACATATGCATGTGTGTGTCTATGTATGTGCATGTTAGTGTGTAAATTTGTGTGTGTGTGAGTTGTCCTATTTTTAATTATGTTGTTTGTATTTGTGCATATAGGGGTGTGTACATGCTTACATGCATGTGAGTATTTTTTAGTGTGTTCATGATTGTGTTTGCATGTGTTTGTGTGCTTGTGTGCATGTTTGTGCTTATGTATGTGTGGTTGTGCTTATGTGTGTGCATGAGATTATGTGCATGCATGCATGTGTATATGTGTGTAGGTGCATATGTGTGCATGTGCAGGTGTGTACATTTATGTGCACATGTGCACACATTTATGTGTACACACAAGTCCACATGTGTGTGGTGTCTGTCAGTGTATGCCTGATATGTGCCTTTGTGCATTTTTGCATATGAACATTCATGTGTCTTTGTTTGTGTATGTGTGCATGAGTGTGTTTGTGTATGTGAATGTATGAACATGTACGTGTGTGTGTATGCTTGTGTACTTGTGTTAGTGTGTGTTTTTATCATTCGTGTGTGTGTGTGTGCACACATGTGTGTATGTGCATGTGTGTGTATGTCAATAACCATGTGTGTAGGAGCCTTTGGGTGATCGTGTCTATGTGTGTGTGTGCGTGCATGTGTGGGTGTTCTTGTGTGTACATATGTGTGTGCGTGTGTTGGTATTCTTATGTGTGCATGTGTATGTGTGTACGTGTCTGTTTGTGTTTAGCTTTGTGTTTATGCATTGGTGTGTGTGGGTTCATGTGTGTGTACATGAGTGTGCTTATGCATGCATATGTGTGTATGCATTTGTGTGGGAATGTTTATGCACCTTGTGTGTGTGTGCTCCTTTGTGCATTTCTACATGTATTTGTTCATGTGTGTGCATGTGTGTGAGTATAAGTGTGTGTTGATGCATGTGGATAATGTCTATGTTATGTGTTCTTATGTGCACATTTATGTGCATTCAGGTATGCATATATGTGTGCATCTATTTGTATGGGTGCATGTGTGCATATGTGTGTTCATGTGTGAGTAAATGCTCTAGTGTCTGTATGTGTGTGTTTGTTCATTAAAAAATGCATGCATGAGCATGCATGTGTGCATCAATGCATGTGTATCCATCTTACTCTGTGTGTGTTTTTGTGTGTGTTAGTGTGTGTCAGCAGATGCATGTGTGCATAAATGTGTGTGCATGTGCATGCATGTGTGTACATGCATGATTATGTTTGTGTGCATGTGTGTGCATGCAATTTCATGTTGGTTCATCTGCATGTGCATTTTTGTGCATCGGTGAGCATCTGTATATATGAGTGTATGTGTGACGTGTTTGTGTGTGTGCTTGTATGTTTTTATCTATATTTTATGTGTGTGTGCAATTTTATGAATGCTTGTGTGTGTTCATGTGTGAGCATGCATGTATGCATGTGTGAGTGTTCATTTATGTGCATGTGTTTGTTACTATATCTGTGTGTATGTGCGTGTGTGTGTGGATGCATTTGCATTTATATGTGTATGTATGTACAAGTTCTTTCATATGGGTGTGTATATGCACACACGTGTGTGTGAGCATATGTCATTTATGTGTTCATGCATTTGTGTATGTGTGTGCATGTGTGTATCAGTCCATGTGTATTTGCATGCACACATGTGTGTGAGTACGTGCATGCATGTTTGTGTACTATGCATGTGTGCATTCTTGTTCTTGTGCTTGTATTCTTACATGTGTGCTTCTGTGCATGCGAGTAGGTGTATCAGTATGTGCATGGCTTTTTGTGTCAGTGTGTGTGCATGTGTGTACTTGTACTTTTGCATGCATGACATATGCATGAGCTTGTGTATGTGTATTTGTGTGTGTGTGTGCTTATGTGCATATATGTTTGTGGATGAGTCTGTGTCTGTGTATACTACTATGCATGTGTGAGTGTCTGAGTATGCAAGTGTGTGCATGTGTGAACATTTCCATGCATGTTTCTGTTTATGTGTGTGTGCCTATACCTGTGAATGTGTATGTTAGCTCATGTGCATAGTTTTTTGTATTTATGTGTGTATGCATATGTTTGTAAATTTGTGTGTACCTTTTTTTATACATGTGTGTGCTTATGCATGTCTATTGTGAATGTGTACACATGGCTAAACATGTAAATATGTGTATATGTTTGTAAGTGTATTTGTTTGTGTGTGTGTGTGCAAGTGTTTGTTAATTTTTGTGTGTGCATGTGCACATGCATGTGTGTGTGTGTGTGTTCATATGGCTATACATGCATGCATGAATGTATGTGCATGCATGCACAAGTGTATGTGTGCTTGTGTATGCATATTTGTTTGATAATGCATGTGTGTGTGTGTGTGCATGTGATTGTTTGTATGCTTGTGTGTGTATATATGTGCATTTTCTTTTGTTTGATTATGCATCTGCATGTGTGTGCATGTACATTTGCATTTGTGAATGTGTGTGAGCGTATGCACGTGTTTATGCATGTGTTTATGTATTTATATGTATGTGTGTGTTTGTTCTTGTGCTTGTGTTTGTGTACATGTGTGCATTGGTGTCCATATATGTGTGTTTGTAGTTGTATATTCATTCGAGCATGTAAATACTTTAAAAAATGTCTACACATGCATGCAAGTGCACTTGCATGCATGTGTCTGCATGCATGCATGCATGAGTGTGGGTAGGTATTAGTGAATCTGTGTTTGCGTGCATGTATCTATGCATGTAAATGCATATTCGTTGGTAGTGCATGTGCACTTTGATAGTGTGTATTTGTGTAGGTATGGATGTATATGGGGGTGGGCATCTTTGTGAGCATGTGCAATCACGTGTGTGCATGTAAGTGCTTGCATATTTGTATGTCTTTGTGCATATGTGTGCGTGTGTGTGTGTGCATGTGTGTGACTATATGTGTTCACGTTTGTATAGGTGTGTGTGCATATGCAGGTGTGAGTACATCATGTATGTGCATGTGTGTGTTAATTATGTGTGTGTGCATGCTTATTATTTTTTATGTGTATTTGTATGTTCATTTAAAAGTTGGGGTGTGTGTGTGTGTCTTCCTATGCATATATGTGTGTGGGTGAGTATATGTGTGTTGGTGTGGTGTGTGTTGGTGTGGTGTGTGTTCGTGTGTGCATGTTTGTGTGTGCATGTGTGTGTATACTTTTGTGTTTTTAGATGCATGCATGTTTGCATATGTCAATGCATTCATGTGTGTGTGAGTGCTTGGTTGGTGCATGTGTTTATGGGCGCATGCATTTGTTGGTGTGTGTGTTTGTGCATATGTGTGCATGTTAGTGTGTTCATGTAAGCATTCATGTGTGTGCTAATGTGGGTCCATGTTTGTTTGTGCTACGCACATGCATGCATGCATGTGTGCATGAGCATGGGTGTGTGTGGATGTGTGCATATTTTTGTGCACATGCACCGGTGTGTATGCTTGTGTGTGTTTATATGTGTGTGTGTGTGTGTATGTTTGTGCATATGTTCATAACTGTGTGTTTTTCAGTGCATATGTGTGTGTATCTATGTGCATGTGTGTCTTTGAGTGCATTTGTGCATGTGTATCTATGGTTATGCACATGCTATGTGCATGTGTGTAGGTTTATGTGCATGTGCATGTGTGTGGGTTTGTGGGAGTGAGCATGTGCATCCATCTATGTGTGCATGCATGTGTAAGCAGTATTGATGCGTTTCTTTGTATGTATGTGTGTGTGTGTGTGCATACATGTGTGCAGGTGTCTTGGTGTATGTGTGTGTAGGTGTGTGCAAAGGGGTGCATGTGTGTTCTTGTGTACATGTGCATGTCTACATGTGTTTGTGCATGTACGTGTGTGTATACATCGTGCATGTTTGTGTGTGCATATGTGCATGTGTGTTTGTGTGCAAGTGTCTTGGTATGCATACTTGTATATGTAGGGAAGTGTACATGTCTATATGCATATGTGTGTGCATTTGTGTGCTTGTGTCTGTGCATGTGAATGTGCATGTGTGTGTACAAACTTTTGTATGTGTGCATCTATGTGTGCATATGTGTATAAATGTGTATAAATGTGGATGTATGCATTCGCACATGGATGTTCATGTGTGTATGAGTGCGTGTTTGTGCAACTTTGTGTTTGTTAATGTGAGTGTCAACATGTTTTTGTGCGTGCATATGTCTGTTTTTGTGTATGTGTTTTTGCATTTATGGTTATATATATGCATGCACATGCTTATGTGATTGCATGTGTGTGTGTGTGTGTGTGCACATATGTAGGTGTATGTGTGTGTATGTATATATATATATATATATATATATATATATATATATATATATATATGTGGTGTGTGTGTGTGTGTGTTTGTGTGTGTTTATGCATTTGTGTGTGCAAGTGAGCATGTATATGTCTGTGTTTATGAATATGTGAGTGTGTGAGTTAGTGCATTTGTGTGTGTTTCTATGCATATGTGTGTTGGTGTGTGTGTGTATTTGTGCATGTGTGTTTGTGTGAGCATGTGCATGTGTGCATGTGTATATGAGTGGGTTGTATGGGTATAAAATTGTGTCCATGTGTGCATGCTTGCTTATGCAAGTGTGTGTGCATGTATATGTGCAAGTGAGTGGGTATGTGTATGTGTGCATGTTCTTTTGCATTTACATGTGTGTGCACGGATGTGTGCATAGGTATGTGTGTGTGTGTGCATGTGTGTTAGTATATATGTGTATGCATACATATATGTGTGCAAGCATGATTCTTGTATGTGTGGGTGCATGTGGGCATATGTGCATGCATGTGGGTTTGTGTGTGAATGCATGTGTGAGTGTGTGTATATGCATCGATGTGTGTGTGTGCAATTGTGAGTGAGTGCATACAATATTGTATGCATATGTATACTGGTGTCTGTGTTTATGTGCATGTGGGTGTGTTTTTGTGCATGGTTATGCATGGTTATGTGTGTGTGCATTTGTATGTGCATGTGTGTCTATGTGTACATCCTTATGTGTGTATGTGAGTTCATTTGTATATGTGCATGTTTTTGCATATGGCATTATGTTTGTTTTGTTAATGCAGGCTTGTATGTGTTTGTGTGTGCATCAATGCTAGTATGTGTGGGTGTGTGTGCAAGTTTGTGTGTACATGTGCATGTGCATGTGTGTTCATGTATGTGCATATGTGTGTACATGTGTGTGTGTATGTTTTTGTGTGTGTGTGTGTGTTTGTGTGTGTGGATATGTGCATGTGGGCATGTGTGTATGCTTGTGTGTGTGGATATGTGCATGTGGGCATGTGTGTATGCTTGTGTGTGTGTTTATGTGTGTGTGTGTGTGCATGTTTAGATATATGTTATTCGTGTACGCATACGTGTTTGTGTGCATTCCTACATATATGTGTGTGTATTTGTGTGTGTGTGTGTATATTTGTATGTATGCCCTTCTATGTGCTTGTATGTTCATACATGCATATGCCAAGAAGTGTGTGTGTGTTTTACATGCATTTGTATGCATATGTGCATGTTTATGCTTGTGTATGTGTGTGCATGTGCCTATATGTGTGCACATGTCTATATGCATGTGTGTTGTGAGGGTGTGTGCATGGGTGCTTGTGTTTGCATGTATGTGCTCATGTGTTTGTGTGTGTGTCTATGCTTGTGTTGTTTTGTGGATTCTTTATGTGCATGTGTGGTTCTACATTTGTGTGTGTGAAGCTATATGTGTGTGTCTTCTTTTCTTTACTTGTGTACAAGCATGTTCATGGGTGTGCATGTGTGCCTGTTTGTGTGTGTATAACTTTGGATATGTGCTTGTGCGCATATGTGTGTATGGGGTTTTGTGTGTAGGTATGCATGCATGTGTGCGTATGTTTCTATGTGGATGTGCATGCATGCATGTAGATATATGTATGTGCCTTTGAGTGAGTGTGGTTGTGAACATTCACTTGTGTTTGTTTGTGCATGTGTGTATAGGTGTGTTTGTGCATTTGTATGCATGTATATGTGTTCATGTGCCCAAGTGTGTGTTTATGTGTGCATGTGTGTGTGTGCTTCAATATTTGTGCATATCCTTACAGATGCTTGTGAGTGTTCATGCTATTTGTGATTTTTTGAGTGCCTATGCATGTGCATGTATATGTTTTGTGCACGTTCATGTGTGTTGGTGTGTGTGTGCTTATTCATGTATTTACACTTGTGTGAGTGTAGGCATGATCATGCATTTGTGTGCATCTATGTGTAAGCGTATTTGTAGTTGTGTGTGCATATGTGTGTTCATATGTGTGTGTGTGTGTGGGTGTGTGCACTCATGAATGTGTTTGTGTGCTTGTCCATGTGTGCGTGAGCATGTGTCAAAATATGTCTATTCACATGTGTGTGCATATGTGCATGTGTGCACATATGTGCTTGTATTTGTTCATGTGTGCACATGTGTGCTTATATTTGTTCATGTGTGTATGTGCATGTGTCTATCTATGTGTATATGTGTGTGTGTATATGTCCGCATGTGGTAGTTGTGTGTCTATGTCGTTGTGTGTGTGTGTGTGCATGCACATGCATCTGTTTGTGTGCATGTGTGAAAGGCCATGTGTGAGTGTGCCTTTGTTTGATAGTGTGCATAGAAGTGTGTGTTCATGTGGTGTGGATGTGTGTGGATATGTATGCATAGAAGTGCTTATACGTGCATGGATGTGTTTGTATGCAATTGTATGCTTGCTTGTGTGTTTGTGCATTTGTGCTTACATGTAAGTGCATGTCTGCTTGTATGCGCATGACTGTGTGAAAGTCTATGTGTTTGTGTGGATTATTGTATGTGCTTGTGTGTACAAATATATGCACATTATCTGCATGTGCATGTGCACTTTTGTGCATCTGTGTAGAAGCTTATTTGTGTAGGTACATGCATGCACATGTGTATGTATGTTCAAGTGTGAGTGTGTGTATATGTGTCTATGCATATGGATTTTGTGTGCATGTCTGCATCTACATTCATACATGTGTGTATGCATATGCATGTCTGTGTGGTTGTGCATGTTTGTGCAAGTGCATGTGTGCATTCATTTATGTCTGTATGTGTGTGTGTGTTCATGTATGTTACATCTATATGTACCTAATAGAGTGTCTATGTGTGTGCGTGCATTTGTGAGTTTGTTTGTGAGTATGTAAGCATGCACATGTGCATGTGCATATATGCCAGAATACATGTGCGTGTTTACATTTCTTTATGTGCTTATAAAAATGTGTGTGTGTGTATCTACATGTGTGTATGGTTTGGGCATGTGTTTGTGTTGGTCTATCATGTGTATCAGCATATGCATGTGTGAATGACTATGTGTGCATGCATGTGTGCGTGCGTGTGCTTGTGTGTGTATGCATGTGTGGCCAAATGCATGTGTGTGTGTAAATCTATGTGTGGGGGTTTGTGTGCATGTGTATGTGCATGTGCTCTTGCATACATGTGCATGTCTATGTCAGGGTGTATAAATGTGTCTATAAGTGTGTGTAATTATTCTTGTGAGTGGTTGTGTGTGTTTTCAATTCTGTGCATATGTTTATGCATATGTATGTGTGTGTGGGTGTATTTACATTTATATGTGCATGTGTATACAGGTGTTTATGTGTGCTTGAGCGTGTTTCAGCATGTGCACTTTTGTGTGTGTACATATGTGTGTGCTTTTATTTGCACTTGTGTGCATGTGTGTGTCAATATATCTGTGTGTGTGTCTGTGCATGCAAGCACGTTTGTATATGTGTGAGTGCACATGTGTGTGCTTTTGTGTGCATGCATTTGTGTTCTTGCACATGTGTGTGTGAGTATGTATGTATGTGTGTATGTGTAATTACATTTGTGTGTATGTAAATGTGTGTGTTTGTACTTTTACATGCATGTGCTTATGTATATATCTATGTGCATGTCCATGCATATAGGTTTGTGCATGAGTATGCATGTGTGTGCATGTGGGTGTATTTGTAGGTGTGTGTGAGTGCGGATGTGTGTACATATGTGACTTCCTAAGTGTAAGTGGTTGTGCATTTATATGTCTGTTCATGTGTGTCTATACATGTACCAGTGCATGTGTATGTGAGTATGCATATCTGTATATGTGTGCATGTGCGTTTGTGCACGCATGTGTGTGCGTGTGCATGCAAGCATGCATGTCTATATATGTGTGAGTTTTTATGTGTGTACATGTGTCCATATGTGTGGGTGTAAGTGTGCATGTAGGTGTAGATGTGCGTACTCATGTACGTACGTGCATGTGTTTAAGTGTGACTATGATTGTGTTTATTCGAGCATGTGTTTGCATATGCATGTGCATGTTTGAGCATGTATGTTTTTGTTTTTATGCATGAATGTGCATGCGTGTGTATTTGCATACACACACATGTGTGTTGCTATAGGTATGTGTCGGTGTAGGTATGTGCATGTGTGTATGCACATTTGTGTGTCTTTGTTTCTATGTTGGTACATGTCTTAGTGCAAATTTGTATGAGTTCATTTTTGTGTGTGTGCATGCATTTGTGTCTTTATGGGTGTGCTCATGCATGTGTATGTGTGTGTGTTTTTGTATATGTGTCTTTGTGTGCTTGCTTATGAGTGTGTGTGAGCGTGCATAAGTGTTCTAATGTGGGTCATTGTGTGTTCGTACTATGTGCACGCATATATGTGTTTTGCTTGAGAATAGGAGTGCATGTGTGTGTATTTTCCTATTTGTGCATGTGCGTGTTTTCATGATTATGTGTGTTTGCATGTGTTCATGAGTGCTTTTTGTGTTTGTATATGTGCATGTTCTAGAGTGCATATGTGTGTGTGCATGCATGTTTCTATGTGTGTATGTACATACAAGTGTATTTGTGCAAGTGTGTTTGTATGGTTGTGCACATACATGTGTTTGCATGTACATGTGTGTGTGTTTTTGTGTTTACATGCATGAGAATGTGTGTGGGATGATGTGATCTTAGGCATTCATGTGTGAGGGCATGTGTGTGTGGATAGGGTAGGGAGGTGTGCTACAATGTGTTTGTATGTACCTTTTTGTGTGTCTGCACATGCATGCATAAGTGCATGTATCTATGTGTGTGCACATGCACACATGTTTGTTTATGTGGGTGCTTGTTAATGTTAATGTGTGTGGGTGTGTATAGGTTTGTGTTTGTTTGAGTGTGCATGTCTATGTCTATAGGCATGTTTTTATGTGTGTGTGCATTCACACACATGCGTGTAAGTGTGGGTGCTTGTTTGTTCTTATGTGTGTGCATATGCATGTGCGCATGAATGTGTGTGTGTGCATGTGCTTATACACATGCATATGTGTGTGTGCATGTAAGTATGTGTATGTATATGTGTGCATGTATTTGTTCTTGTACAATCATGTGTGGGTGTGCACATATGTGCATGCATGTGTATGTGTATTTATATAAAGGAGTGTGTGCGAGTGTATTTTGGCATATGTGTGTATGTGCATGTGTGTGTGCATGTATTCATGTGTGAGTGTGTGTGGATGAGCATGTTTACATGCTTGCATGTGTGCTTGTGTGTGCACAGGCATGTGCATATGTTTGTGTGCCTTTGCATGTCTGTGTGTGCATGAATAGGTCTATGAATGTGTGTGTGTCACCATGTGTTTGTATATGAGTACATGTACACTTGCATGCATGTGTTTATTTGTTCATTCGTGCATGCACGTGTGTGTATATGCATTTGTGTTGGTGTGCATGTATGGTTGTGAGAGCTGGTGTGTGCATGCATGTGTGCATGCGAGCATGTGGAACAGTGTGTACTAAATGTTTATGTGCATGTGTGTATATTTGTGTGCATATGTCCATATGTGTGTACTCATGCACATGTGTGAGCATGTGCATGTATGAGTACATATGTGTGTGCATGCTTGTGTGTGTTTATGGATGTGTGTGTATGTGTGTTAGTGTGTGCATGTTTGTGAATGTGTATTTAAACATGTATGTGGGTGTTTTCTTTTGTGTGCATGTGTGGGTGCATGCAAACGTGCATGTGGCACATGTGAGCAAGCATGCATATGTATGTGCATGCATGTGTGTTTATGTTTGTTTGTATTTGTATGTTTGTGTGTGTTTGTATATGTGCAATGGTGGATGGCTACATGTGCGTGCTATGTGCATTATGTGTGTTATATGTGAGCATGTCTACATGTAAGCATGCATATGGGAGTGGTTGTGCATCTATGTATAAGTGTGTGTGTGTGTGTGTGAGTGGTGTGCATATGTGTATGCAAGCACGTGTATGTGTATGCATGTGCTTGTGTGTGCAAGTGTGTGTATGTGTAGGCATTTATGTATATGTTTTTATGAGCATGTTGGCATCTATACATGTGTATGGATGCATGTGCAGTTATGTATGTGTTCATGCATGCACATTAGTATGTGTGTGTGCATGTACGTATTTATGCATGCATGTGTGTGGAGGTGCATGTGTGTTAGTATGTGTGGGCACATGCATGTTTAAATGTACATCTGCATATGTGTGCATATCTGTCTGTATGTGTTGATGCATTTTATGTGTGTGTGTGTGTGTATGTGTGTTTGTATACATGTATGTATGTGCATGTGTGTGTGTGTGTATGTAAACATGTGGCTGGGTTTGCATGCGTGTGTGGATATGCATATGTGAGTATGTGTGCTTTGTTTAACATAGGTGCTTGCATGAGTTGATGTGTGTATGAAGATCTATTTGTGTGCATGTCTGTGATTGCAAGCATGTGTATACATGTGTGGGTGTGTATGTTCATGTGTGTCCATGGGTGTGTGGGCATATGTGTATATGTGTGTGCGTGTTCATTTTTTTGCATGCATGTGCATGTGCATGTGTGTGCACAAGTGTGTGTTTGCATGCTTATGTGTGATGTATGCACTTGTGTGTACATGTGTATGTGTGTGTCTATGTATGTATGTTCATGTTCCGGACTGTGTGCATGAGTGCATGCATGCATGCATGTGTGTTTATGCTTGTGCATGTGTTTGTATTACTATGTATTGATGGATTTGTGTGCATGTGTGTTTAGGTGTGTGTCTAGTTGTGCATCTGTATGTGTCTATGTGTGTGTATCTGTGTCTACATGCAAGTGAATCTACGTATGCATGTGTAGGTGTGTGCATGTGCACATGGGGTATTGGCTTATATATGTGTGTGTGCTTGTGTAAATGTGTGTGTGCGTATGGGTGTATGTGTGTGGGGTGGGCGTGCATGTGCGTAATCATGTACATGGGTGATTGTGTGTCTATGTGCATGAGTGCAAATGTGAGCATTGGTGTACGCATTAGGTACATATGTGTGTTTGTATATATATGTGTGCATGGATATGATTATGCATCTGTGTGTGCATATATGTGTGCACATGTGTGTGCTTGTTCATGTACGTGCATGTTCACTTGTGGTTGTGCTATTTTTTTATGTGTTTGTTAATGTGTGTGTGTCTGTGTTTCTGGATGTGTGTATGTGTCCATGCATGGGGGTTTGCATATGTGTGAATATGTGTGTGCGTTCTTTTGTGTGCATTCGCATGACTGTGTGTGTGCAAGTGCATGTGTGAGTTTGCGTGGGGTGGATTGTGTGTGTATATGTGTGAGGGCATATGTACATGCTTATGTATGCATGTGTGTATGCATTTGTTTGCATGACTGTGCATGTGTGAGTGTGTATGTGCATGCATGCATTTGTCATTGTGTATGTGTATCTACGCATGTATGTATGTGTGCATATGTGCATACATGTTTATGTGCACATGTGCGGTTGAGTATGCTTGTGTGCACATGGATGTGTGTGCTCATGTACTTATGCACATGGGCATGTGTGCATGGTTTTGTGCACTCATGCATATGGGTTGCATGTGTGCATGGTTTGTGCATGTGTGATTTTTGTGCATGTTTGATCATGTTTGTGCATGCATTTATTTATGTGTTATTGTGTGCATATGTGTTGGTGTATGCAGATGTTGTAATGTGGTCATGTGTGCATGTTTGTAGGCGTGTGTTTGTGTGAGTGTTTCTGTGTGTGCATATCTATATGTGTGTGTGTACATCTTGTGTGCGTACATGTGTATGAGTGTGAGTCATGTGTGTGTGTGTGTGTCTATTTTTGTGTTAGTGTTTGTGTATATGCATGTGTATATTTGTGTATTTGCATGTCTATGTGCATTCGCATGTGCGTACGTATGTGTCTTTATGTGTTTGCATTAACATGTTTGTTTATGAATGTACGTGCAAGTCTTTACTTTTACATGTGTGTCTTTACTTGCATGTGTGTCCATGTACGTGTGCATGTGTTTTTTGTGTGTACATGTATACGTGTGTGTTCATGGATACATGTGTGTGTATACATGCTTGTTTGTATATGCGTGTGCATTTGGTTTCATGATTGTTCTCAGATGTGTTTTTGCATGTATACGTGCATGTGTGTAGGTATGTTGGTGCTTGTGTGTGCACATGTGAGTATGTGTGTGTGCATGTGCAAGCACATGTGTGTACATGCATGCCTGTATGTGTGTGCATACATGTGCTTATACATGTAAGTGTCTGTGCTTGTCTGCGTTTGTGAGTGCCTTTGATTATGCATTTGTTCCTACATGTATGTCGTGTTTTTGTGTCATGTTTGCACACATGTATTTGTATGTGCATTTGTATGAATTTTTGCATGTTTGTGCATGTGTGTGTATAAGCATGCATGTGTGCTTGTGTGAGTTTTGTTTGTGTGTGCATGTAGGTGTGCATGTTTTTTCGTGTATGTGTTTGCCTGTGTGTACATGATCATGTGTGTGTGTCCACGTTTGCATATGTGCTTGTATGACTACATTTGTATGTGTGTGACCATGTTTATTTTTTTTCATGTAGGAGTGTGTGCTGTTAGTATATGTTGTGTACGTGTGTGCAAGTGTGTGGTTGTGCATGTGTTTGTGTGCACTTGTATGTCTGCATGCTTGCGTGTGCATTCATGTTTAAAAGTGTGTGTGGATGTGCACATCTGTGCATGTATGTGTGTTCTCATGTGTATATATTTGTGTGTGTGTGTGTGCACATGAATATGTTTGTGTGTGTGTGCATGCATGTGAGTGTTAGTGAGTGCATTGTGTGTGTGCTTTCACATGTATATGTGTGTGCTAGTTTGTGTGTGTTCATTTGTGTTTGTGTTTGTCCATGTACGCATGTGCACGTGCATCTGTGTGTGGCTATGTGTGTGTGTGATTATGCTTGTGTGTGCATGGGCCTAAATGTGTGTGGGAGTGTGTGCATGTGTGTACATATGTATGCATGTGTGTGCAAGTGTGTGAGTCTGGTTGTGTGTCTACATGCATGTGAATTTGAGCAACTAGGTTTGTGCATGTGCATGAGTGTGTATGTAGGTGTGAGTGCTTATGTGAGTACATGTATGTGTGCAAATGTATGGGTCTCAGTGTGTGTGTGTTTTTGCATATATGGGTACATGTGTCTATGTGCATTCGTTTGTGAGTATACATGTCTACTTCCACAAGAGTGCATTCTTTTGTATGATTGTGTATATATATTTTGATGTGTGTGCACGTGTGTGTATGAGCATGTGAATGAGTGCGTGCATGTGTGTTTATGAGCTTTTGCTTGTGTAAGTGTGTATACATGTGCGTGTGCATGTTTTTGCATTGGTTTGCTTGTGTCTATGAGTTGTTGTCTTAACCATAATACTTAGGCAATGCAACTTCTGGTCATTACATACTCAGGTTCGATGATCGATAGGGCTATGCAATTTTGCTTCTCTCTTGGTCATGAAATTAGATAATTTTTGAGGAATTGACATTTTTTAGAGGTACTTTTCCTATTTATCGTAAAACCTACAAAGTCTTGAATAATGTAACCAATAAGCTCACATGAAAGAGTATTCCTACAGTAGCATAAACCAAAGTTCATTAGACCTTTTAAATATTTGAAGATTGATTTAATCACTTTTAAATGACTTTCCTTGGGATTTGATTGGAGTCTTGCACATATGGCAACACTAAATAATGTCCCATCTACTTACTATGAGATATAGTAATGATCCAATAAGACCTCTATAAAATTTTTTATCGATGGATTTCCCAATTTCCTCTAAGTCTAAATGGATTGATTGATTCATTGGAATCTTCCTATTTTTGATATTTTCATAACAAAATTTCTTGAATAATTCTTCTAAGTATTTAGTTTGAGTAACAAAATTCCATCTTTAATAACTTAATTTGTAATCCTAAGAAAATATTTATCTCATCCATTATACTCATCTCAAACTCTCTTGCTATCAAGTCACTACCTTCCACATATTTTCATTTGTGCTTTCAAAAATTATGTCATCAACTTAAACATGTACAAGAAACAAATGATCATTTAAAGATTTTAAGAATAATATGGTATCTACTTTTCCTTTCTTAAAAGCACCTTCAACTAGATAATCACTCAATCTATGATACCATGTTTAGGGAGCTTACTTAAGGCCATAGAGTGCCTTCTTAAGCTTATATACATAATCACCAAGTGCATGGGTCTCAAAACCAAGGGATTGTTCTATATACACTTCTTCTTCTTTTATCTTAAGTAAGAATATATTTTTTACATCCATTTGAAATAATTTAAATTTTGATGACATGAATATATTAAAAGAAGTCTAATGGTATCCAATCTTACTATCTATGAAATTAACTCCTCAAACTCTATACCTTCAACATGGTTATAGCCCTCAACAACAAGTTTAGCTTGTTTTTAATGATCACTCTATTTTCATCTAATTTATTTCTTCATTCATTGATTGAACCTAATAATCATCCTTAAGTACATCTTCTATAGATATTGGTTCTGTGAAAGATAAAATCCATTATGAACAATTTCTTTCATAGAAGCTCAACTCCTAACTCCTTGAGCATCTCTTATTATTAATTCCCCTGGATTTGAATATTGATATCACGAATTTTTAGGTAATTGATGACTAATCTCTTCTCTTTGTTTTATTTTGTGATTTGTTTTCATCCTCTTTCAAATCTAAGTTTTCTAAAGACTTTATCTCTTCATCTAAGTTTTTATTATTTGCCTTGAATATACTTATAAAAAATCACATGCATTGATTCCTTTACTTTTGAGCTTTTATGTTATAAACTCTATATGCTTTTGTGGGAGAAGAGTATAATAAGAAAATTCCTACACTTACCTTTGCATCAAACTGTTTAAGTTGGATCTTTCATTTCTAAGAAGAGTACACTTATGCCTAAAAATATGAATACACAAACATTTGGTCTCTTATTTTTAAATAAGTTATAAGGAGTTTTCTTAAGTATTAGCCTTAAGTTAATTCTATTTATTATAGAAGAAGTCCCATTAATTGCCTCGAACAAATAGTACTTTGGTAGATTGTATTCCACTAACATTGTTTTACCCATTTCTACCAAGGCTTTAATCTTTGTTTCTATAATCCAATTTTGCTGAGGTATATAAGGAGATATAAACTGATGCCGTATTTCCTTGCCCTTGCAATAATCATAGAAATCCCCATTCTTAAATTAACTATCGTTATCACTTTGAATACAAATTAATTTGAGATTACGTTGTATTTTTATTTCTTTTATGTAATTAAAAAATTTTCAAATATTTATTTCTTTCCACCAAAACTCAAGGATTGTATAGGTTTAAAAAGTCTAAATAAGCAATCTTTAAAGGTCTACTACTAGTTAAGTTATTTTTTGGTTTAGAAGAAGATTTAACTTTTTTTCTTTTTTGGCCTGATTCATAGATTTTCAAACTAGTTTTGTTTGGTTTAAGAAGACCTCTAACTATAATTAACTTATATTCTTTAAGATTCAATAACTTACATGAGCCAGTCTTTAGTGCCATAAATTATTCTCATTTGAATGTGTAGCAAGGCATTCTACTGCACTAGCTTTAAGTTGATAAAACCTAATCACATAATTATCACTTTTCCTCTACGAACGAGTAATACATGATCATTCTTTTAACGAAAAATACTAATAAAATTAAATTCTAATATATCATCTAGAAAATATTTGAAAGTGTAAAATTAGGCATATCCATATTACCAATTCTAATTTTCCTCTTCTTAGAGTTGCCTCTTAATATTACATATCCTTTAGCTCAACAGTCTGTTGATATAAACTTTGATTGATCTCTGATCATATGTTTTTAGCATCCACTATCCAACACCTTAAGAGCTAGATCTTTATTTTCTTCTTTATGTATGGCTATGTAAATTATAAAATTTTATCATAGTAATCATAAAATATAACCATTATTTGCTTAATTTTTTTGTTTTTTGTATATATAAAACTTCTAAGTATATTATTTCTAGCTTAAGAAAGTTTCTAAAATATCTTATCTGAACACTACAATTATGGGGACATCTTATATTATTTTTTATTTTCTAACCTAAGGAACTCAAGCAAGCTTTTATTGAGCATCGATATTCATTAAGAAAACATTGACATAATCATTTTTAATTACCAATCTAAAACAAGATTTTGAACTAGAAATATTTTTTCAATTTTACAATCTTTGATGGTATGTCTTTTTCTGCAACAATGCAAGCACATAATATTTGAAATGTTTTGCATGTATTGAAAAAAAAGACATTCTTTTGGTTGGAAAAATGAACACCAGGTGAAGCAATATAAATTTTTGCATGTTCAAGAAGGTGAATTTTTGTTTTTAAATTAGTAATTTTCTTTCTCAAGGAAGTATTCTCAATAATGATGAAATTGTTTCATCATAAATTTTAAGCATTTTTATTTCCTTTTTCTCATCTTCTTTCATGGAAAAAGTCTATAAGATGAATCTTTTCTTTGTAGAACTTTTTTAAGTTTTTATGTGCACACATTAATGAAGTTAAAGCTCAAATAATTTTCATGTAATGATTTTTAAGAACATCATTAGACCGACTGTTGACCTCATTCACTTCTTCTGCTTCACTATATATGCTTGAATCATCATTTCTCATGAAGCACAACTCTTCTTCCTATTTATTTGAAGCTGTGGAGTTAGTAAATTCTGAAGCACTCCAATTAGCTTGAAAGACTTTCAACTTTTCATTCTCAACTTTTTCTAATCTTTTCTTTTAGTTTTTTGAGTTATGGACTATCGGATCTAATATGGCTAGTTTAATCATAATCATAATATCTCAATGCCTTCATCTTCTCCCTTCCTTTCTTCTTTTCTTCATTTGTTAATTTGTATTTACAAAACGTTTTGCCAAATTTTTTTGCTAAAGCTTTAACATAAAAATTTACCTCTTCCTCTAAATACATACAAGAGATGGATACCTCATTTAGATCTTCTTTGTTTTCTTTAAATGCAAAAGGTTTGTATTTTCTAGCTCTATTCTTTGGCTTACAAGTGGAGGCCTCCTCTTCAACCCTTCTAGTCATCTTAATTTTATCTTTTAATAATTCTCCAAGTAGGTCATCCAGTGTGAACTTATTAATGTCTTTGGTTGTCCGTAGTACTGTGACATGAGGATCATACTATTTGGGTAGAATCCTTAGCACCTTTTTTATAAGATATACATTAGAAAGTACTTTTCCAAGTTCTACTAATCAATTAGTAATATTAGTAAATCACATAAACATCTTTATATTTTCTCTCAAATCCATTCTAGATAACTCGTAATCAAGTGTAACAAGATTTATTTTAGTTTCTTTTACTAGTGAAGTGCCTTCAGAAGTAACTTCTAATTTTTTTCCAAACTTCATGTGTAGCATGCAAATTCATAACATGATTAAATGTATTTAGAGATATGCCACAATGAAGGTAATTTTGTGCTCTTGTGTGGAGTTATGCCATTCTCCTTTGGTTACTACTAAGATCACTAAAAGATTTGACTTCATTTGTGCATTAATCTCGAAGTAAATCACATGGTTAGTAAGTATTTCCCAAAGTTCTAAATCAATTGATTGAATTAAAATTAAAAATCTATTTTTCAAATATAAATAAAATTCACCTTTAAATAGTGGTGAATAGATTGAAGATGATCCTTTATCAGGTGTTGGATGAATATCAATTATGGATGTAAAAATATTGAAAAACTTAAGAATTAAACTAATAAACATGTATCTTGGAAAGTTGGCAAAAATGATAAAAAGAGACATTTAAATTATTGCATAACAAAATTGGCAATTAATAAACTAAAACAAAATTTTTACAATGCACACGATTGATCACCGAAGTGATTTGACTCACTTTATGTAAAGAAGCCACTCTAATACTAATTGAAGTGAAAATTATTGTGTGAAACTCATAAGAGGGGGGTGAATTATAGTCTTAAAAGTATTTTTTTTATCCTTTTTGAATGCATTTATTTTTTAAAAATAATTTTATATTTGTAGAAAACCTTGATTATAGGTACATATTTTTTTAATGTGTTAAAAAGAGATAAAGATAAAAGTTGGAATGAGTTACAAAAAATTTTAGGTGATTCATTTTAAATTAGAACCTACATCCACCCATAATCAAGGTCAGGAAAATCACCACTATCAGAAGGCCACAAATTGAGGTTTTTCCTTAAGGTTCACCTCTAACCTACTCGCTTTTATGGGTTTAAGGGTTTTGAGCTTTTGCAAGCACAACCCCAACTTGATTTTTTTATGGCATAAAATAGAACTTGGGCTTTTGCAAATTCCAAGCCACCTGAAAAAGGAAAAAGAAAAATACAGCATGATGGAAAGATTTTGTTAAATTTGTACAATTTCTTACACTTGCTGACTAATGGAGCAAGTCAAAATGAGGTTAAATTCAAGAAGAGAAATCAGAATTTAAAGATTAAATATGTAAGGTTTATTAGGAAAACTTTGATGATTTGAGAAAAAGAAGTCGTAATTGCTACCAGTTGAATTTATGCTTGCAGAATATGAAGAAGTCCTTTGTTGAGATCAAGAAGATTGTTTCACATTCACTAGTTATTTCATTTACAAAGGTTAGGTATTTTTAGAAAATTATTTTTCATAATTATAAGAAAGTGTGTGAAAAGCTATTTCAAAAGATACTTGTAAACTACATAAAAAGATCTTAAAATATTCTTAAAAATTTTTTGTTACAAAGGAATAATAAGATATATTTTATTATCTATTAGGCTCATTTGGTTAGAGCTATTAGACCAGATTTATTGGAGTCATTTATTGACTTGAGCAATTAGATGATGCTTGATTGGATCTTAGTTTTGTGATCAAATACGATGAGAATTGGATCATCTGATTATTCAATGGTATAATCAAGATTAGATCTAGATTTGTATGATCATAATAGATCTGGGCCATCAAATTAGGGATAAATTATTTATGGTCGAAATAAAGATAACCATCTGATGAAGTTAGATGTCATCACAATCGTTCAATAGATGGATCGATCATAGTGGATAAAGTAGTAACCATTCGGTTAGCTCATCAAATAGATGGTTGGATCTACTAAGATCACTATTTAAAGGTGGATGCCATGTCCACTGTGTGATTGCAAGAATGTATGATCAGACGACACTGAGCACTCTCAATTTTAGATGTAGATAGGCACAAGGTTTTCTCCCAAATTATAGGAAAAGATAAGAATTTGATCTTTATAATAACACATCTAAAGGTATTAATTAGAGCTAAAATAAGGTTACATCCCCTTTGTGTATTCAATAATTCATCCTCTAGGCCTACTCAAAATATATAGGTTTATATTGGTTGACACATACGTATTATTTTGAGTGCTTCTTGGCTCGATCCAATGCCTTAACTTTAGTCAAATTGAGGATTCACTATTAGTTTGAATGAGCTTGATCTGATTTTCCTAATTTGAAATTTGTGAGTGCTTGCTCAATTTGGCAAGCATGACCTGAGAAAAGCTTATCAAAGCTTGGTGAACATTTCTTCAATCCTTGAAACTTACTGAACACTCTAAGGTTCTTTGAAGACTAAAAATTTACCA
Source organism: Vanilla planifolia (assembly GCA_023846275.1). Taxonomy (NCBI): domain Eukaryota; kingdom Viridiplantae; phylum Streptophyta; class Magnoliopsida; order Asparagales; family Orchidaceae; genus Vanilla; species Vanilla planifolia. Next base: position 8,994,095 of record JAIUJO010000015.1, on the reverse strand, counting down.
TCTTTTAAGGTGCATGACTTGTTCATTAAAAGCTACACTTGATTCACACGAAATAAGTCCATTAGAATAGCATGTTAAACATTTAAAGTTTGACTCATTAAATACAAGGGTGATGCAATATGTAATAATTTTAATAGTTGTTTTTGTTTCTTATAATATTGTTTATTTTATTTATAACAAGATCTTACACTTATAAATTATCATTTCTTATAATTTTTTTATGCCTCTTTTCAACGTAGCTTCATAGTCCTTTTTTGTTCTTTATTCTCTCTCACTCCTCTATATCTTCTCTCTTTTCTTTCCTTCTTATCTTTCTCCTTAATATCTTTAACGAACTTTATCATTCTAATTCTCTCTTTTCTTCTCTATCCTCTATTAAAAAGTCCAATATTATCACTTCCATTTTCTTTCATAAACTATCTCTGCCACACTTCGCTCCTTCTTGTCCCTTCTATTTCTTCCACATTAATCATTCTCCCTCTCAATGTTTTCTTTTCTTTCTATTTCTATTTTTATATCTTTATCTTTTCTCATCCATAACACAATGTATATTTTTTTATTTCTTCTTTATCTCTTTGTATTCTTTCACCTTCTTCCCTTCTACATTTTTTGTATTTTTTCTCTGTCTCTTTATGTATCAATCTTACATATTATCTATTTAATCTCCCTTTCTCTTTATCTTTATTCACATGCTTCACTCTGTCGTCTATCTCTTCATATCTCAATCATATTTATTCTCTAACTTATTTCTGAAATTGTTTTATTTTCACACTCTCCCTAAACACTTTCTTCATTTGTTTATTTATTTCCCCTTATTTTTTATCTGTTTATCCTTCTTTTATTATTTCTCTATATTTTCATGTCTCAACCTATATTGTCTCTCTTTGTTTCTTATATTCTTTAACATAGCCTTTATCTTTCCTATCCTCCTCTTTTCTCTCTTTTTCTTATTCTTTTTTATTTCTTCCTTTTACTCTAATGTATTTATCTTGCTAATCTCTACCTCAAACATAACTTATGTTTACATGTCTATAGTTATCTTTATCTTTGCCTCTTATTTTATTTCCTATACTTTGCCACATTTATGTTTATTTATTTCATTCTTTGCTAATCTCGATCGATTTACATACCCCTCTTCTACATTCTCTTCTATCTATATCGTCCTCATATTCCATTTCATATATGTCAAACCCTTTATCTATTTCTTTCCTTCATCATTTTTATTTATCATTACTTTCTCTCTTTTATCTTATTCTCTTTAACACTTTCTCCTTCCCTATATCTCTTTATATTGCTATCTTCTTTGCCCATTCTATCTTATCTCACAATCCCTTCTCTTTTCCCCTCTTATCACTCCAATCATATATTCTAATCAATTGATGCAACTTGCCCTCTTTTCCATTTCTGTTAGTCTTAATAGTTATCTCATTATAAATCTACCTCACTCTCTCACTCACTTTCCTTATCTTCACTCTTTTGTTTCTTTATTGTCCCTATTTCTTTCCTATTTCTTTATCTCATTCTATTTTATCTTTCCATTTCACAGATTACCTCTCTCTCTTTACCATGCATTCACTCTCTGGTTATCTATCTCCCATAACTTTTGTCATTTTTCTCTCAAATTTTTCTTCTTTTATTTATCTATATATATATATTCTACATTCACTTTATTTCACAACAATTCCAATTTTCTATTTCTTCTTTATTTCTCTCCCTTTCTCTCTCAATCTCTCTCTCCCTCCTCTTTAGACATTCATTATTTCTTAATCTTGAATATCATATTTGATAGGAGAATGAAGAAATAGAATATGAAACACGATATAAAGAGGAAGAAGAATAATTTGATTAATAAATTAAAACTATTAAGATAAAGAATAAAATATTTTAATTACTACTATATTTAACTTTAAAAATCCTTAATTACTTTTTAATTATTTTAAAATACATTTAAAATTAAGGAAAACAAAAAATAAATTGTATTTACAATTGTAATAAATATTAGCTATAAAATGAAATGGATATAACAAATTTAAATAGAATAAAATAATTTAAATATATTATTAAAATTAGATTTTCATCTTTTTATTAATATGAATAATAATTTCTATTACATCATTTATAATTAAAATGTATTATTGTGTAATTAATGTATTTTATTAATAAGAATGGTTTTGATAATTTCTTAACAAAAAAATATAATAATAAAAATTATTATTATATTATGAATATATAAAAAATAAGGATATTAATGAAGTTAAAAAAAAATTATTAGAATCATAAATAATGATAACAATAATAATAACAATAACAATAATAATAACAGTTATAACAGTACTAATAATACTATTAATTTAAGGAAAGTTTATATTAATTCTTTTTAAGTGGTGATACTTTTTTTTCTTTATTGCATTTTTTTCATATTCGTAATCCCTTTCTTCAAGTTCCTTTTATTCTTGTACTTATTTTCAAATGTTTTTTTTTCAATATTTTATATTTCATTTATTGCTATATTTCTTTTTATTATTCTCTAGTTTTAGTTTATTTTTGTGATTAAATTTTCTTATTTTTGTTGGCAGTCATCTTTTTGTTATTACTGAACTTCATATTTCTCAATCAAATTAGCATTAATAAGAATATGTAATATAAAACATGGAAAAAAATTCCTACTAATTATTTTGACCATTTTTAAAACGACATAAATTATAAATATTGTTTTTTGTTTAACAATTAATAACATTGATTTTTCAAGTTTTAGACTCAATTAGCAATTCCTAAGACTATCATAATAGTAAGATATAAAATTATCACTTTTCAATTCATTGTTTCTTCATTTTTGTTAAATAATTCATTTTAAAAATTAAAGAGTGACGAACTAAGGGTTTGCATTTGTTCTTTTCTTGTTATCCTTACTATAAACTTATTTATTTTAGTTATTCTAATTTAATAATTGATAAATTTTTTTGTTCTTCATATTATTATTAAGAATACATTTTCATATTTACAATATTTAGTTACAAGACTTTTCATGTATAAAATAATTTTCATTATATTCTCAGAAATTAAAAAAATTAATCTTAAAATAATTTTTGTATCATAACAAAAAGGCTAATAATAATAGCAATTTTTACATTAAAAATAATTTGTTGTATGTGCAAGAATATTAGAGTTATAACTAACATCAGACTAACATCTTCACACATAAACGATGGTTAGTGCTATTGCTATCAGTTATGGTCAATAATATCATTAACAGTTGCTTCTAGCTCTAATTCATAAAGTATTATTGACTAGAAATAATTATTATTGACAATATGTAATAACTAAGAATTATTTACGTAAATGGGTCGTAATTATTTCATTACAAAAAGATGTTGAACTTAAATATTAATTATGCTAACGAATATTACGTTATGAGTCAATAATTAATAGTAATTGAATTAACTTATTGTTAAATAGTTTGATTAATTAATTAGAATTATTCTTAACATGATTAGCGTTCTTTTCAAATAAGGAGTTGAAAGGTTAAGAATAATAATTAATAATTATGAGAATTTAAATTACAATTGTTATTAATAGTTATTAATATTATTAAGTAAAATTCATATAATTGATATTCTTATTAAAAATTATTATCTTCTTAAAGTTAAAAATTAAAAAACATCAAATAATTGTTATTAATAATTTTTTTACTTTTTCTTCTCATAATAAAATTGCCTTATAAGACAATTAAAAGATTTTTCTTATTCATACATTATTTTTATCTCTCCAACATTATTTTTTCTTTCTTTATATCTACGTCCCTTTATTTAACACTTTTTCTTTCATTCATACTATTTGACTCTCAAAGAATAGTTGTACCTTTCTCTATCTCATTTTTTATAGTATTCTTTATCTTCTATTTCATATAGTTCTCTCTTTCTTTATCTCTTCTCCGTCATTCACTTGTTTCTTCTTCTATTTCTTCTCTCTCCCTTCGTTGCCTCTCTATCATTCAATGTGTGTATCTCTTTTTAAAATTATCCATATCTATTGTTCTCTCTCTTCCTCTTTTTCTCCCTTGATTTTCTATTTGTGTCCCTCTTTATTTTGTTTCTCCTTCCCTCTCTAACAAGTAATCTCTATCAATGTCTTACTTTGCCTCCATGACTCATTAATCTTTCTCACATCACTATATTTTTTTGTTTAATTTCAAACTACATATCATCCAGTAGGTCTTCCTCACCTCTACACCACCTTTGCTTCCTTGTCAATTTTATGTCTCTTCTTAAATCTTTTTTTTCATTTCATTCACATCATGTCTTGATGTTTTCTAAGCTGTTCCTCTCTTCACAACATTACACTATCTCTCTTGTAATAACTCTCGCATTTCTATTCTTTTATTCTCTCTCTATTAATCTCTAATCTCTATCTCACCTTCTATTACCAATTTCTAACCCATCTGTACTCACTTTCTCAATTCACTCACTTTCCTTTTATGCGTTGTGCATGCGCTTAATTGCCTCAGAATCTATCTATCTCTCTATTTTTTTATTCTAAGCATACCATAACATTTTTGTCTCTCTTTATTTATCTCTCCATCATTATCTCACTATCCCTCTACCTTCTTTGATAGTCTTTTTACATTTCTTCCTTTTACTCTTACTCAAACTTCTTTTTTTCACTCTATCATCGTCTCTATGTTATTTTTTTACCATAGCTACGACTTTCTCATCTCACCCTTTTTTATCTTTCTTTGTAACTTTCATTTTCTTATATTGTCTTTGTGTTCTCTCCTCCTCATTACTTCATTTCCCCTACCTCTTCTCCCTTCCTATGCTTCGTAAATCACTTTCAATCTTTCCCTTTACTTGTGTCTTTCAATTAGTCAATCCCATACTTTTTTTCATCTCATTACTCTCTCTGCCAACCATTTTAACTTTCATATTATTTTTGTTTATATTTTTTGTTCTCTCTTGTCTTATCGCTCTTTCTCTCTTTCTCTCATCACACTTTAATCCTTTGTTGTCAACTTTTTGTATCTTGCATTCTCGTTATTCAGTTCTATCTTTTGAGTCTATGATCTTTTCCCTTTATTATCTATTTTCCACCCCTTATTTCTATAAATCCCATTTCCTTTTTTTCACTTACATCCTCTAATTGTTTCTATAACTATGATTTGTTTCTTTATCTATCTTCTCATATAGAATCATAGTCATAATATGTCTCTATCTTTCTTATTTAATAACAAAAAGTATTTACTTCATGATAATAATTATTATCAATTATTATTTGTTTCTTATAGTATTGTTAATTTTGTTTACAAGCAGATCTTATTCTCATCATTTGTTATTTCTTAACATTTTCTTTGTCACCACCAACCTCAGCATCTTAATCTCTTATTCTTCACCCTTCTCTATTGCATCCTTATCCTCTATCTTTCTCTTTTTTAGGGACACTCCTTCTCTATCACTTTTCTCAACCTATCAAGGATCTTTCTTATCCTAATTCTCTCTTCCTTTATAAATCCTAGGTCACCATAGTCTACTATTGTATCTTTCATTTACTATTAATAAAAATTCTCACTCTTCCTCCATTTTGTTGCCTCTATTTCTCCTCTTATCAATCATTTTCCCTCTGAGTTTTTGTCTTTTTTCCTTTCTATTTTCATCTACTTATTCTTCTCCATCTATCTCGTTGTCTATATTTTATCTCTTCTTTTATCTCTATATGTTTTATCGGTCTCTCTCCCTTTCTCTCCCTTTTATCTATTTATCTTTCTTACCCTTATATCTCTCAATTGTGCATCAATTACTTTTATTATCTCTTTTCCTTATCTTTTCTTTTACATCTCTTCTCTTTCTTCTCTCCATCATCTATCTCTCATTTCTCATTCATTTTCTTTCTTATTTTTGGCTTCTTTCAATTTTCTCACTTTCTTTTTACACACTCTTTCTTTCTCTTTTTATGTTATTTTAACTTCATATCAATTTATCCTACTCTCAACATTGCTCTAGGGATTTTTATGTCTCAATCAATATGTCACTCTTTATTGCATTCTGTCATAGTCTCTATCTCCTTTTACCATTAATTATCTCTCTTTTTTTGCTATTATCTCTCGTTCCCATTTTCTTCTACATATTTTTCTCTCCTATTACTTTTTTTCATCTCTTATTATTTATGTTTGCATAGCTCTTTCTATCTTTATCTCTATCTCTTATGTTATGTTCTATACTTTCTCTTTTTCTTATTTATTTATTGCCAAATTTTCACCTTTTTTCCCTTATGTTAGTCTTATTCTTCATCATTGTCTTACTTTCTCTTGATGACTCCACTCTCCCTCACCTCCTCATCTCTTTCTCCATTATCTTAATCTCATTTCATTCATTAATTCTATCTTATTTTGCTATATCTTTGTGCATTCTCTCTAAGTTTATCCTCCCTTTTCTTTTCTCTTTGATAACATCAATCTTAGTCCAACTATTTGTTGCTATTCATCTCTCTTCATCTTTTTATCAACCATTGTTCTATCTCCTTCCTAATTTTTCTCAAAACCATATCACTCCCTCTTAGTTATTTCCTTTATTATCATTCTTTTTTGTCCTATTATTTCTTCTCACTTACTCTATTTCCTCAATCTCAACTCTTATATCTCTTATGCTCTCTTTTGCCTCTCTTTCTTCTTGTCTCTACTTTTTTTGTCTCACTCTATCTATCTTTATGCGCCCTTTTTATTTCTCTTTCTTGTTATTCCTCTATTCCTCTTTGTCTCTTCTCTCTTACATTCAATTTTCATCACATTATCTTTCATTTTTTTCACACTTTATACCCTTTCTTTTATTTATCTCACATCTCCATCTCATTATCTTCTCCCTCTTATCTATCTTGCTCCATCAATTATTTTTTCTCTTAATTATCTCTATGCCTCACTTTCTTATACCATTATTATCACTTCTTGTCTCCATCTCTAAGTGCCTGCTCTTCTATTAATAATCGAGTTTTATCTCATTTTTTACTTTATCTCATATCTCTAAGTGCCTGCTCTCCTACAAATAAGAGGAAGAACCACTATAAATAGTGTTTAATATTATCATAAATATTATTTATAAATTCAAATAGATATAAAAAATTTATTTAATGTAGAATTATTAAATTATAAGGTAACAAAATAATTATATTAATTTAAAAACTATTATTCTTAAATTGTAATTGATAAAAATTAGATCACTAACATAAAACGTTACTACCTTTATGATTTTTATTTTATGTTTATCCTCTATTTCGAAATTTTTATTAGATTAGGTTTTTTTAAATTTACAAAAAAAATGAACAAAGTATGTTTTTAGATATCTTATGATTATGCTCACAATAAGATTATTTATCACTATTATCACAATTTAAAAATCAAGAAAACTTTTTTGTTTTTTTGTTAGTCTCATTATTTTTAAGATGGAATTTGAATAAAAAATGAAAGGCTAAATTACAAGATATATCATGAATATATTGATTATTTTTATATCTTCGAAGTTAAAATAAAAATTTTTTAAAAATTGTTTTAGCATAACATAACTACAATAATAGTAATTATTGATATTAAATATTATTAATTATTCATGTAAAATGATTATATATATAATTAGCATATGGATAACATATCTATACATAGTTGATGGTCATGAAATTTTTATTAGTGTTCAATAGTATTAGAAAACATTATTCTTGCCTCTAATTTTCAAACTATTATTCACTATAATCACTTATTATTGATAATAACAATAATAATTTTGAATTAGTTATAAATATATATGGAACGATAATATAAGAATGAAAAAAGTATTAAATTTAAATATTAATTTTACTAAGAAATATTTCTATATTTGTTATAAATTAATAATAATTTTATTAACTAACTATTTAATTTTATGAATAGATAATGAGAAATTTTTACTAAAAAATTAACCAGAATTTCAAAGAAGAAGAATGAAAAGAGAAGAAAAATAATTATAAGAATAAAAATTGTAGTAATTCATTAGTAGTAAAAAAACATTTTAAAGAAGTTTAATGGTAACTAATAATTATTAGAAATATTTAGAAAAAATTATATAGTGGTTATTCTTATTAAATAATTAAGATTTGTTTGTACAAGAATAAATGATAATTTTGAAGAATTTTGATTAATTATTATTAAAAATAATTTTTTTATATTTTCTTGTCACAAAACAATTGACTTGTAGAATTAGTAATTTATTCTTTATGTTTTTCTAATCATAGACTTTATTTGACTTTATTCTCTATTTCTCTCTTTCTTTATGTCCCTTTATCCTCCACTTTTCACTCATTATTAACTTTTGTCTCTCACAAAACATTTGTGCCTCTCTCTGTCGCATGCAATTTTATTGTCCATTCTTGAGTTTTTGGAAATTTTCTCTCTTCTTCCTATTGTTCGTCTAGTTGTTTGTACTTTCTCTAGTTCTTCTCTTAGTTTTTTTAGGCCATTCTGTCATTTATTGTGTGCTTCTTTTTAAAAAAACTCTTTTAGTTTCTTTTTCTCTATCTTACTGTGTTTTTATATTTTAATCTTCAAATTATCTCCATCTTTATCTTGTTTCTCCCTCCTCTCAAAATAACAAGCTCTATTAATCACTCTCTTTCCTTTTACTATTCATCAATCTCTCTCGCCTTCTTATCTCTTCACATCTCCTCTCAAGCTACATATAATAAACTCAATCTCTCTCTCTATCTCTTTTGTCTCACCTTCTCTTATTTGTGACAATTTTCTCTCTTCTCATATCTCTTTTATTGTTTAATTCTTACTATCTCTTGCTCTTTTTTGAGCTATTTCTTCTCTCTACAACTTTGTACTCTTTTTATTACACTTTATGTATCCTCTTTAGCTTTATCATCCATAATCTATTCTCCCAATCTCTACTTGTCTCACTATTTCACTATCATGATAGTCATCACTTTTTTAGTTCCCTTACTTTCATTTCTTTCCTTATTTTTTGTATGACTTGTCTCTTTATGTTTTCACTCTCTCTATTTGATACACACTCTATCATACAATGAATTTTTTAATCTCTCTTTCTCTCTCTAGTATTGTTCAACTCTACAATTTCCCTTTCTAACTCTCACTCTAATACATCTTTACTTTATTATCACTCTTCTTCTTTTCAATCTACCATGGCTATCACTTATTAATCATAACAACTATGTATTTCTCTTCTCACTCTTCTTTATCTTGGTCTATGTCTTTCTTTTTCTATTATTGCCCCCTTATTCATTGCTTCCTTCCACCTTATTTCCCTCTTGCTCTTCTCCATCACTACAACTTCTTATATGCTCTATCAACCTTCTCTTCGTTCCAATCTCCCTCCTTTCCTTTTATCTATGTGTTTCACATTGTAATTCCTTTACTCAATTTATCTCTTTTCTCTTTCTATTGCAACCACTATTTCTCACATTGTCTCACTTTCTATTTTATCTTCTATCTCTTCTCTTACCTCTCTTTCCACTCCACTTTCTTCACTCTCATTCACACTCCTCACTTTTTGATCAATTGATTTCTGACTCTTCCATACATTACTTTCATTCTACTTCTTTCTTTCTTTATTCTATTTTTCCTTCTTTATCTCTATAAATCCCACTTCTTTCTTTAACATGTATTGTCTTTTGTCTATTTCCTTATGAATTGCTTCTTTATCTCTATCTTCTCCATCTAAATCGATCCCAAAATTTATCTCTTTCTCTCTAATTTAAAAATCAATATTTATTACAAAATAGTACTTTCTATTAATAATATTATTTTATAATAATTTAAATTATATTTATTACATGATCTAATAGTTATCAATTTTTATAACTTTTTCATTATTTCTCTCCAACTCAACCTCTTAATCTTTCACTATTCCCTTTTATCTCTTACCTCCATATCTCTTTTCTCTTGCCTACCTTTAGCAGTTCACTCTCTCGTATACTTCTACAACAACTTTCTTCTTAATATCTCAAAGGCTTTTTCTCCTTCTATTTCCCTATTCTTTCCTCAATCCTTTATCACCATAACCCATCATTCTCATCTTCATTGAACTCTCTCTTTTGCAATCCTTTTCCATTTGTTCCCTCTATTTCTTTTCCTCTTTATTAGCTGTTTCTCTTCTATTTCTTTTTCTCTTTTCATCTCTCCTATTCATACTCCATTTATATTTTTATTTATATATTTTTTGATTTCTTCTACTTCAAGTTTTTCTTTTATCGCTTTTTTAACTCTCAAATTTTAATCATCTCTCATTTCTATCTTCACTCTATCTTCTTTCTATCCATATCTCTATCTCATTCATTCTCTCTCTTCCTACTTTTTTTGTTCTCTAACTCTCCTTTTACACCCTTTTTCTTTGTTTATTCCTTTCACTTTATATCACTTTATTGTTCTCTCACTTTTCCATTCTCCCTTTCTAACTTTTTATCACTCCTCCTAATCTATGCTACCACATATTATTCATGTTTCAATTTCTTTTTCTACCCTTGTCTTTAACTCTTATGTTATAATAAAAATTTTTCTTCTCCTTAAGAATTTATTTGCCTATTTACCTTTTCAATCTTTTTGTATTAGCCTAATTCTTTGTCTTTATCTTTCTTTCTCTTAATGAGCCTTCACTCTCCTACATCCCTTTACCTCTTTTCTCTTATCACAACCTCCTTATTCACACATTATTTCATATCATATTATTTCTCTATTTATTCTCTTCAGGTTTATCCTCTATTTTTCTCTTATCTCTAATTATATCTATCTTATTCCTATTATCTCTTGCTCTCCATATCTTTTTATCATCTCTATCCATCATTCATCTAGCCTTAATTTTTCTCAACACTTTATCACTTTCATCTCATTTTCTCTCTCTTCTCCTTGTGACTTACTATCACTCTTATCAATCTTATCTTTTTCCCTTACCTTCTTTCTTTCCACAATCTCCTATATTATATCTCTCATATGATCTTTATTTTGTCTCACACCTTATGTCTTTATTTTGACTCTTTATCTTCATCTTCATCTTTGTTTATCTCTCTCTTATTGTCCCTCTCTCTATGTCTCTTCCCTCATGCACTATACTTTTACCAATCTCTTTTGCCTCTTAGCACTATATCACCTTTAACATATTTATCTCTTGTCTCTTTTTCCTTATATTCTCTCTTCTCTATCTTGCTATATCTATTTAATTTTTTTCTCTCACCTTTCTCGTTGCTAACTTTCTTATACATTCATTATCTCATGATATCATTATCTCTAAATTCCCTCTCTCAAGTGAGGAATATCGAGCTTTCTGTGTATCTTTTTTATTGAACCTCTCTCTTACCTTTTTTATTTCACCTTATTATCATTACTATTTTTTATCATACTCATTCCCTTTATTTCTTAGTTTCTCTTCTCCCTAATCATGCACTCCCTCATTGTTTTCCTCTTCAAAATCTCTACCATACATTGTTCTCTCTGCACTTTCTTCTTTAATCTATTCTATTCTCCATAATTCGTTTTCCTTCTAACTCTTTCTTTCCTTCTTCTCTCTGACTCTCTCCACTAAATCTTTCAAATCACTTTCTCGTCCCTCTCTTTCTCTCTCTTCTCAATATATGTGTCGTAATTTCTATCTCATGTATATAAAATTTTTAGCTATCTTTTCTCTCCATCATTTTTATTTCTCTTTAATTTTTGTCTCTGATGCACTACTTATTTTCTTCAATTTATCTTGTGTATTCCACACTCTCTCATCAATATCTCATTTTCTTGCGCTCTTTGAACCAATTCTCTTTCATCTCACTCTCTATTCAATTATCTCCACTTTATCAATCCACTTTATTCTATTAATTGATGCTCTCTCCAAAGCACTTTTCCCTTATTCAATACTAATTATTATCGCTTTCTTCCTCTACCTCACTCCCTCACTCCCTTTCTCTTATTTTACCTCTTTATTTATTTTTCTAACTTCGATTGATTCTTTTAACTCCTTTTATTATTTTATTTACACTTGAAATTTGGCATATTTAATTTTATTCTTTTTCTTGTTTTCTTATTTTATTCCAAATTTTTTTCTATCATTCACCTCTTCAAGTATATTTTTGTGTCCCACATTTTCTTATTCTAGTGATCAATAATATATTAATAATTTTTCCTTCAAGAATTCTATTTCTTATTCTTCTAGTTATCAAAAATATTATTAGTTGTTTTTACCATAGTTTTCTAAAAATGATACGAATAATTATAAATATAATTCTAATTTTATAATGAATTTTTTTAATTTAAAATACTCTTATTTTGTAATTACTAAGAGTTATAAATTTACACTTTTGTTTTGTTTCATTTTTATAATTATTTGTTATTCGCTGTTTTCCCAATTTCATTATAATATTGTTTTCAAAAACAAGGAAAAAAAGAAGAAAAAAACATTATTTAGCTATTCATTTGGGTATTTATATGTGACTTTATTTATTTTTTAATTATATTTTAATAATAAAAATTATTTTTTTAAAATTTTATTAAAAAATTATAATCTAAAATTTTATTTTGAAACTACAAATAAATTGATTATTATTTTATCTTAGTAGTTACAAATGTTTTCTTAAGATAGTTTTACTGATAATAATAACAACAATAATAGTAAATACTCATACTTGTAATATTAGTTATTTATGCAAGAATATTAGAGTTATGATTGACATGATAACAAAATTTTAGACTTAATACAGCAGCGTTTTTTTTATTATGGTCAATACTATTAGTAAAAGTTATTATTATCTAAAATTCTTAAAGAACATATACAAAATAATTAATTATTATTGATAAGAACTATAATTATTAAGAATTAGCTATTTAAATAAGTAAAACTTATTTTAGAACCAAGGAATTATGAAATTTAAAAATTAGATATGCTGATAAATATTCCATTATTAGTTAAAAATTGCAATTCATTAATATATTTTTAAAAAACAATAAAATTAATTATAGTTGATTCTAACAAATATAAATTTAATCTTACAAAATTGAAATTAATAAGCATTACTTTAAATACTATAATGATAATTACTAATTACCAATTTATCAAGACTAGTTGATATAATAGTATTTTTATTAACTAATTTTTTGCTGGATATACATTAATTAATAATTTCAAAAATTTTTGAAAAATAACATTTATTGATGCTATTTTTTATATTTTCTTCTCAAAATAATATTACCTTATAGGATTAATAATTAATTCTTAATGTTCTTCATTTATCTCTCTTCAACATTATGCTCATTTTATCTCTCTATTTTTGTTTCTTTATCCATGCATTTTCTCTCACAAAATACTTGGGCGACACCATCTCATTCTTTATCGTAGTGTCTATCATCTCTTTCCCCAAAATTTTCACTCTTTCTTTCATGATCTTCCCATTGTTCCTTTTTTATTACATCTCCTTCTCTATTTCTTCTTTTTTGTCATTCGATTAGTGTATTTTTTTAAAACTATTTCCTTCCATTACTCTCCCTTCTTCATTTATCTCAATCCTAATGTTTTTCTCTCTTTCTTTATCCTTCGTCTCATTTTCTCACAAAAAGAAATATCTATCAATATGTTTGTTACTTTCTCTTTATGACTTATCAAACTCGCCCACCTTCCTTTCTCTTTTTGTCTCTTCTTAATCTGCATGTCATTCACTCAGTCTCTCTTCTCCCTATGACCTTCTCTTCTACACAATGTTTTTGCTCCCTTTTTATATCTCCTTTTTAATTTATAGTTTTTTTTAGTTGTATTTTCTCTATGTAACTTTGTAGCATCTCTTATACAATTCTCTTACATATCTATGATTTTCTTCTCTTCCTTAATCTTATCCCTCTATCTCTCTCTAAGAATTTTCACACTCAACTCTCTTCTCACATTCTCAGTTCCCTCACTTTTCTCTATTACCTTGGGCATTGTCTCAAACTCTCTATTTTTTACCTTTTTTAAATGACTTTACTCTTTTTATGGATCTCTCCACCATTGTCCCATTATCCTTCTACCATTTTGAACACTCTCTCTAATCAATTTCTCTTTTGCTCTCACTCACTCTTTTTCTTTTCACTATCATTCTTCTTGCTTATCAATCACTGCCATGTCTTTCAATTCTTATTTTTCTTTATCTTCCTCTATGTCTTTTGTTATCTTTCACTTCTTTATTTTGTTCTCTTTCTTGATGCCTCATTTTCCTTTAACACTTCTATCTTCCTATGACTTACTCTTTCTCTTTGCACCTTTTTCTTTCATTTTAGAAACTTTCTCCCTCTTTCTATTATTTGTGTCATTCACTTTGTTGATGGCTTACTCTCTTTTTCTATCTCCCCTCTCTGTGACCTATTTCATCTCTAACTATTCCTCTTTGTATTTTTTTCTTTTCACACTTTTTGCCACCTCTTTCATCTCTCTTCACTCTCAAATTCATGCTCCTTGCTTTTTTCTCTTGCTCTCCCACTCTTCCATTCTTTCCTTTCACTTTGAATTGTTCACTCTTTATAATGTATTTATCCTCATTTGTCTCTATAAATTTCACTTCTATTCTTTTGCTTGTATTCTATCTTTGTCTCTTCATAAGTCTTTTGTATCTCACTTGCTTTCCCTTTTCCCTCTAAGAATCTATCTCATAATCTATCTTTGTCGCTCTTAATCCTAGCCTCTTAATCTCCCTCTCTTGCCTTTTCTCTCTCACTTAATCTTTTATTTCATGCCTCTATCTATCTCTTCTAAATCTTCTTTCCTTCTTCCCAATTTTTATTCCTCTCTGAGGCACTTTCTAATTCTAATTTTCTCTTTCTTTCTTTATCCTCAATCACAAAAAGCATCCATTTTTGCTGCCATTTAATTTGAATAAAATCTCTCTCACATATTCACTTCTACCTGTTCCATTTTTTCCCTCTTCCATATCATTATTCCTTTAAAATTTTGTCCTTCTATTTTTACTTTTATCTTTTTATTCCTCCTTAATCTTTCTTCCAAACTATATTTTTTTATTTCTTTTTGATCTTTCAATATTCTTTATCTCTCCCATGTCTTTACTTTTTTCTTACACTTTGTGTACCTATGTTTCTATATCTATCTTCATAAAAATCTTTGTGGTCACCCTTTTTTTATCATTGTTCAGTTTACTTTTTAAGTAATTTGTTTCCTATTTTATTTCCTACTTCTATTTTTTATCTCTCCTTCTACACTTCTTTTCACACTTTATGATCGTTTGACATAATATCTCTTTATTCATCCATCATTTTTGCTTCTTTTATTTTTATATCAATGTATATGGTCTCTTTATATTGTATTCTTTTTGTCATAGACTTTATCTTTTCTTTATTATCACTTTTCTCTCTCTTTTCCTTATTCTTCATTTTCATTCCATCTCTGTAGTTGTACTTCTTTACTAACAAAATTGTTTATGTTTTGATGTCTATTTAACGTCAATCTTTATCATTTATTATATATTCTACACAATGCTTCTCTCTTTGTATTTATTTACTTCTTTACTTTTTTTTAATCTCTATGTATTAGTCTAATTCTTCATCTTTGACTTTCTTTCACTTGATGACTTTTCATTCTCTATGATCTCACCACTATCTATATCATCTTGACCTCCTTCTCATTCACTCATCCATTCTCATTCTATTGTCTCCCTATTTTCCATAATAGTTTATGCTGTTATTGCTTTTCTCTTTAATATCATCCATTCCTTTCCTACTATCTTTTACTCTTAATCTCTCTTCATCTTCTATATCAATCATTTATTTAACTCTCTAATAACTTCTATCAGCCATTTATCACTCTGTTCTCTCTATTTCTTCAACTACTACTCTTTTATTTTCTATCTTTTTTGCAAAACTTCTCTCCTACCTCATCTATTGTTATACATCTCTCATAAACTATCCATTTCTTTTATCTCCCTACCTCTTCATATGTCGTCTCTCTATCTCTTTCTACATTCTTTTTTATTTATTTCTCTTTTTTTCCAATTATCTCACAATGTCTTCTCTCTCTCACACTCCCTCTTTTCACCATTCGATCTTTCTTATTTCACTTTTTCTATCTACTTTTTATTATGCATCTTACATCGTTATCTCCTTATCTTCTCTCTTCTGTATATTGCTCTATTTCTTTTTCTTATCACTAATCTATAGGTTCACCTCTCTTTCTTTTACCTTCATAATCTCTTCATGTCTCCACTTTTAAATTTCTTCTTTCCAATAAGGAATCTCTTCCTAATTTTCCTTCAATTTCACTATTGCTCATTCTCTCTTACTTTCTCAATTTTTATCTCATTTACATGAAACTCTTCGTCCATCTCAACTTTTGAACATTCTTATCCCTCTTTATTTCCTCTTTATAATACTCTCCTTACTGCTCTCTCTTTTATCTTACTCTCTATGATATTCACTCCTCCATTTCTCTTTGTTTAGATCTCTTAACAAATTCTTTGTCTACTCACTCTGTCTTCCCTTATCTCTTCATTATCACCACACCATCTAATTCTATAAATTGATACTTCCTCCATCACTTATTCCTTTTCTAATAGTTTATGATTATCTCTTTCTTACTCTACTCTTTCTCTCTATCTTTGCCCTTTCATTTCATTTTCTCTATCTAACTCTCCCACCTCCTTGTTAAAATCTACACTATTTTCTCTCTCATTAATTCCCTCTCTCACTCCATCATGCACTCTCTTATGTAAGTTATCTCTTATTAATATTTATCACTTTTCTCTCAGAATTTTTTATTTTTTGTTTAATTATAAATATTTCATGTCAAATTTTTTTAATTATTTCTTTATTAATAAACCTCTCTCTTACCTTATCTATTTCACTTTACTTTCTTAATCCCTCTATATCACACTTATCTCTTTTCCTAGTTCATTTCTCTCTAATCATGTTTCCTCTCATTATTTTGCTCTCTTCGATCCCTACCTTAATGATTTCTCTCTACACTTTATTCCTTACTCCATTGTATTCTATATAATTTTTCTTCTGTTTGATGCTTTTTCCCTTCTTTTTTCACTCACTCTCTCCATTAAATCTATCAAATCACTTTGTAGGCCCATCTTTTTTTCTCTTCTCAATGTGTCCCTTAATTTTTATCTTGTCTATATCAAAGATTTTGTTCTTGTTTCTCTCCATCATTTCCATTTCTCATTAATTTCTCTGTCTAAAACACTACCTACTACTTTATCTTTATCTTGCTCACTTTCACACCCTCTCTAACTCTATATCTCTTTTTCTTGCTCTCTTTAAACCTATTCTATCTTATCTTTCTCTCTTTTCGCTTTGCTCCGTATTAATCCACGTTCTTATTCTACAAATTGATGCTCCTTACTAAGCTTTTCTTGCATTCATACCCTCAATTGTTATCCCTTTCTTGTTCTATGTTACTCTATCACTCACCTTCTCTCTTTTTACTCTTTTATTTGTTTTTCTCGCTCTCTCACTCTATCATGCGTTCTCTCTTTTTCTATTTATCTATTATATTATTTTTCTCTTTTCTCTTAGTCTTCTCCATTTATATTTGTCAAGATATACTTTATTTTTACTTTGTTTCTCACCTCACTCACCTTTCTTTCTTTTTGTTTTCTCTTTCTCTCTTTATCACTTTTTTAAGCATTCATTGTATGCTTATCTTCAACATCTTATTTCACAACAAACTTGTGAAATAGAATTAGAAACATAATATGAATAAAAAAAATAAATAATAAGGTAAGTAAATAAAGGTAGCAATATTAAGTACAAAAATTTGTAATTATTATTCTATTAAGATTTCGAAAATATAAAATAACTCTTAATATTATCAAAATCACTTGTAATTAACAAGAAGAGCAACTTCAAATAATTTTTTATAATATAAAAATTATTACATATAAATTAAAATTTATATAATAATTTATTCAGCATAAAATAATCAAATTATAATTAAAATTTGATTTATTTTATTGTAATTTGAATGAATAATAAACATTATTACATAAATTTTATTTAATAATTTTCATAAAACAATTAATGTTTCACAATAAATGGATCAACATTTATTTTAATTATTTTTACATTATTAATAATAATTACTATTTTAAAATATTAATATTACAAATATAAAAGAAAATATTAATATTTTTATTATTTTTAAAAAATAATGAACAAATAATAATAATAAATAATATGATAATCATCGATTATGTCATCAATAATTTTAAAAAGATTATACTGATTTTTATTAACTACAAATATTCTTATTCATCTTGCTTTTATTGTTGTTGGTCATCTTCTACCACATTTTCTTCTTTTAAGTCCTTTTATTGTCTTATTTACACTTTAAAAAAATTGATATTCAATTTTGATCTTCTTCTTATTTCATATTTTATTCTAATTATTTTTATTTTTATTATTCTTTTCTTCTCATTAATTTTTTTGTTCTATATTTTTTTAATCATTTTCTTATCAATCATCGCTACATAATTAAACTTTTAATATTTCTCTTTCTTAATAACATTACTTTTTTAAAGAATATGTAGAAACTAAAACGTAGAAAAAGAAATTATTATTGCTTATTTTGAGCTTATTTTTTCAAAACCTTATATTAATTATATTTTTTTAAAAGTTATCGTTCTCATCCTTTATTAGTATTTATATTTTTTCCTATTTCATCTTTATCTCTCGAAGTTCTTTCTATCAATATTCACCTAATTTCATTTTTTGCAATTTAAATCTCTCTTTGTGCTCTTATAATCTCTTTTCACTCCTTTTTGCTTCATCTATCCTCTCTTTACCATATCATTATCTCCTTATATCAATATCTAATTCATTATCTCTTTCTCTCTCTAACAAAGTCCCTTCACTTTATATAACTTTATTCTTCTTAAACTTTTGCTCTTTTTTGTTTCAGGGCGCATTTATAAGGCCTCTCTCTATGGCATTCATTATCATAGTCTCCATCTCCTCTCTCACTTTATTATCATCCTTCTTTTTTACTCTTCTCTATTTTTGCCTTCATTTATTTCCTTCTATCTCTTGTCTTATTCTTCTCAATTAATCACATTGCTTATATTTGTATATCTCATTTTACATTTATCTCTATCTTTTATGCTACCTGCTATAGTTTTCCTTTCCTTATGTACCTGTTTGTTACTTTGCCTCTTGTATCAATTTGTATTAGTTTAATTTGTTATCTTTGTCTATTTTTTCCCTTGATGAATCTTCACTCTCCCTCAACTACTTACTCTTTTTAACTCAAATCTAAATCTCTATTTTCTTTTTATTTCTTCTATTATATGTCCCTCTACTTCCTATTAATTTATCCTCCCTTTTCTCTTCCCTCTATTTGCATCTATCTCATTTCTATCATCTCTTGCTCTCCAACTCTCTTTATCATTTGTAACCCTTATTGTTCTACTTGTCTTCTAATTTCTCTTAACAATTTATCACTCTCCTTTCTCATTTCTTTATTTCTCTTATTATTACTCTTATCAATCCTATCTTTTCTTCCCTCTTTCTATTATCCCTCCATTTTCTTTTATATCTCTCCTTGATGTCTATTTCTTTTCTTCATACCTCTTAATTTTGTTTCTTTGCTAAAGTTTTTGTTAGGTTGGTTACAAAATATTGATTAAATTAGAAAACATTATCTTAAATTTTTCATAATTAAAAAAAATAAGCCATATTTTAAGTAATATTTGAATGCCAAGTTCTTGGGCGAAGCTTGCTAAACGAGCATTCGTAATGTGTAGGTACTAAAGTAAAGTCCAGGCTTGATCTCAATCTATTGTAGTGTTGAACCCTATTGAGGTATGACATATTCTGTTTTAAGGGTAACATAATAGCCACAATTAACCAATAAACCTATAACCATGTTAATGAATTAGGTGATTAAGTCAAAAGCACTTAAGGAGATGATAGCCCTAGTTTGGCTGACATAATTCTACTGTGCAAAGTTTTATAAAGTGCAAATCAATTTCCTACTCAATGATGTGGGACTAAACTTTTAGCTCTTGTTTGCTCTAAAATCAATAGTGTCTCAACATCATCCAATCATGCATTTTGTGATTGTTCAAACCGTCCATTTAATGAGCCATTGGATATTTACTACTTCATCTACTTTAAGCGATTGACCCTTAACATAAGATGATCATGTTCTAGTTTGACTTCATTGCATCACTTTCTCTAAGAAATATCTTTCCTTGAATCGTATGGCTCTTAATAATCCTTTTTGACACCTATGGTTGAGATCGTTGCCAATTTTATCTTTGATTAATTGAGTAATCCAAATGTCATCCTATTTGATCTGATGACTATGATCTAATCCACCTTGGTCCAACCATCCTAAACTCATCCAATTTTTTAATGTTTGATCAGATGGTGGACTCTTTTGAGTATATCCAAAGGCTCTCCTTCATCCTACTTAACAACTATTTCACTAGCTATTACATATGAGATTTTGGTCACCATTTTCATAGAATAATTAAGTTATTTGGAAAAATGTTTTAAGCTATTTAGTAGTTGCCTTTAAAAGACCTTTTCTATACTTTCTAATAGCTATAAATAGAATTTTTTTTATAAATTCTTAATCATTGTAATTGAAGTGACTACTAAATATGAAAAAGATTTTAACTTAACAATGAAAGGTTGTATCAACTTCTATTGATATAAATTTGTCTTAACAACACTTTTAGCTTACAACTACTTGAAATATTAAATTCTATCTGTTAAGCCTAATTCCTTAAAGATTTTATTTTCTAAATTCTCTTCATAATATTTAGCTCTTTGTACCTTTCTATATTCATCAACAGGCATAGACAAATTTGTACATCTTTGTTAAAAAATTATTTTTGTATTTTTGTTTTTCTTTTATGTTGGGTAGTCAAATGTTTGTGAAGGCCTGAGTTTGGTTTGATCTTGTAAAAGCTTAAGTTGGGGTGGGGCTCTTAAAAGATTGAGTTACAGTTGAACCCATAAAAGTTACTAGGCTAGAGATGAATTATATAAAAAAAATCTTAAGTTATAAGTGTTTTACATATAGAATTTTTATTGACCATAGTATAGGTGGATATAGGTTCTAGTTTGAACCGAATCACTTTAAACTTTAATGTACCAATTTAATTATTATTCTTATTTTTTCTAATCATAAAAAATTTTAAATTAGTATATTTATAAATCATAGTTATCAACAAACATAAAATTTTTTAATAAAGAAATTTTTAAAAGTAAATACAATCTAAAAATTTGCAAAAATATTTTAAAACTCATAATTTTCCCTCTTGTAGTACTCACATATAGTTTTACTTTAATTTGTATCTAAATAGGTTTCCTATAGTAAGTTTGTAAAATCACTATGTTGATCATTTATTTGTGTGTGAAAATTAAATATAACATTAACTATAATTATTTGGAAATTTCGTTATTTTATCAATATTTATTGTAATATTTTGATTTTTTTACTTTATAATCAAATTGCTTGATTTTCTTAATGTGATTATTTTTTTTATAATTGTTTGAGGATGATTATAGCTGTAGTTGATAATTGTGAAACATTTAGGAAAGGATATTCATCATGTCATTCTCCATTATTTATTTAAGGTTGAAAATTTTTTTATATCAAAAAATGCAATTAAAATTTTTATTCAAAAGATTGATGATAATTTGTGAGATCTTTTTATTCACCCCTTTGCACATCCTAAAGATAGAGGTAATAAATCAAGAATTTTAATTCAATTAAATGTTAAAGGAATAAATTACTTTGTATATTGCCTCAGGTAATTAGTGTGAGAGTGTGCACATGCACAGCTTGTTTTGAGATGATGTAAGGATTACATAGGATGTATGCTTAGAATGAATATAACATATTGGTGATGACAAGGAGTTGAACCAAAAAACAAAGAAAAGAAGAAGAGTAAGAGGAAGAAAATAAATTTAGAGATGAATCATGTAGGTAAGCTTTTATCAAGTACTTCTAATTTTAATCATGAGTATAAATTAGAATCTTGTGATAAAATATCAAATTCTTTTAATAATTTAGTTTTTGAGCATAAAAAACAGATAAATATATATGATAATCTTATGATAATTAATGCAAAACATGAATCTAGAATAGTTAAATGGCATGAAAAAATTGATGCATTAAAACAGGAAAATATTTTTTTACCTTATCAAGTTCAAACCTATATTTTTAATGTCATATTTGAATGCTTCAAAAAAATGCATGTGAAAATTATTTGTCCAAATATATTATAGGCAATAATGCTTTAAACTTAGAGAATGACAAGTTCAGTGAAGAAAATTTTTTGTTTAAAGAAAAACAAGAAAAATTTGATTCACTTGAAAAGGAAATACAAGATCTAAAGTCAAAGTATGCTACTTTATTTTGTTATCCACTTGTAATCATTCACATGTACCTTCATGTGATACTTTTTTCAATTATGTAAAAAGAGTAATGTTCACTTGAATGCTTCATATGCACTTAAGCAAGTTTCATCTTATAGCCATGTGACAAAAAATAATGTATGTTTCATGATAATCATAGATTGGATAAAACATATATCCATGTGTTCAATGCATTTCTCATTCTTTCTTTGTGTAAATCTAATTATCAAGTTAGTATAATACCATATGCAATTATTATTTTAAATTTAGACATCTTACATTTGGTTTCCTAATTAAAAACCCCATAAATCAAAAACATAATAAATATGAATGGATTCTTAAGGGACAAGCTTCGAAGCTTTCTTTAAAAAATCACAACGTCAACACCCTACAATTATTGAACCTATGATGGTTTGGATTCCTAAATTTAATACTTGGTTAATCTATGAGCATGCCTCCATATTTTTGGACGTATGGAGGCAAGCCTTGCTTTATAACTTTGTGCAGCTTACATACAAAATTTTGGTCCTTGGCTTACTTATCTTAGCATAGAAGACAAAATATTTTTAGATTTACTTATTATTAATTGATATTAAAAATTTGGAGCTTGTTAGTCAATCCGTGCAATTGTTGCGTGATGATATATCAAATATCGTAAGCACATCAATACCATATTTTATCATGATATTTTTTGATGAAATATTATTGAATGATCATGTGATTTGATATTAAAAATGGAAATGTTTGAGCTTATAGTTAAATTAGAGTTTACTAAGGTATTAAATATAAAAAAAGACAAAACAAAGGTAATTTATGTTGGATGTTCATTTTAAATGACCACAGAATCAGTTGGTATAATTTATTTTGGACAAAATATCTTAAGTTTAGATGTTAAAAAGCTTAGATTTATGATTGATATTGATTTTTTAAATTTTACTAGAGTTAAAGTTTATAAGAATAAAAATGTGCCCATCATAGGCTTTGTTGCATTGATTAGAAAATAAGATAAAATAATTTTAATTTAATAAATATAAAAATAAATATCTATGTAATTGTTACAAGGAATGGAAAATATCAGATCAGTTTATATCTCTCACTTAGAAATGCATATAAGCCTATAAATGGTAAAATAATAAATGTTTAATGTTTGGGGATAATTTATTATGTGTTTAGAAATTAGTATAATTTGATATTGATCATGATTTTTCTAGATTTACATTATTTATTTTATTATGAATGGGAAAGAGACAACTAAAAACTTGGTAATTTGATTTGAACATTGGATAGAGTGAGTTACAAAAATAATTAATGAAAAAGTTGAATTATTTGGAGTCATTAATCAACAACTAACTTGAGTTTTGTAGTATCAAAATCTATAGAAATAAAATAAATGATATGCTATACAAGGAGTTTGAACCATGTTTCTATGATAGATATTGATCACATTACATTTCTATTTCTCATAAAAAAGTTTATTTAGTGAAGAAGCCCTAAAGGCTATAGATCATGTTAAGAATTGATAATAAGATAAACTTAAGAAAAATTATCTATAAGATTTTGTTCTTAGACATAGTGGTAAATAATTCATTAGACCTAAATTGGTACTCTAGAATAAACTATATAAAAATCAACTATTGGAGATATCACTAGGCTTGTTGTAGAGGGTATTTAATTAATTTCATCATTATAAGAAAAGAAATCACAAAAATTCAAGATTTCACTTTATTTAAGATTTTGTCATTAGAGGATTAATAAAATTAGAGTATGTATTTGTAAAGTAAGAATTGGACTATGTATTTGTTAAATCCTTCAATGGAATAATCGAAATTATATAAATTAGACCACGCTTTTGATGGACTCATGGGAGAGAATGATCACGGTTAAGTTAAAATGTAGAATAGTCATAAAGTTAGGAGGAGCATGTAGTAAAAGAGAGAATAAGGCAATGGAGAGCATATATATTCCATTTTTAATACCTCTAATAATTAACTAAATATATAATTTTACTAGTTATATTTTTCTCTAAACATTTATGTGTTACATAATCAAAAGGAAGAAGTTGTTGTGCTATGTTTGTGTTGATGGGAGAAACCTTAAATTTTTAGCACTTTTTTTAATGTGTTTCTTTATTATAAAAAATTTATATTGAAGAATAAGCCATGCAATTTTGAACATGGTGAACTAGTGGTCTTTAAAATACCTTGGAGTATTTAACAAGTTCAAAGGATTGAAGACATGTGCATCAAATTTCAAAATGTTTTCTTTTTGTTATGAAACAGAATTTTTAGTTTGTTGATTACAATGCACATTTCTATTCCTCTAAATTTGAAATCCTATCACAGAGCATTTAACTATTCAATCATGTCTTTCATTATTAAGTGCAAATCAATTTCCTACTTAGCAATGTTGGTCTAAACTCTTGGTGCTTGTTGGCTTCCTCAATCAAAAGTGTCTCAGTGTTGTTTTATTGTACATTTTCATGATTGCATAGTGGAGATCACCTCTACCTTTGAATAGTGATCCTAATCAATGTAACCATCCTTTTGGTGAGTTAATCAAATGGTTACTACTTCATCCATTATCAGTTATTAATCCTTGCTTGACATCTGATGGTCTTCATCTCATCCAGCTTTATCAAATGGCTTTCCTTGTGAAATATCTATTCTTGAATCTTATGAATTTGAATAATGCTTTTTTTCTCCTACAACTTAGATCATTCTTGATTTTGTTTTTGATTAATTGATTGATTCTGATCTCATCTTACGTGATTAGATGTTGTAGATCAAATCCACTTTGACATACCATCAATAACACATTTACCTTTCCAACATTTGTTCGGATGGGAAGAACTCTTTTGAGCAAATCCATTCACTCATATTCATCCTTCCTAATAGCTATTTTAGTAAGCCTTACATGTTCCATTTTGGCCAGTGTTTTTGAAGAATATATAAGCTATTTGAACTTCTTTTTAAACCATTTTGTAGTAAATTTTGAAATACATTTTCAACACTTTCTAATAGTTATAATCAAATGCTTTTTATAAATGTCTAAATCTTCTAAATAAAATAAAAAATTAACATTAGCAAGATTTTAACATCCCAATAAAGGACTATAGAATATTCTAAATGTAGATATTTCTTCTCAAAGTGACTACAGCATAGACTACATGAAATTCCAAATTCTTCTTGCAAAGTCATATTTTTTAAGCATTCATTTTGTCAATTATTTTCATATTTTGAGTTTTTGTGCCATTCTATCCATCAAGCATATGAAAACTTGTATATTTTTATTGAAAATTTGTTTCATACTATATTTTTTTCTTTTGGGTTTGTTGGCCTAACATTCATGAAAACATAAGCTAAAATTGATCTCATTAAAAATTGAGTTTAGGTTGAGCTCATAAAATCCTTAGTTATAGTTGAACCTATAAAAGCTAGTAGGTTAGATGTGAACTACAAGAAAAAAAATCTCAAGTTGTAAATTTTTAACTATAGAGTTTTCCATATACTTATTTTCATTTCAATTTGTCATGACTTTTTAATTGACTCTATGTAATTCAACATCTAAATCACCCTCTCTTCCCTTCTTTCTCCTCCTTTATCTCTTCTCCACCTCATGCCTTCTTTTATAGCTATAATCTTAAGATCCCAAACGCATTCTATTTTTCTCTTAACTTGTTAATCATTTATCACCATATTCCTCCATTGTGTCATTCACTTCCCTTCTTTAAACTTTTTATATCTCGAACTCCTCTCTTACTTTTTTCCTTCTATTTCTCTTCCTCTTTATCATTCTCCCATAAGTTTTTTATCTTATTTTTCTTTTTTTCCTTTTATCTTTTTTTATTTTACTACATCTATCTCCTTATCTATGTTTTTCTTAATTTCTTTATTAACCTTTCAAGTTCTTTTTCTCTCATTTTTCCCTCTTTTTTTCTTGCACTATATCTCTTTCTTTTTATAAGAAGAAAATAAATAAAATTATATAATAATAAAAAAATAAATAAAATTATTAATTATACTAATAAAAAATACATTTTTGTTATTATTAATAGAAACTAATTAACTTGTTATTGTGTTGTAAGAATTATTCTTAACAAAATATTTCATACTTCCTAAAAGAAAATTGAATGGATAATAATAACTATTATAAGAAGAAAAATAATAGTAATTTATAATTAATAAAAAATATTCCAAAGAAAATTAAGGGTAGTAATAATTATTACAGATGTTAAGAAAAATTTGTATAATGGATATTCTTATTAAAATTATTATTTTTTTCTAGCAATAATTAATAACTAAAAAAGAGTTTTGAATAATTATAAGATTATTAGTTTATTTTTCTTGTTCTTCCACTCTTTTTCTCTCTCCAACTTCATTCTCTCTTTCACTCTATCTATGTCCTTTGCGCATCACTTTTCCTCTTTCTCCAACCTTTATCTCTCATAAACCATTTCTGTCTCTTTTTATCAATTATTTATTGTAACATTTTTCTATTTTTGGCCAAATGTTTCTTTTTTTGGTCTTCTCTCACCCCTTATGACTTGTTAATCACTCTCTCTATATATCTCTCTATCTCCGATGAAGCACTTATCCCTCAGTCTCTAACTTTTCCATATCACCTTCTCTTCATGTCATTTTTTTATCTTCTTATATCTACTATTTTTTTTCTCATTCTAATTATTCATTACTCTTTTTAAAGTTGTCTTCTCTCTATCATTTTGTATTATACCACATACACTCTTTCTCATGTCATTGTCCTTTTCTTCTCTCTTCTTTAATCTTTTCTATATATCTCTACTTCTTCTACTCTTTTTTGCTGTCGTCTCTCTCCTTATTGCCTCAATTTCCTCAATAACAATTCTTACCATATTCATGCTCTCACATACTTCTCTATCATTCTCGTTCTCTTTATTTGTTTTCCTCTTTGTCATATTATTCGTCTCTCCTTGTTCATCTCTCAATCATTCTCCTATTATCAATCTACATTATTCTAATAGTCTCTCTTGTTCATCATTCTTTTGCTCGCACCCATCTTTGTTTATTCACTCTATTATTCTTTTATCTCCTATCTACTTATTGTATCTATAACTTTCACTTCTCACACTTCTTTATCTTGCTATATCTTTAGTTTTCTATAACAATCATCTTCTTCTTCTCTCCTCATCTGCTACATTTGCTTTCATGTTTTCCCTTCTTACAACTTTTATCTCTCTTCAGCTTTATCTTTTGAAATTTCTCTCCTTTTCTTTTATCTATTTTTCTCCTCACCACTTGTTTAATCTCTTTATCTCTTTCTTATCCATCACACATTCAATTTCTCACTTTTTCTATCTTTCTATTTTATTTTTTTCTCACTTCTTGCATTCACAATTGTCACTTTTTGTCCTCAATCTCAAATCACTCACGTCACTTTTTTCTCTCACTTCTTAACTCTAACATTCTCCCCTCTCACACTTTAATCTTCTCTCTTTACTATATATTTCTCTCTTTGTCTCAAAAAATTTCACAATATAACTTTCACTCTTATTTACTTTTTTTGTACTTATCAATCACTTGTTTCAAAATTTTTCTCTTTTCTTCTAAAATCTACCTCAACATTATTTAGTACCTCTCCAATTTAAAAATGAATATTTATTTTTTAAAGATAATAATTATTAATTGTTATTATTTTTCTTATAATGTTACTAAATACATTCACAACATGGTCTTATTTCTACAAATTATTATTTCATATAATTTTTTTTATCTCTCTTAAACTTAGCTTCTTAATCTCCTTCTCTTAATTTGTCTCTCTTCTCTCCCTCCTCTCTATCTCTTCTCTCTCTT
Source organism: Vanilla planifolia (assembly GCA_023846275.1). NCBI lineage: Eukaryota > Viridiplantae > Streptophyta > Magnoliopsida > Asparagales > Orchidaceae > Vanilla > Vanilla planifolia. Next base: position 8,965,907 of record JAIUJO010000015.1, on the reverse strand, counting down.
TATCTTTCTTTTCAATTATTCAAATGCTCTTTCTAGTTTTATTTCTCCTTTCCTTTCTCAATCCTCTATCATGATAGTCTTCATTTCTCATTTTCATTTTCTTTCTTTGAACACTCACAATCCTCTCCATGATATTCCCTCAGTATCTCCACCTCTCTGTCATTCTACCATTAGCTATTTATCTTTTTAATCTTTTTTATTTTTTATCTTACCTTGTCTTTCTCCATCAATCATTCTTTCAAATGTTTTCCCTCTTTTTTACCAATCTATATTCTTTTTTTGCCTCTCTCTCTCTATTATTTCCTTAATTCTTATGTGTAAATCTCTCTCATTATCTCATTTCTTTCCTTTTTCCTTTATCACTTCTCTCTCTTCACTTTATCACTTATCTCCTCATATCAATATAAGAATTATTCTTTCTTATGTCTACTTACTCTCAATTTTCTCATTCTCTTTTTGTACATCCTTTCTCCCTCTATCATGCCTATTTAACTTAAATCACCATTTCCTTTTCTCACATACGCTATTTGTCATTTTTTCGTACAGATTATATGGTGTCTTTTTGTTCTTGTCTTTCTAATAGTTTGTATCTTCTCTCTCCCGCTAATATCCGACATATTTCTTATTCTTTTCTCTCATTTCATTTTTCTTCTTAAACTTTTTATCTCTCCTCTTTCTCTTCTCAACATCTAACATTATTTAACTTTTCATGTCTCTTTCAATCTCTATCTATGCCTCTTTTGTTATGTGATATAATTTTCCACTCTATTTGTATTTATTTTCCACTTTACCTTTTATTTTTCTTTCTTTTTGTTAAATTGCTTTTAATTGTCTTGCTTTCTCTTGATGAATAATCAATATCCCTAACCTCCTTACTTCTATCTCTCTCATCTTGACCTCTTTCTACTTCATTCACTCTTTCTTATTTTATTGTATGCCACATTATTCTTTACGACTTTACTTTACCTTTTTGCTTCTTTCTAATTACATCTATCTCATTCTTACTTTCTTTTTCTCTTCACCTCTTTATTTTCTCGATTTATCATTCTTCTATCTCCCTAATAGGTTTCAAAATAATTTATCACTCTCTTCACTCTTGCTTTTCTTACTGTCTATTCTTCTATTACACCTTTGCCTCTCTTATTTTTTATCCACATTTTCTCTCTTTTCTTTATCTCCTCTCCTATATCTCATATATGCTCTTTATTGTCTCTCTCTCCTTACATCTTTGTTGTTTTATCTCTTTTGATCTCTCTCTATGTCCCTCTTTGTTTACATCTCTCTTGTCCCTTTAACTAATTATGTCTTCTCTTCCTCACATTCTCTCTCCTAGCTACCCCATCATGTTTTTTCTATTTTTTATTATTTATCTCTCTATTACATCTCCTTGTCTTCTTTATCTTACTTTATCTCTTTTCTGTTATCTTATTTATTTGTTATTTCTCATCTTATCTATCACATTAGTGTCTTTCTAATTTCACTCTCCCTGGTCTTGATTATGTCTTTCTTTTTCTTTTACTATTATATTATTACATTCTCCTTCCCTTTATTGCATTTCCTTCTCTTTCTTCTACCTTCCTTAAACTTCCTCCATCTCAATCCACTTTCTCTTTATTTTGGAATCTCTATGCTTCTTTCTTATTAATTGTGTCTTTCACTTCACTACTCTCTTACTCTATTTATCTCAATCCTCCCTCTATCATCATTGTTTTACACTTTGTTACTCTTTTTATTTTATCTTCTCTCTCATCTATTAACCCCTCTTTCCTCTTTTGTCTCCTCACTCTGTTATTCACTCTACTCATTTTTTGGCCTTTTCCTTCGCACTCTTCCATTCTCTCTTTTCAATAATAATTTTCTTACTCTATTTTTTCTTTCAGTCAAGTTCTCTCTTGCACTTTTTATTTGTCATTTTTTTCTCTATCTCTCCCTTTCTTCTCTTAAAAGTAATCTCGTGATCTTAATTTCACACAAATAAAAAATATTATTTATTTAATAATAATACTTTTTAATTAAAATTATTTTTTATTATAATATTATTAATTATACTCATAACTTTTTATTCTTACAAATTATGTTTTCTCTTAATTTTTTCTTTGACTCTCCCCAGCTTTACCTTCTACTCTTTCTTTCTTCCCTTATCTCTCTAACAACTTTATCTCTTTTTTTTGCCCCCTTTATCCCCTTTCTTTCATTTCTCCTTCTTTCTTATCATTCTCCTCAATCAATCTAAGCCAATTTCTATTACTATTTCTCTCTTACTTTATTAGTCTATCACCATAGTCTTCCATTATGTTTTTAAGTTTCTTTCATTAAACTATTTCTCACACTCCTCTCCCTTATGTTCCCTATGTTTCTCTTCCTCTCTATTATTTGTCCTTAAATTTTTCTCTATTATATTCTTTTCTATTTTTCTCTCAATATCTTTCTCCAAATATCTCCTATTTTTTTCATTTCTAATTTATCTCTCTATGTTCTTTGTCACTCTCTTCTCACTATTGTTTTTTGCACTTTTTGTCTATCTTTTTGTGCATGTATCTCTCTTATTGTGTCTTTTCTCTCCAATTTATTCTATCTCACTTCTTTCACTTAACTTTATCTTTTATGTCCTTATATCTCTATCTCCTTTATTCCCTCTTATTTCTCCATCTCTCTATTTTCTCATTTAGTTTCTCTCTCTATGTGTGAGCATTTTAATTTATCACTTAATCTGTCTCTCATTGTCTTTCTATGTCTAGAACTGTATGGCCTTTATCTATGACAATTTTTGTCATAGTCTCTATCTTCTTTCCCCTTTTATTATCTCACATCTTTCTAGTCTTCTCTCTTTTTCCTTTGTTTTATAACTTTTTATCTGTTCTATTACACTTCTCTACCTCTAACATTATTTATGCTTGTAGTTCTCTTATTATTTCTATCTCTATCTCTTTTGTTATATTCTTTTCTTTGCTTCTTATGTTTTTATTTACCTCTTTGATTCTCCCTCCATATTAATTGATGTTGTTGCCTCTTTAGTCTCTATGTATTAGTGTAATTCTTTGTCTTTGGCTTTCTTTCTTTAGATGTCTCTTCACACTCAAAGACCTCACTTCATTCTATATCATTTTAGCATCATTCTCATTTATGCATTCTTTCTTGTTATATAATCTACATATAATCTCTAACAATTTATACTCTCATTTCTTTTCGCTTTAATATCATCAATCTCATTCCTACTATGTCTTGCTCCTCATTTTCTTTCATCTACTATATCCATCATTCTTCTACCTCTCTAATAAATTTTATCAATGTTTCGTCAATCTCCCCTCACTTTCTCTCTCTTCTCTCAATTTCCCTTATTATTGCTATTCCATTTGCTATCTTTTGTCCTAAACTTCTCTCCTCTATCATCTCTTCTCTTATATCTCTACTGTGCTCTCCGTTACCATTATCTTTTTACCTCTATAATTTTTCTCTCTATCTCCATCTATGCTCTTCATTTATTTTTCTCTTGTTCTCCAACTATCTCTTAATGTCTGATTTCTCTCACTCTCTATCCTTTCACTACTTTATCTTTTCTTTGTTACTATTTATCTACTTTTTATTATATACCTCACATTTCCATCTCTTTATCTTTTATTTTTCTTAAAATTGCTTAATTTTTTTCCTCATCAATCATCTTTCACTTTTCTCTCTTTCTTATACCTTCACAAACTCTTCATGTCTCCACTTATAAGTGCCAACTTTCCCACGAGAAATCTCTTCCTAACTTTTCTTTTTATTTCACTATCACTCTATCTCTCTTACTTTCTCTATTTCACACTTCTCCCTCCTCCTTTCTATCTCTCTGTATGTCTTTACTCATTTCTCCTCTCTTCTTTCAACCTCACTATCTTTCCTCTTCTTTGTTCCATCTTTAAACTTCTCTAATCTCTTTCCTCTCTCTTTCTTACACTACTCTATTATCCTTTAAACTTTATTTCTTCTTAACTCTATTTCTTTCTTTTTCTCTCTAACTCTCTTAACTAGTTATTTCATATCTTTTTTCTTCCCCCTTTCTTTTGTTATCTTCTCTTTATATCTAACTCAATTTGTATCTCATTTAAATAAAACTCCTTATTTATCTCAACTTTCCAACATTTTTATCTCTCTATTTCCCTTTTATAATAGTCTCTTTACTACTCTCTCTTTTATCTTACTCTCTCCTAAACTCTCTCCTTCCCTATTAAATGCTTAGGTCTCTTAACAAAATATATCTCTACTCACTCTTTTCTCTTTTCACTGCAATATCATTCGTTATTTAATTCTAAAAATTTATGCTTCCTCCATACTTCTTTCTTACTCTACCATTTTCCCTCACTCCATTTCTTTATGTCTTGAAGTTTTTATTTTTTTCTCTCTTCAACTCTTATATCCTTATAATAACTTCTTCTATCTTTCCCTATCACTTATTCCCTCTCTCACTTTATCATGTGCTCTCTCACAAGCAAATTATCTCCCACTATTATTTCTCACTTCTCTTATAGCATTCTATATTTATATTAATTAAAAATATTTAATGTCAAACCCTGTATTACGTTCTCTATTTCTATCTTGTTTCTTTTCACCATTATATCACAATATCACTTTTCCTAGTTTAATATTTCTTTAATCATGTTCTCCCTCATTATTTTTCTCACTGCATTTTCTTTCTTACTCCATAGTTTTCTCCACCAATGTTTTCTTTTAAACTCCTTCTTTTCCTCTTTTCTCTCTCACTCTACACTAAATATTTCTAATCACTTTCCATTCCCTTCTCCCTCTTTCACTTCTTAATATATTTCCCTTAATTTATATCTCATTTATATCAAACTTTTGGCTATTTTTTCTGTCTCTCTTTAAATTTTGAGTCTAACACACTACCTATGGTCTTCTCTTTATCTTCCTCACTTTCACACTGTCTTCTTCTCTATATCTCTTTATCTTGCTTAATTTAAACCTATGCTATCTTATGTCACTATCTCTTCCCTTATCTCCTCATTATCAATCTGCCTTCTTATTCTATCAATTGATGCCCTTCTCACTATTTTTCCTTACTCTCAAAGTCAATTATTATCTCTTTCTCATTCTGCCACATTCCATCACTCACTTTCTCTCTCCTCACTTATATATTCACTTTTATATCTTTGTCTCTTAACTCTTCATATATTAATCTCTCCTGTCTCTCCCTCTTGCTCAATCCCTCTATCTCTTTATCACGCTCACATACATTCTCTCTTTTTCTATCTATCTCACTAATAATTTTGCCTTTTCTCTTTGTCTTGACCATTTTTATTTATAAAAATATGCTACATTTTTACTTTGTTTCTCATGTCACCCACCTTTCTTTCCTTCCTCTTTTTCTTTCTTCATTCATTGTTTGTCTAACTTCAATATTCTATTTCGAAAGAAAATTTTGAAATTGAATTACAAACATGATCTGAGGCAAAATATGAATAATAAGTTAAATAAATTAAAAGTTGTAAACTAAAATATATAATTTATTCATTATTATTCTATTAAGATTTAGAGTTTTTTTTTAAATTGTTAAGAATTATCAAAATCATTGTAAATAATAAATGTGTAATTAAAAATTATTTTTACAATTATAATATATATTATTTATAATTTAAATAGATATGATATGTCTATTTTAAATAAAATAATGAGCTTATATTAAAGAAAGATTTTTCTTATTGTAATAATAATGAATAGTAAGATTTATCACAACAATTGCATTTAAAAATGTTTTAAAATAATTAAAGTTTCATGATAATTACTTAAAAACTTATATTTATTATTATTATATTAGTACTAATACCAACTATTTTATAATGTTAATAATCAAGAAATAAATAAAATATAAATATGATATTTTTAATTTTGAAAAATAAAATTAATTAATAATAATAAAACATATTGTAATAATCACAAATAGTATTTGTAATAATTTAAAAACATTATATTTTTTTTATTATAGATGTCCTTTTTCATCTTCCTTTCATTATTTTTTGTCTTCTTTGACCTCATTAGTTTCTTCTAAAAGCTTTATTGTACTACTTAAACTTGAAATAGTTTGTATTTAATTTTATTTATTTCTTATTTTCTTCTTTAATTATATTTTTTTTTTTTATTATTCTTATATTATTTTATATATTTTTGTATTCTTTTTCTTAGTAATAATCTTTTTATAATACTCCTTTAAGATTTCTCTTAATCAAATTATTGTTTTTAAGAATATTTAGAAAAAATTAAAATTAAAATTATTATTACTTTTTTACAGTAGTTTTTTAATGATGTTATTAATTTTTTTTATTATAGTTATAATTACAAAATTTATTTTAATGATTTAAAAAATATTCTTTATTTTTTATTACTAAGAATAAGATATTAAGAATTATGCATTTACACCTTTCATTTTTATTCTTCTTTTTACAATTAGTTCGTATTAAGTTTTTCTTTTTGAGCAATTAAACAATAATTCAAAATATTTAAATATTATTGATAAGAAATATAATAATTAAGAATTAGCTATTTAAATAAGTACAGATTATTTAATATCCAAATAAATATTAAATATAAAAATTTTTTATGATAAAAATATTACTTTATTAGTTAATAATGGATTTTATTTCAGATGTCATATTTTTAAATAATAAGAATAATTAATTAGAATAAATATTTACATATTAGAATTGAAAAAATATTTCTAAAAGATTATAACGGTAATTAATAGTTACTACATTTTGAATAAAAATTTATATGATAGTTATTCTTATTAATAGCATTTGTTTGTTATAACATTAACTAAAAATCTTAAAAAATTTTGAAAAATTACATTTGATTAGTTATTAGATTTTCTTCATAAAATAATATTGCCTTATAGGTTTAATAATTAATTGTACTTGTAATTTCTCAACCACTATCTAATATTATTCTCTCTATATATATCTACCTACGTCCCCTTAATCATAACTTTTCTCTCACAAAATATTTTTCTCTCCACATTCTTTACCATAGCCTTTATTAACATTTTCCTAAAATTGTCTCTTTTACTCGTGTTCATCTCTTTCTTAAGATCTTGTTTTTTTATCACTTCTTTCTTTTTTGTCGTCTTCATCATTCAATTAGTGTGTCTCATTATAAAGCTATTTCTTTTCAATTCTCCCTATTCCTTCCTCTCTCTCTCCATTATAGTTCTAATAAGTCTATCTTTTCCCCCTCTCTTTCTTATTCTCTTCTCTTTATATCTCTTTCTCTCACCATTTTCTTGCCTATTTCTCTCACATTCTCACTGCCCTCACTTTTTTTGTTACCTCTACATTCCTTCATTAGAATCATTATCTTTGCTATGCTCTATTTCTTCCTTCTCTATCACACCTTGACTTTGTTGTCTATGTTTGTTGATCATTCCATCATTATCCTATTATCCTTTTACCCGATAGACAGTATCTTAAATTGTTCTCTTTTTTTTCTCTCTCTCTTCTTGTTTGTATTCTATAAATCTTCTCCAATTTATCTATCAATCATAGCTATGTGATTCTCTTCACACATTTCTTTATCTTTCCCTATGTCTATCTCTCACTAGCTACTTATTTTGTTCTCCTTCTCTTTGTTGCATTTCCCTTTCCCTCTTCTCCATGAAAATCTATCTCTCTCCACCTTCTCCCTCTTTCTCTCTCCACCTTCTTTCTCTTTTAGAATCTTTCTCATTCTTTTGAATAATTTGTCATTCACTTTGTCAATGCCTTACTATCCTTCTCTATATCCTCTCTCCATGACTATTTGATCTCTCGCTAAACCTTTTTGTAATTTTTTTCTACACTTCTCTTACCCTCACTTTCTTCTCTCACAACTAAAAAATTCATTACTCAATTTTTTGCTTCTTTGTCTCTCACTCCTTCATTTTCTCTTTTCACATTGTACTCTTCACTATATTTTATATTTATCCTGTTTTGTCTCTATTAGACTTACTTTTAATCTTTTAGTTGAATGCTCTCTTTGTCTATTCATGAGTCATCTATATCTCTATTTCTTTCTATTTTCTCCCATAGAATCTATCTCGTAGTCTATCTCTGTCACTCCTAATCTTATCCTCTTAGTCTCCCTCTCTTCATTTTCTCGCTTACTTCTCTATCTCATTTTTCTCTCCCCATCTATCTCTTCTCACTTTTTTCCTTCTGTCCCATCCTTCTTTATCTCTTTAAGGCACTTTCTAATTCTAATTCTAATTCTTATTTTCTTTCTTAAAACTCAATCACCAAAGTCTTCTAATTTCAATTTCATTCTATTTTGCTGAACAAACTCTCACTTTTTTCATTCCCACTTATTCTCTTTTTTTCTTTTGTTCTATATCATTGTCTATCAAACGTTTTACCCTTTCATTTTCTATTTCTTGTTTATATCTTTATGTTCCTTTTCTATCTCTCTTTTCTTCCTTTTTTTCTTATACTTTATATCTCTCCCTTTATGTATCTAATTTTGTAAAAATCTTTTTTCACAACCTTTTCTTACCTCTTTTCTCTGTCTTATTTCCCATAATTGTTTATTTTCTCTCTATTTCTATACTCCTCTTTATCTTTATGACTCTTTGACTTGATATCTCTTTATCTATCAATCTTTTTTGCTCCATTTCCTTTTATCTCAATGTATTTAGCCTCTCTCTATTAAATTTCTTGTCATAGTTTTTTCTTCTCTTTACCTTACTCTTTATTTTCCTTCCATTTCTTCATTTATACTTCATTACTAATCAAATATTTTACGTTTGCATGCCTCTTTAATCTCTATCACAACCTTTTATTATATATATTATACTATCCTTCTCCCTCTATATTTATTAACCTCTTTACCACTTTAGTTGATGTATTTGTCTAATTCTTTGTCTTTGATTATCTTTCTCTTTATGACTCTTCACTCTACCGAACCTTACCTCCCTTATGTCATCTCAATTTCTTTCTCATTTGCCCATTGCTTAAGATTCCACTATTTTACTATACTCTCTATAAGTCTAAACTCGTTTTACTTCTGTCCTACTATCTATGGCTCCTCATTTTCTTCCATCTTCTATATCCATCATTCTTCTACCTCTTTAAAAATTTCTACCAAAATTTTGTCACACTTTTCTCTATTCCTCCTTCTCTCTATTTCTCATACTATTGCTCATCTATTTCCTATCTTTTGTCTACAATTTCTCTCCTCTATTATCTCTTCTCTTATTTCTTTAACATAATCTCTATTACCACCATCTCCTTACCACTCTAAGTTTTTATCTCCCTATCTCCATCTATGTTCTTTATTTATTTCTCCTATGTTCTCCAACTATCTCTTAATGTGTTTTCTCTCTAACACACTCTCCTTTCACAAATCTATCTTATTTGACTCTCTCAATTCACTTTTCAATATATGTCTCACATCTCCATATTATTATCTTCTCTCTTCTCTATATTACTCTCTCTTTTTCTTATTAATCATTCTTTTGCATTGCCTCCCTTTCTTATCTCTTCACAAACTCTCTATTTTTCCTTAATCTTTCCTCAACTCTCTCCATCTCCAATTCTTTTTGTCCAAGTCTCTCAACTAATTCTATTACAACTCAATCTCTCTTCCCTTATCTCAACATAATCCTTTTAACATCTAATTTTATAAATTGATGCATCCTTCCTTAATTATTCCATCTCTAATAGTCTTTGATTATCTCTTTCTTAGACTGCATTTCTCTCTCACACTCTTTCTCTTTGTCTTCACCCTTTTATTTCTTTCACTCGCCCCTCCTCTCCTATATCCATATAATAATTTATTCTATCTTGCTCTCTCACCCATTCCATCACTCACTTTATCAAGCACTCTTTATGATATAAATTATCTTCTACTATTATCTATCAGTTCTCTCTCAATATTCTGTATTTTTATTTAACTATATTTTATGTCAACTTTTTCTCTCGACTTCTTTATCAATAAACCTTCCTCTTCCATTCTCTATTTGATTGTACTTTCTTTACCACTTTATATCACATTCTATTACTTTTTTATCTTTTCACTATTCACTCCCTTATTATAATTTATTTCAAACTCTTTTCCCTCTTTCCTCTCTCACTTTTTATACTAAATCTCTCAAATCATGTTCCTTTCCTCTCTCTTTCACTTCATAATATATGTCCCTTAATTTTTATTTCATCTATGTCAAAGTTTTAGCTATCTTTTAACTACATCATTTCTATCTCTTTAATTTCCATCTTTAACACACTAATATTATCTTCCCTTTATCTTTCTCACTTACACACTCTCTTCTTCTCTATATCACTTTATCTTGCTCATTTTTTCCATCAAGTGATGCTCTTTCCCACTCTTTTCCCTCATTCTCACTCTTAATTATTATCTCTTTCTCATTCTACCTCTCCCTCACTCAAATTATCTCTCTTCATTCTTTTATTTAATTTTTTTCTTTATCTCTTCCTCTCAACTCTCAATATATCAATCTCTTATGTCTTTCTCTCTTGCTAACACCCTCTCTCTTTCTTTTTAACATAAATTCTCTCATTTGTTATCTGTCTTCCACTAATATTTTTTATCTTTGTCTGCTTTATTAGTATTTACCTACATATACTTTATTTTATTTTACTTATAACCTCTCCTACCTTTCTTTCTTTTTCCTCTTCCTCACTATATCACCTTTTCTATCATTCATTGTATGTGTATCTTCAATGTCGTATTTCCTAAGAAAATTTGAAAATAGAGTTAGAAACATAATATGAATCTAAAAAAGTATATTAAGTTAAATATTTTAAAAGTTTTAAATTAAAGAATATAAATTATTAGTCATTATTCTATTAATTTTTTGAAATTTTTTATAATTTTTAATTATTTTGAATGTTACTTGAAATTAATAATAAGAGTAATTACAAATTATATTTAGTTTTAAATAAATATTATTTAAAAATTAAAAAATAAATATAATAAATATTTTTTCGAACAAAAGCAATTACATTTATTTTAAAAATAATTTAATTATTCTTATATTATGAATAATAATTATTATTTTAAAGTATTCATAATATAAAAAGTAATAGGAAATATAAATATTATATTATCAAATAGTAAATTAAATTTAATGAAAAAAATAAAAAAAAATTATGATAATCATCTATAGTTTTATTAATAATATTTATTCTTATTAATTATAGATATTCTAATTCATCATCATTTTATTGTATTTGGTCTTCTTCCACTCTAATTTTTTCTTCTAATGCCTTTTATTATAATGTTTACAGTTGAAATGTTTTATATTTAATTTCATTCTTTTCTTATATTCTTTACTTATTCTATTTTTAATTCTTATTATTCTATTCATCTCATTAAATATTGTGTTTTATATTTTCTTATTCCTCTTATATTCTATCATCGTTTTATGATTACTCCTTCAGGATTTCTTTTACTTAATCATATTATTCTCATTAACAATATGTAGAAACTAAAAAATGCATGATAAAATTATTACTAATATTTATCACATTGTTCAAAAAATTGATATTAAAAATTTTAATTACAATGGTAATTATATAATTAATTTAAAAAATTTAAAATAAAGTCTTATTTTTATAATTAGAAAGAATAATATTTTAGTAAAATATAAATTTAATTTTTTTCTTCATACTCTTCTTTTTTTAATTAGTTTTTATTTGGTTTTTCTTAATTTATATTATGATGGATTTTACTAAAATTTGAATAAAGGAAGAGAAAAACAATTTGTTTTTTTGGGTTTTTTTGATAAAATTATTTGGTATTTTTTTAACAAATTAATAATAAATACAAATATTTTTTTATTTCTTTTTTATTTTAATATATAATTACGAGATTATGAAAAAGTGATTATTATTTTATTCAGAGAATTAATAATTTTTTCTTTAGACGTTTTAAAGTATATTAATAGAAATAGTAATGGAAATTATTCATATTTAGAATATTTATTATTTACTTATTAAGGATAGTGTTATAATTCAGATGTGCAAAATGTTGTTATACTTAAATGATTATTAGAACAATTTTTATTTCTTATGGTGCGTACTATTAGCAATAATTTTTGTTATCTCTAACTCTTAAATAATTATTCAAGATAATTAATTATTATTTATATGAACTATAATAATTAAGAATTAAGTATTTAAATATGTAAAAAAATATTTAAGAACCAAACAACTATTAAATTTAAAAATTAGATATTTTTACAAATAACACTTTTTTAATCAATAACAATTTATTATTTGAATGACATATTTAGAAAAATTAAGAATAATTAATTAGAATTATTCTTAACATAATTTGAATTAAAAACATTATTCTAAAAAACTACAATGGCAACTAATAAATATTATTTTTATTAAAAAAAGTGATTTAGCAATTATTCTTATTACATAAGTGTTGCTTTTGAAATCCTTAATTAATAAATTTAAATAATTTTGAAAATTACTTTTAATTGGGCTATTTTTATATTTTTTTTCATAAAATTGTTTTGCTTGTTGAATTAAAAATTAATTATTCTATTTCTTTGTCTATCACTATCCATTATTACTCTCTTTCTCACTCTGTCTATGTCCTTTTATCCAAAACTTTTCTCTCTCAAAATATTTATGCCTTTTTCGTTCACATTCTATATCACAGCTACTATTAACTATTTCCCAAAATTGTTTCTCTTTTCTTCATCTTCTTCTTCACAAGTTGTTCTTCTTTTATTGCTTCTTTCTCTCTTATTATCTACTTTATCATTCAATTAGTGTCTCTTTTTAAAACTATTTCTCTTTATTTCTCTCTCTTCCTTTTTGTCTCTCTTTTAATCTTAATATTTGTCAACCTCTTTATCTTTCGTTTCTTTTTCTCCTTAAATAAAAATCTTTACCAATATATTGCTTTCTCTTGAGGACTCATCCACCTCTCTCAACACCCTTTTTCATTCTATCTCCTCTTAAGTTACATATCATTCTTGTTGTCTCTCTTACTTATATATATCATCTTTTCTAGTTTGCGATTTTTTCTCTCCCTTCTTATATCTCTTTTTTATCTCATCCTCACAACTAATAGCTCTTTGTTTACTTGAATCTTCTCTATGTAACTTTGCATTATCTCTCAAGCAATTCTCTCACAAATCTATCTTTTCTTTCTCTCTTCCATAAATTTCTCTACTCACACATTCTCGCTTCCATCACTATTTTTTATTACCTTGTGCATGCTCTAACTAGATTAATTATCATTGTCATTCCATTTAATTTTTTTCTCTATCATAATATGACTTTATTTTCTCTTATTTTTTATCTCTCCATCATTGTCCCATTATCTAGCTATCTTGTAAAGCATTATCTCTTGTCAATCTCTGTTTTGATCTCACACACACTTTATTTTCTTCATTTTATCAATATTCTCTCTTACTTATCAATGATAGCTATGTCTTTCTCTTCTCAATTTTTTTATCTTTCTTTATGCCTTTATTTATCTCTCATTGGCTATTTGTTCTGTTCTCCTTCTCTTTGTCTCATTTGATCTCCTTCTTCTTAATTACAACTATTTACTTATTTTATCTCCAAATTCTCTCTATTTTGGAATCGTTCTCCTTCCTTCCATTAATTTGTCTCTTTTGCTGATGCCTTAGTCTCCTTATTTATCACCTCTCTCTATAACCTATTTGATTTCCCTTTATGCCTATTTTTTTTTCTTCTCTCACTTCTCTTGCCCCCTCTTTCTTGTCACTCGACACAAAAAATTCAAGCTCCTCACTTTCTCTTTCTTTCTCTCTCACCTATTTGTTCTCTCTTTCCATTATGTACCTCCACTCTACATTTTGTATTTATCCTTCTCGATCTATATAAAACTAATTTTTATTCTTTCACTTGTATTCACTCATTATCTATTCATGAGTCATCAATACCTTTATTCTTTGTCTTTTCTCTCTTAGAGTCATCTCATAATCTATCTTTATCTCTAATAATCCTAACCTCTTAGTCTCTCTCCCTTCCCTTTCCTTGCTCATTCCCCTTTCTCCTTTCTCTCTTGCCCTCTATCTCTTTTCACACTTCTTTTTTTACCAATCTTTCTTCTCTCTAAGGAACTTTCCAATGCTAATTCTCTCTTCTTTTCTCAATTCTCAATCATGAAAGTTGTTCAATTTCCCTTTCATTTTATTTTATTGAACTAATTCTCAAATTGTTCACTCTCACTTGTTCTCTATTTTTATATTCTTTCCTATCACTATTCCTTAAGGGTTTTCTCCTTTCTTTTTCTATTGTTATCTCTTTTTCTACATTTTTCTTCTCAACTTCTATATCGTTCATTCTTCTTCTTCTCTAATAATGTATTTTAACACTTTGTCACTCTCTTCTCTTTATTTCTGTCACTATCGCTCATCTATTTATTATGTTTTATCCATAATTTCATTCCTTCCACATCTCTTCTCCTATATATTTGATCTTCTCCTCATTACGTTTATCCCTTTCTATATTTTGTCTATATATCTCCATCTGTGTTGTTTATTTATTTCTCCATTATTGCCTAAGTACCGTCATTGTCTCTTCTCTTTCACACTTTTTAGGTTCACCACTCTATCATAACTTTTAGACTATCTCTCCATCTACTTTCTCTTACAAATCTCACATCTCTAACTCCAAATCTTCAATCTCTTCTTTGTTTGCTTTACCTTATTTTTCCATGACTCATTTATCACTTTTCCTTTCGTTCTTATAACATCACAATCTCTTCATGTGCATCTCCAAATGCCTTGTTTCTTATAAGAAATCTCTTCCTAAGTTTTTATATATTTCATTATCTCTCAACCTCTCTCTTACTTTCTATATTTCACACTCTATTCCTCACTTTTTCTCTTTTTGTTTCTTTTATTAGGTTCACTTCCCTTCTATCATGCTCACTCTCCTTCTTGTTTCTTTTATTTCTAAGCTTCTCTAATCTCTTTCCTCTCAGTCTCTTACATTATATTCTATTTTCATTTAATCTTTCTTCGCCTTAACTCACTTTCATTTTTTCACTTACTCTCTCCACTAACTCTTTCATATCTTTTTCTATCCCATCTCTCAGATTATCTTCTCATTATGTCTAACTAAATTTATTTTCTTAAATCAAACTCTTTATCTATCACAACCATCCATCATTTTTGCCTCTTTTTATCTTTTATTAATAATACTCTCTTTTCTACTCTCCATTTTTTGGTCCAGACCATTTAAAAAAAAATTTTCAACTCACTCTCTCTTCTCTCGTCTCCAGACCTTCACACTATCTAATTATATATATTGATGCTTCCTCCCTCTATTATTCCGTTTCTAATAGTCTATGATTATCACTTTCTTACTCTGCCTTTCTCCCTCACTCTCTTTTTGTCTATCTTTACTCTTTTACATCTATTTCTCTATCCTCCTTTCCAATATCCTTATAACAATCTCTTTTATCTTCCACCATCACTTATTGTCTCTCCATAATTGTCATGCACTCACTCTAAATCAAATTATCATATACTACTATCTATCACTTCTCTTATAACATTCTCAATTGTTATTTAGTTAAAAATATTGTATTTCAACCTCTCTCTTACATTGCCTCTTTAAGTCTCCTTTCTTTACACCATAGTATCACACTTTATCATTTTTCCTTATTTCACTCTTCTCTAATGACATTATCCCTCATTATTTTTCTCTCATCACTTTCTTTATTTTTGTTCATTCTTTTGTTCATAATTTTTTCTTTTAAACTTCTTTCTCACTTTTCTCTATAACTCTTTGCACTAAATCTTTCCAATCACTTTCCTTTCCCCTATCTCTCTCTGTTTGCATTATGAATATATTTCCTTATATTTATAACTCAGTTATGTGAAAGTTTTTGGAATCATTTCTTTCCATCTTTTTTGTGTCATTAAGATTTCTCTCTCTAACACGCTACTTACTATCTTCTGTTTGTCTTCCACACTTTGACAATGTCTTGTTCTCTATAACTATTTATATTACTCTTTTTAAACCTAGTCTCACTCATCCTCCTCTCTCTTCCCTTATCTCCTGCTTATTAGTAAACCTTTTTATTCTATTAAATGATGCTTCTTCCCATGCTTTTCCCTTACTCTCAATCTTAATTGTTATCTCTTTGTCATTCTACTTCACTCCCTCACTCACTTTGTCTCCCTTAACCTCTATATTTGTTTTTTCTACCTCTTTCTCTCAACTCCTTAAATATCAATCTCTTCTATCTTTCTCTCTAGCCCACTCCCTTTCTTTCTCCTTCATTGTTACATACATTCGCTCTTTTATTATCTAATGCCCACTAATATTTTCCACTTTTATCTTAAAAATTTTTATTTTTATTTATCTAGGTATATTTTATCATTACCATTGTTCTCACTTCTCTCATCTTTCTTTCTTTTTTATCCCTTTTGCTCTTTATGTCTTTTCTATTGTTCATAGCACGTATACCTTCAATATGTTTTTTCTTAAGAAAATTTGGAAAGAAACATTGAGAAATGATATGATTCAAAATAAGAATAATACGTTAAACAAATTAAACATAGTAAACTAAACTGTATAAATTGGTCATTCTTATTCTATCAAAATTTAGAATTTTCTTTGTAGCCATTAATAGAAAAAAATTGCTTTTAATTAACAAGAAGAGAAATTACAAATTCCATTTACTATTATAATAAATACTATTTATAATTTAAAATAAGTAATGTAAATCTATTTTAAGTAAAACAATTTCATTATATTAAAAAATATTTCTTATGGTAATTATAATTCATAACAAAATTTATTAAACTACTTTTATTTAAAAATGTTTAAAAAATAATTAAATTTTGTTAATAATTAAAGGGAAAGATACATTAATTATTCTTTTATGATTAAAAATAATTACTATCACAAATATTAGTAATATAGAAATTAAAAAAATAAAAGTGATATATTATAAATTTTAAAAATATATTAATGGGCAACTATAAAGTTTATGATAACCATTAATAATAGTATTAATAATTTTGAAATTTATATTTATTCCTATTCATTTTTCTTCATTCTTTTTATTTTTTGGTTTCATTCCATTTGTTTTCTCTAAGTTCTTTTTATTATGCTATTTACAAATGAAATATTTCATATTTAATTTTATTCGTTTCTTATTTTTTTTTATTCTAAATTTGCTATTTTTACTATTTTCTTCATTTAGTTAATTATTTTTTCCAGCATTATCTTACTATTCTTCTTGTCAATAATAATAATAATAATAATAATATAGAAAATATTCATTTTTTATATTAGTTATTTTCTTAAAAGATTAAAATTATAATTCACATGGGACTAACTTTTTATACCTAAATTTTAGTTAGACAAATTTTTATTAGTTATGGTCTATACCATTAGTCAAAGCTGTTACCTTCTTTGCTTAAACAAATATTCAAAATAATTAATTATTATTGATAATATTTATAATAATTGGCAATTAGATATTTAAATAATTAAATATTATGTTAGCTACAAAAAAGATTATTAAATTTAAAAATCATTTATGCTAACCAAAATTACTTTAGTCGTTAATAACAAATTGTAAATTAAATGACACATTTTTAAATTGTAAGGATAAGTAAATACAATTAATCTTAACATAATTACAATTTACAAAATGATTCTAAAGGACTATAATGGTAATTATTAATTAATACATTTATTACAAAAAATTTGATATAATAGTTATTCTTATTAAACACATTTATCTATTATAATATTAATGAATACTTTTTAAAAAATTTTAAAAATTACTATTAATGATACTATTTTTTATATTTTTTGAACAAAAAAAATATTGCTTCATAGGAAAAAAATTAATTTTTCCTGTTCTTCTCTTTGATATTATTCTCACTTTCTCAATTTATCTATATCCCTTAATCAAAAACTTTTTCTCAAAAAAAAAAACTATTAGTGACTCTCATTCACATTCTTTATCTTAGTCTCTATCAACGTTTTCCCGAAATTGTCTTTTTTTCTTCAACTTCACATTGATAAGTTTTTTTTATTACTTCTTTTTCTCTTCTTGTCTCTTAGTCATTAAATTAGTGTCTCTTTTTAAAACTATTTCTTTGAATTTTTCTCACTTACTTTTTTCCTCACTTTCAACCTTAATGCTTGCCTACCTCTTTATCTTTCTTCTCTTTTTCTTTCTAAATGAAAATCTTAGTCAATTTGTTTCTTTCTCTTTATGAGTTATTGATCTAACTCTCTTCCCTTTCTCTTTCTATCTACTTTTATGTTACATATCAAAACACAGTATTTCTTCCATATATATGCAATTTTTTCTCTCCATTCTTATATCTCTCTTTTTTATCTCATTATCAGAACTTATTGCTCTTCCTTGAGTTATATCTTCTATGTGTAACATTGCGCTACCTCCTTTACAATTCTCTCACAAATCTATCGTTTCTTTCTCTCTCCCTTCTTTAATATGTTTTCTTTATCTCCCTCTCCCTCTCCATTTGCCTACCCATCTTTCTCCACATAATCTCGCTTCCCTCACTTGTCATTGTTGCTTGTGCATTGTCTCACTAGACTCATTATCTTTGCCATTCTCTCTAATTTTTCTTCTCTATCACATTATGACTTTATTATGCCTTTGTATTAATGTATTGAGTCCCTCTATATTGTGATCCTTATCATAGTCTTTTTTATCTTTTTATATTATATCTCTTCTTTCTTGGCCTTCTTTCTCTTTACCTTATTTTTCATTTTCATTTTTATCTCTCTGCTTATATTATTTTACTCATCAAATGTTTTATGTTTGCATGTCTCTTTAATCTCTATTTCAAACTTTTATTATATATACTACACTTTACTTCTTCCTCTACATTTGTTGACCTCTTTACCTACTCGAACACTATGTATTAGTGCAATTCTTATTCTTTGATTTTCTTTCTCTCCATGACACTGCACACTCCATGATCTCTTATGTTCTTTATCAGCTTAACCTCCTTTTGATTCAGTTACTACTTCTTGTTCTGTTATCTCCCTATATTCTCTATTAATTTATACTCTCATTACTTTTCTCTTTAATATCATAAACCTTATTCTTACTATCTCTTGCTCCTCAATTTTTTTCTTCTTCTAAATTCACTATTATTCTACCTATTGAATAATTTTTATCAACACTTTGTCACTCTCTTCTCTCTTTCTCTCTCCCTTCTATCTTTTTCTATTACTATTGCTCTTCTATTTCATATCTTTTTATTATAACTTCTCTCCTCTCTCATCTCTTCTCTTATGTCCCTGATGTGCTCTCCTTTGCCTTTATCTCGATACATCTTTATTTTTTTGTATCTCTATCTCCATTTATTTTCTTTATTTATTTCTCTCTTATTGTCCAACTATCTCTTAATGTTCTTTATCTCCATCACACTCTCTTTTCAACACTCCATCTTGCTTTTTTGTCTCTCTATCTACTTTATATTTTATATCTCACATCTACATCTGCTTATCTTTTATCTCTTCTCAATATAGCTTAGTGTCTTTTTTCATCACTCATCTATCACTTTTTCTCTCTTTGTTATACCTTCACAAACTCTTCATGTCTCATCTCTAAATGCTTTCTTTCCCATAAAGAATCTCTTCTTAACTTTTCTCTCTATTCCATTATTAGTCTACTTCTCTCTTACTTTCTCTATTTCACACTTCTTTCTCTTCCTTTTTTACTCTCTTTGTCTCAGTGTTTTGTTCCACTTCTCTTCTATAATGCTCACTCTCTTTCCTCTTCTTCGTTCCATCTTTAAATTTCTCAAATCTCTTTCCACTCCCTTTTTTACACTATTCTATTCTTCTTTAAACTTCATTTCTTCATAATTATATTTCTTTCTTTTTTTCTTTTACTCTATCAACTAATAATTTTATATCTTTTTCCTTTCCAATCTCTCATGTTATCTTCTCTTTATATCTAACTCAATTTTTGTCTCATTTAAAAAAACTCTTTATTTATCTCAACTATCTATCATTTTTGTCTCCTATTATGTTTTTTTATATAATACTTTCTTTACTACTCTCTCTTTTATCTTACTCTCTCCCAAACTCTCTCCTTTTCTATTTCTTTCTATCTAAGTCTTCCAAATTATTCTTTCTAAACTCCCTCTATCTTCTTTTATCTCCATAGAATCACTCCAATTAATTTTATAAGATCATGTGTCATCTCTAACTTATTCGATCTCTAATAGTCTATAATTAACTCTTCCTTGCTCCACCTTTCTTCCCTAGTCTCTTTCTCTTTATCTTTGATCTTTTATTTCTTTTTCTCTCCCATGAACTCCTACATCCTTATAATAATCTCTTATATCTTTCTTTAACACTTATTCCTCTCACTTTATCATGTAGTCACACAAGAAAATTATCTTCACTATTTTTTATCACTTCTTTGATAACATTTTTTATTTATATTTAACAAATTATATTTTTTGTCAACCTCTCTCTCACCTTTTTCTATTTCAATTTACTTTCTTTTCCCCTCCATATCACACTCTCTCACTTTTCTTAGTTTCACTTTTCTCTAATCATGTTGTCTCTAATTACTTTTCTCTATGCGCTTTCTTTGTTAGTCGATTTTTTTCTCCATAATTTTGTTCTCTTAAACTCTTGCTTTTCCTTCTCTCTCTCTCCACTAAATCTTTCCAATCACTTTTCTTTCCCCTATTTCTCTTTCTCGTTTGAATATATTTCCCTCAGTTTATATCTCAGTTATATTAAATTTTTTGTTATTTTTTCTCTCCATCTTTCTAATCTCTCTTTAATTTCTCTTTTTAATACACAACCAACTCTCTTTTCTTAATTTTTTGCACATCCATATTGACTTCTTCTCTATATATCTTTTTCTTTCTTTATTTAAACCTATTCTCTGTCAAATTTCTCCCTCTTCCCTAATCAATTCCATATCCATCCAGCTTCTTATTTTATCGATTGATGGCCCTTCCTACTCTTTTCCTTTACTCTCTATCTAAATTATTATCTCTTTCTCATTCTACCTCATCTATCACTCACTTTTCTCTCTTCACTCTTATATTTTTCTATCCTTTTTACTCAACTCATCATATATCAATCTCTTCTATTTTTCTCTTCCTTTTAGCTCTTTCTCACTCTAGAATATATTCTCCCTTTTATTATCTATCTCTTACTAACATTTTCCTCTTCTCTTACTATTCACTATTTTTATTTATCTAGATATACTTTCTCCCTTTCTCTCTTCCACTTTTTCTATCATTCATTATATGTCTACCTTAAATATCTTATTTCTTAAGACAATTTACTATAGAATTAGAAAAATCATATGAATGACAATAAAAATAATAGTGTAAATAAATTAAAAAGTTATTAACTAAAGCATTAAAATTATTAATTATTGTTCTATTAAAATTTATAATTTTTTTATAATTATTAAGAAATTATAAAAATCACTTGTAGTTAATCAATAGTATTGTTACAAAGTATATTTACAATTTCAATAAATAATAATTATAAATTAAAATAGATATAACAAATTTATTTCAAATAAAATAATTATGTTATATTAAAAATATATATTGTTATTACAATTGTAATAAAAAATGAAATTTAATAAAACATCTTCATTTATAAACTTTTACTAAAAGAAATTAATGTTTCACAATAATTACAAAAAAAACTTATATTAATTGTGTTTATATTTTTTAAAAGTAATAAATACTTTAATTTTATTTTAATACAACAATAAATGCAATATAAATATTATATTATAGATTTTAATAAAATTTAAAAATTAGCAAACAATAATAAAACATATTATGATAATAAAAAAGAGTATTATTAATAATTTAAAACATTATATTTATTCTTAATAATAAGGGATATTTTTTGACATCTTCTATTCAATATTTTTGGTCTTCTTCCACCTCATTTTTTTCTTTTAGCAACTTTTATTATCTTATTTATTGTTGAAATATTTCATATTTAGTTTTTTTTTCATTTCTTATATTCTTTTTTATTCTATTTTTTACTTTTATTATTCTGTTCTTGTAGTTAGTTATCGTGTTCTATGTTTTCTTATTGTTCTTGTTAAACATCTTTTTATAATATACCTTCCACATTTCAATTGCTTAATCACATTATTTTTTTTAAGAATACGTATAAACTAAAAAAGAAAAAGAATATTATTATTACTTTTTACCACATTTTTTGAAAACGATATTAGTCATTTTTATATAATTATAATTTAAAATTTATTTTATTGAATTAAAATTTATTCTTATTTTTTAAAAGCTAAAAAAATAATCATAAAATATGAATGTACTCCTTTCCTTTTTAATCTCGTTTTTATTATTAGTTGTTATTCATTTTGTTTTTATTGTATTATAATATTCATTTCTATATTTGGGAAAAATGTGAACAAATTGATTTTTTGTTATTTTTTGGGTAAGTTTAGAATAAAGTTATTTATCTATTTTCATTAGAATTCAATAATTAATAAATTTTATAATTTAGTTTCCTTTTTACTATTATTATTAGATAAATTTTATCATTTAAATATTAAATTACATGATTACAAATAAAGTTATTATTTTTTTATTCTTCATATTATAAATTTTTCTTAGGACAGTTTTAAGTTTAAGCATAATAAGAGCAATAATAATAGAAAATGTTCAAATTTACTTACAGTTATAATTCACTTGAGAATAAGTTTTTATACCTAAATGATTGTTAGAGAATTTTTTATTAGATATGGTCAACACTATCAATAATAGTTGTTTTTATCTCTAATTCTTAGGCATTTATTGAAAATGATTAATTTTTATTTATAAGAAATATAATAATCAAGGATTAGCTATTTAAATAAGTAAAACTTATTTAAGAACCAAAATAATATTAAATTTAAAAATTAGTTATGCTAATAAATATTGCTTTATTTGTAATGACTTATTATAATTTAAATGATATATTTTTAAATAATAAGAATAATTAATTAGAATTAATCTTAACATATTAGAATTTAAAAAATTATTTTAAAGGGCTATAATGGTAATTAATAATTGCAACATTTATTAAGAGAAGTTGATATAATAGTTATTCTTATCACAAATAATTTCATTGTATCATTCATGAATAATTTTAATGGATTTTTAAAAATTATAATTAATGATACTATTCTTTATATTTTCTTCACAAAATAATAGTGTTATTGGATTAGTAATTAATTCTTCTTTTTCTTGATTTATCTCTCTCCAATATTATTCTCTCTTTCTCCCTCCATCTATGTCCTTTTATTCATATCATTTCTATCACAAAATATTTGTGCTTCTCTCCACGTCTTTTATCATAGCCTCTATCAACTTTTTCCTAAAATTGTCTCTTGTTTTCTTTATCCTCCTTCTTAAGCTATTCTTTTTTCTACTATTTCTTTCACAATTCTTGTCCTCTTTATCATTCAATTAGTGTCTCTTTTTAAAACTAATTCTTGCATTTCTCTTTATTCCATTTTATCTCTGTTTCAATCATTATATAAATTTACCTCATTATCTTCCTTCTCTCTCTAAATAAAAATCTTCATCAATGAGTCACTTTTCTCTAAGGCTCATAAATCTCACACCTCCATTTCTCTTTCTATTGCCTCATAAGTTACATATCATTCACTTAGTCTCTCTGTCTTTTATATGACGTTCCTAAGTTTGCCATTTTTCTATTCGTTATATCTCTCTTTTTTTATCTCATTCTCACAACCTATTTCTTTTTTTAGTGGTATTTCTTTATGTAACTTTTCACTACCTCTCTTACAACTCCCTCTCAAATATATCTTTTCTCATTCTTTTTGTTAATATCTTCTCTTTTTTTCTCACTATTTTCTCACCCATCTCAGTCACATTTTAACTTTTCTTTGTTACCTTATGCATTTTCTTGCTAGATTCATTATTTGTGCAACTTTTTCTACTTTTTCCTTGTCTATCAAACTATGACTTTATTGTCAATATTTTTTATCAATCCATCATTATTTAGTTATCCCTATACTCACTAAACACTATCTTAAGTTGATCTCCCCTTTGGTCTCACTCACTCCTCTCATTTACATTCTATCAACCTTCTCTCTTATCTACAAACCATAACTATCTTTCTCTTCTTACAATTATTTATCTTTTTCTATCTTTCTATCTCTCTCTATGCCTCATTATTTTGTTCTCCTTCACTTCTTCTTATTTTACTCTTCCTCTTCTCCATTCCAATTGCTTACTGTTTCTATCCACCTTCTCTCTCTTTTGGAATCTTTCTCCTTCCTTCCAATTGTTTGTGTCGTTTCCTTTATCGATGCCTTACTCTAGTTACGTATCTCTACTCTTTATGACTTATTTAATCTTTGACAATACCTTTTCGTATTTTTTTCTTTTCACATTTCTCTTAACCCATCTTTCTTTTCTCTTAATTGTTAATAATTCATGCTACTCACATTTTTGGCTTTTGCTCTCTCACAGTTCAATTCTCTCATCTCACTTTTCACTCTTCACTCCATATTTTACATTTATTATGCTTTTTGCCTAGTAAAATTTACTTTTATTCTTACATATGAATTCTTTATTTCTCTCTTCATGAGTCATCTATATCTCTATTTTATTCTCTTTTGTCTCTCATAGTCTATCTCTGTCGCTCTTAATCTTAGCCCTTGATTCTCCCTCCATCCCTTTTATCGCACGCATCATTCTCTCCATTACCTCACCCCCTCTATCTCTTATCACTCTTCTTTCCGTCCGGCTCATCCTTCTTAATCTCTTTAAGGAACTTTCCAATTCTAATTCTTTCTTCCTTTCTCAACACTCAATCTCCAAAGTCTTATAATTTCCCTTTCATTTTATTTCATTGAACTAATGCTCACATTCTTCACTCCCACATTTTCCCATTTTTTGTTTTCTTCCCTATCATGGTTGCTCGTGGATTTTGTCCTTTCTTTTTCTATTTTTATCTCTTTATCATTTTTCATCTATCTTCTAGTCTAAATTATTTCTATTTGTTGTTTACAACATTATATTCCTTTTCTCTCCCTCTTCTCTTTCATTTGTTCTTGCACTTTGCATCTCTCGTTTTTTGTCAATCTATTTTTATAAAAACCTATTTTATCAAACTTTTCATATATCACTTTTCTCTCACTTATTTCCCTCTCTTTATTTTCTCTATTTTAACACCCATTTTTCTCTCTATTTCCCTTTGACTTGATATTTCTTTGCCTATTCCTTACTTTTGCTCCATTTCCTTTTATCATAGTGTATCTAGTCCCTCTATATTGCATTCTTTGTCATAGTATTTACCTTTGTTTTATATTATCACTCATATTTCAAGTTCTTCTCTCTTTTTACATTATACTTTATTTTCTATCTCACCACTTATACTTCTTTACTTGTCAAATTTTTTTATTTTACATGTTGCACTAATTATCTCGACCTTATGTTATATGTACTACACTTTTCTTCTCCCTCTATACTTATTAAGCTCTTTACCTTTTTGGTCTTTATTTATTAGTCCAACTCTTTGACTTTGACTTTCTTCCTCTTGTTGACACTTCACTCTCCCCAACCTCACCTCTTTTTATGTTATCTCAACCTCCATCTCATTCAATAATTCTTTGTTATTCCAATACCTCCATATATTCTCTATCAGTTTCTACCCTCATTGCTTCTCTCTTTAACATCATTAATTCTATTCTTACTATCTCTTGCTCCCATTTCTTTTCTTCTATATCCATCATTCCTTTACCTCTATAATAATTTCTTTCAACACATTGTCACTCTCTTCTCTCTTCTATTCTCTTTTGTCTAATTATCCTATTATTGCTCCTCTATTTCCTATCTTTTGACCTCAATTTCTCTCCTTCCTCTTCTCTTATATCTCTGATGAGCTCTCCATATGCTTTATCTCCTAACTTATTTATTTTTTATCTCTTAATCTCCATCTATGTTCTTTATTTATTTCTCTCTTATTGTCAAACTATCTCTCATTGTCTTTTCTCTCTTGCACTCCCTCCCTTCACCACTCCATCTTGCCTTTTTTATTCTCTCTATCTACTTCCTATTTTATATCTCACATCTTCAACTCCTTATCTTCTACAACATCTACATATTGCTCTATCTCATTTTCTCACCACTCATCTGTTGCCTTGCCTCTCTTTCTTATTCATTCAAAATCACCTAATGTCTACATCTCTAAATACCTTCTTTCCCATATGGAATATCTTCTTAACTTTTTCTTATTTTCACTATCATTCAATCTCTCTCCATTTTTCTCTTTTTTCACAATTTTCTCTCTTCCACTCTATATCTCGCTTCGTCTACTTTGCTTGTTTCACTTCCCTTCTATCATGCTCCCTCTCCTCTTCTTTCATCCATCTCCAAACTACTCTAATCTATTTCCTATCTCTTTGTCCCTTCAATTCTCCTTTAAACTTTTCTTTTTCTTAATTCGTTTTCCTTCTTTTTCTTTGTGACTCCCTCTACTAACTCTTTTATGTCTCTTTGCTTTTCCCTCTCTTATGTTATCTTCTCTATATATCTAACTGATTCTTTTTCTTATTTAAATCAAACTCTTCAACTATATTAACTTTACGTCATGTTTTTCTTTTTATTTTCTTTTTATAATACTCTTTAGTGCTCTCTCTTTTACCTTGCTCTCTCCTCTATTTCTTTGTGGTCGAGACTCTTACACATTCTATCTCAACTAACTCACTATTATGTTATCTCCATATTATTACACCACCATCTAATTTTATAAATTGATGCTTCCCCCTCATGTATTCCCTATCTAACACTCCATGATTATCTCTTTCTTAGTCGACCTTTCTCCTTTAAGCGCTTCCTTGTTGTCTTTCCTCTATTTCTTTTTCACTCTCTTCTTCTATATCCTTATAACAATTTGTTCTATCTTACTCTCTTACACTATAATGGACTCTCTATCACAAAAATTATCTTTTAAATATTTTTTATAACCTCTCTCTCAACATTCTCTGTTTTTATTTAACAAAAAATA
The DNA here is from genome assembly GCA_023846275.1 of Vanilla planifolia. Classification (NCBI taxonomy): domain Eukaryota; kingdom Viridiplantae; phylum Streptophyta; class Magnoliopsida; order Asparagales; family Orchidaceae; genus Vanilla; species Vanilla planifolia. Next base: position 8,938,887 of record JAIUJO010000015.1, on the reverse strand, counting down.
TTTTACGTCATCTTTTCCTCACGATTTCACTCTAGTTTCTTTACCTCTTTATATCACACTCCATTGCTTTTCCTAGTTTCAATTTTCTCTCCGTTACTTTTTCTTTCAAACTCCTTTCCATATTTTCTTTCTCGCTCTCTCCACTAAATACTTGCCATCATTTTCCTTTCCACACACTCTCTCTCTCTTTCTCTTCTTAATTTTATCTATAAATTTCTATCTCATCTATGTTGAAGTTTTAGCTTTTTTTCTCTCCATCATTTCTATCTCTAATTTCTCTCTCTTAACATAGTTCCTACATTCTTCTTTTTATCATCCCTACTTCCACACTCTCTTCTTCTCTGTATCCCTTTATTGTGTTCTCTTTAGACAAATTATCTCTCATCTTGCTCTCATTTCCTTTACTCTTGCTCTTATTATTACCCATTTCTCATTCTAACTCACTCCCACATTACTTTCTCTCTCTTTGCTCCTTTATTTGTTTTTTCTCTCTTCCTCAACTTTTCAAATATCAATCTCTTCTATATTTCTATGTTTCTCTCTTTCTCGCTTCCTCATTCTCTATCTCACTCTAACATGCATTCTCTTATTTGTTATCTATCTATAGTAATATTTTTATCTTTTCTCTTAGTTTTGTTATTTTTATTTTTCTAGATATACATTATTTTTACTTTGTTTCTAACCTCACCCGCCATTCCTTTTTTGTCTTTTCTCTCTCTATCACTTTTTCTACAATTCATTATATGTCTTTTTTAAAAATCCTATTAGATAAAAAATTTACAAATAGAATTTAAAGCATGATATGAGTTAAAAATAAGAATATTTAGGTAAATAAATTAAAAGAAGTAAAATAAAATATATAAATTATTAATTTTAATTATATTAAATTTAGATAATGTCTTATTATTTTAAATAATTATCAATGCTAGTTGTCATTAATACAAAAAGTAATTACAAATTAAATTTAGTATTATAATAAATATTATTATAAAAAATAGATATAATAAATCTATTTAGAACAAAATAAGTACGTTATGTTAAAAATATTGCAATTATTCCTATATTACAAATAATAATGTTTTTAAAGTATTAGTAATATAAAAATAATAAGATATATATATTATTTTATGAGTTAAAAAAGTAAAATTAATGAATAACAAAAGAACTGTTATGATAATCATCAATAGTATTATTACTAATTTTAAAATTTATATTTATTCTTGTTAAATATAAATATTCTTAATCATCATTCTTTATTCTTTTTGGTCTTCTTGGTCCACATTTTTATCTTCTCACTCTTTTTATTGTGCTATTTACACTTGAAATATTTAAGACTTAATTTTATTCTTTTCTTTGTTTGTTCTTTTATTCTGATGTTTTTTATTTTTAGTATTCTATTTATAAGGTTAATTATTGTGTTCTACATTTTCTAATTGTCTTTTTTGTCAATCATGTTTTTTTTTATAATTGCTCCTTCAAGATTTCTCTTTCTTAATCATATTATTCCTTTTAAGAATAGGATAAAATTAAATTATAAATTTTCTTCTTTTTTATCATCCTTTTGTAATATGTTCTTATTTACTTTTCTTATTCTGTATTATAATATCTATTCTAAAATTCTAATAAAGGAAGGAAAATTTTTTCTTAGTTATTCTTTTAGGTATCTTCAAAATTAAACTATGCATTATTTTTTATTACAATTTAATAATTAATAAAATTATTTTTTATTATTTTATATAATTATGAAATTAATTTTATAATTTAAATACTTAACTACAACATTATGAATAAAGTGAGCGTTATTTTATTCATTGAAGTTATAGCTTTTTAAGGACAATTCTAACATAGTAAAAATAACAATAATAATAACAAATGGTCATGTTTGAAATATTTGATATTTGTTTAGAAAGATTACAGTTATAATTAAGATGAAAATAACTTTTTTTAAAACTTTTAAATGATGGTTAGAGTAACTTTTATTAGTTATGGTCAATACTATTAGTAACAATTATTATTATCTTTTATTTGTAAACAATTATTCAAAATAACTAATTATTATTAATATGAACTATAACAATAAAGACATAGCTATTTAAATAAGTAAAACAATTTTAAGAACCAAAAAAATTTAAATTTAAGAAATTGCTATGTTAAGAAATTATTTTACTTTATTAGTAATGAATTGTAATTTAAAAGAAAATTTTTAACATAATTAGGGTGAATAAATAGTATTCTAAAGGACTATAGTGGTAAATAATAATTACTACATTAATAAAGAAAAGTTGGTATTATAGTTATTCTTATTAAAAGAATTAGTTTGCCATAACTTTAATTAATAATTTTAAAAGATTTTGAAATAATAATATTAATGATACCATTTTTTATATTTTCTTCTCAAAATAATATTACCTTATAAGATTAATAATTAATTCTTGTTATTCTTCCTCCAACTCTGTCCAATATTATTCTCTCTTTCTCTCTCTATCTCAGTCCCTTGATCTATAACTTTTTCTCACAAAATATTTCTTCCTCTCTTTCACATTTTCTTTCGAAGCCTCTATAAATGTTTTCTCGTAATTGTCTCTCTTTCTTTCTAAATCTTCTCTTTCTTAAGCCACTATTTTTTCTATTACTTCATTCTGTCTTCATATCCTCTTTTTCTTTTGATTAGTGTCTCTTTTTGAAATTACTTCTTCTCATTTCTCTCTCTTCCAATTTCTCTTTTTTTAATCCTAATGTTTTTTTACCTCCTTTCTTTCATCTCTTTCTCTTTCTAAATAAAAATCTATCATTATGTCACTTTCTCTCTACAGCTCCTTAATCTCTCTCACATCCCTGTCTCTTTGTATCTCCTCTTAGGTTAGATATATTCACTTAGTATATCTATCCTATATATCACCTTCTCTAGTTCACAATTTTTTCTCTTCCATATTATAACTCCCTTTTTTATCTCATTTGCACAACCTATAACTCCTTTTCGAGTTGTAATTTCTCTACATAATTTTGTACTATCTCCCCCATAATTCTCTCATAAATCTATATTTTTCCTCTCATTCTTAATCTCACATCTCTATCTTTCTTTCCCTCACCATGTCCTCACCCATCTCTTTCTTCAAACTCTCATTTCGATCAATATTCTTCATTACCTTGCGTATTCTTTTGCTAGATTCATTATCTTTGTAACTCTCTCATTTTTTATATTCTCTATCACACTATGTGACTTTATTTTCTTTTTTTATTTCAATCTCTTCATCATTATCTGGTTAGTCCACTGCCGACTTAAACACTCTCTCTAGTTAATCTCTCTTTTGCCCTCATTAACTCTTCCTCTTTTAAATCTATCTTTCTTCACTTTATTTTTCATCAATCATAGCTATGACTTTCTCTTCTCACTCTTCTTCATCTTCCTCATCATCTTTTTATCTCTCATTACATCCTTATTCTGTTTCCCTTTTTTTTGCCTTATTTCCTTCTCCTTCTTCTCCCTTCATACAACTAACTCTTTCTCTCCAAAAATTATCTATATTTTGGAATATATCTCTATCTTTCCAATTATTTTATCTTCCACTTTGTCGATGACTTTCTCACCTTGTATGTCTTGTTTCTCTTATACATATTTGATTTCTTATTATGCCTCTTTGAATTTTTTTTCTCTCACTTCTCTTTACCGAACTTTCTTCTCACATCACTCTAAAATTAAAGCTCGACACTTTTTTGTTTCCTACACTCACACATCCATTCTCAATTTTCACTTTGTGTTTTTCACTTTTTATTACCTATTTTTTCCCTTTGCCCTTATAAAACTCACCTTTATTCTTTCACTTGTATTCTCATTTTAACTCTTGAATAATCACGTATGCCTCTACTTGTTTCACTTTTCACTCTTAGAATCTGTCTCTATCATTGTTAATCGTAACCACTAAATCCCTTCTCTTGTATCTTCTCTCTTTCCTGTGTATCTCTTTTTTCACTCCCTCTATACCTCTCTCCTCACTCTTCTTTCCTTCTTCAATGACCTTTTTCTTAATCATTCTATGGCATTTTCTAGTTCAAATTCTCTCTTACTTTCTTAGTACTCAATCTAAAAAATTTGTAATTTTTTTATTTTTCTCTCACATTATTCACACCAACTTGTTCCCTTTTTTCTCTACCTTATCGTTATTCCTTGAGGGTCTTGTCCTTTTTTTGTTCTATTTTTATCTCTTTATCTTTCTTTATCTATATCACAATCTATATTTCTTTTTATTTCTTTTTTATCTCTTTGTCGTTCTTCTCTCTCTTTTCCTTTTTTCTTTATTGTTCTTTATATCTCCAACTTTGTGTATCTATATCTTTAAATATCATATTTCTCACCATTTGGTTTTATCTCATTTCACTTTATCTTTTATTTCATTTTTTTATCTCTTATTTCCACTACTTTCTATATCCTCTCCCTCATTTTGCACTCCATTTCACTCTTTAATTCACTTTAACTTAATATCTCTTTATTTGCTCCTCATTTTTGTTGTTTTTTATTTTGTCTCAATGTATCTCGTTTGTCTATTATATTCCTTCTTATAGTCTATCTTCTCCCACTATTATCACTCTTCTTTCTTGCTCTTCTTCCTCTTTACATTATTCATCATTTTTTACCTCTCTCTACTTATACTTCTTTAATCATCAAAGTTTTAATGTTTGCATGTATCATTAATCTTTATCTCTACCTTTCATAGTATATTTTATACTTTGCTTATCTCTATATATTTATTGACTTATTTACCTCTTTTGTCAATATGTATTAGTCTAATTCTTTGTCTTTGACATTTTTTGGATGTGACTTCACTCTCCCTAACCACACCTCTTTATATATCTTCTCAACAAACTTCTCATTCACTCATCTCAATCCCCTATATCCAAATATTATCTACTTGTCTATACTTCTGTTGCTTTTCTCTTTAATATCGTGAATCCCATTCTTGTTATCTCTTTCTCCTTATCTCTCTTCAACTTTTTTATCCATCATTCTTTTATTTCCCTAAAAATTTGTATCAACTCTTTATCATATGCTTCTCTCTTCCACTCTCTTCTCTCTACTTCTCCTACTATCATGCTTGTATTTTTTAACATATCTCACCAATTTCTCTCATCCCTCATCTCTTCTGGTATATCTCTTATATTCTCTCCATTGCCTTTATCTCCATATCTCTTTGTTTTTTGTCACTCTCTATATTCTTCTATAATTATTCTTCTCTTATTATCCTACTATCTCTCAATGTCACTTCTCTCTCTCACAAACTCTTTTCACCACTCTATCTTGCCTTTTAACTCTCTCTATTTGCTTTTTAATATATATCTCACATCTACATCTCCTTATCCTCTCTATCTTCTCTATAAGGCTTTATCTCATTAACTGATCAGTCATCAATTATTTTGCCTTTCTTTCTTATAAATTCATAATCTCTCCATGTCTCTACCTTAAAATTCCATTTTTTGCATACAGAATTTCTTGATAACTTTCTCTTTATTCAAATATCACTCAACCTCCCACTTACTTTCTTTATTTTACACCTCTGTTTCTCCCTTACTCAAGATTTCTCTCTTTTCAATTCTCTCTTATCCTGCTAATTATCATTCTTCTTTTTTCTTCTAGCTCTAACCTTCTCTAACCCCTTTCCTCTCTCTTTCTTTCACCATTATAATCTCCTTTAAACACTTCTTCTTTCTAACTCTCCTTTCTTTCCCTCTGACTCTCTTCATTATCTCTTTTTTATCTCTTTCATTTCCCTTCTCACACATTATCTTCTCTCTATATCTAACTCAAATTTGTATCCCATTTATATCAAACTCTTTATCTATCTTAACTTTCCATCATTTCTTCTCTCTTTATTTCTTTTTGTAACACTCTCGTTGCAATCTCTCTTATATCTTACTCTCTCTCACCCACTTCCTTATCCATTTCTCTCTATCAAGGTTTCTTAACAAATTTTATCTCAACTCACTATATATTCCCTTATATCCATGTTATCACTCCACCATCTAACCATATAAATTGATGCTTCCTCTTTTACTTATTCCTTCTCTAACGTCTGTGATTCTCACTTTCCTGCTTTATCTCACTCCTTCACCCTCTCTTTTAATTTCCTTTTCACTCTCTTCCTCTCCCATCTCCATATAATAATCCCTTTTGTTTTTCCCACACTCATTCTCTCTCTCTCTCACACTCTATCATGTACTCTTTCCCATGAAATTTATCTCCTAGTATTATTTATCACTTTTATCTAAACATTCATCATTTTTATTTTACTATAAATTTTTCAAGTGAAATTTTTCTTTCTATTACTTTATCTAGCGACTTCTTTTTTACCTTTTTTAATTCATTCTACTTTATTTACTCCTCTTTATCATACTTATTTATTCAAACTCTTCCACATAATTTTCCTATCTTTGACCACTACCTTACTATTTTCTTGCTCCACTTTCTTCCTTACCTTATTTTATTGCCAATATTTTTTTCTTTCCAACTCTTTCTTTACATATTTTCTCTCTCACACTATCCACGAAATCTTTCCAATCACTATCCCTTCCCCTCCTTCAATTTTTTATTTCAACTAAAACATAGCTTTAGCTATCTTTTATCTCCATATTTTGTCTCTCTTTAATTTCTCTTTGTAATAGACTACCTACTGTCTTCTCTTTCTCTTACTTAAATCCATATTTTCTCCTTCTCTATATCTCTTAGACCTACTCTCTTTAAACCTATTCACTCCTTTCCAACTCTCTCTTCCCTTATGTCTTCCTTTTTAATTTACATTCTTATTCTATCAATTGAGGTTTCCTACCACTCTTTTCCTTTACCCTCACTCTCAACTATTATCTATTTCTCATTCTACCTCACTCCCTTGCTCACTCTCTCTCTCATCACTCTTTTATTTGTTTTTTCTCCCTTCCTCTTAACTCATCATATATTAGTCTTTCACTCATTCTCTATTTCTCACTTTATCAAGCATTTTCTCTCTTGTTATTTATTTGTCACCATTGGTTTCCTCTTTTCTCTTTGTCTTCTCTTCTTTTATTCATCTAGATTTATTTTTTTCTTTGTTTCTCACCTCTCCTACCTTTTTTTTATCTCTTCCCTCTTTCTATTCGTGTTGCTATAATTAATTACATATATACCATTAGTATCCTATTTTGTAAGATAGTTTAAAACTAGACCTAAAAATATGATACAGATCAAAATAATAATAATAGGATAAATAAATCATGACTAGTAATATAAAGTATAGAAATTATCGTTTATTATCCTATTAAAATTCATAACTAATTTATAACTATTAATGGTTTTTAAAATTAATTGAGTTTAAGAAAAAAAACATGTACAAAATATATTTGTAATTTTAGTTAACACTATTTGTAAATTGAAATAGATATAATAAATCTCTTTAGTATAAAATAATTACTTTGTATTAAGAAATATCTTTCTTATGTTAATTATAATGGATAGTAAAGTTTATTACATTATTATTATTTTAAATTTTTTATAAAACCAATAACCTTGTACGATAATTACAACAACACATACATTAATTATTATTATCTTTTTAACAATAATTAATATTTAAATTATTAATATAATTGGAATAAAAAATATAAACATTATATTATGAATTTTAAAAAATAAATTCATTAATAATAATAAAATAATATTTTAATAATAATCAATTATTATTAAGAATTTAAAATTATAAATTTATTTCTATTAATTATAAATATTTGTATTCATCTTCCTTTTCTTGTTTTTCATCTTCTTCTAACTCATTTTCTTCTTCTAACTCCTTTTATTGTCTCATCTACACTTGAAATATTTCATATTTAATTTTATTCTTTTATTGTTTTCTTCTCTTATTCTAATTTGTTTCATTATTCACTTCTATACATTCATTTTTTATTTTTTCTTTTCTTATTATCAATCATCTTTTTGTAATTACCACATCAAGATTTCTTTTTCTTAATCATATTATTATTTTTAAGATTAAATAAGAACTGAAAAGTGGAAAAGAAACTTATTTTTAATTTTTTTAAATCGTATTTTTAAAAGTAATAGTATTTATTAAATTTTTTTAATTTTATAATTAAATTAATTAATAAAAAATATAGTCTTATTTTGTAATTACTACGAATAAGATAAAAGTTAGTTACAAATTTATGCCTTTCTTCCTTAATCTTCCTTTTATAAGTAGTACCTATTCATTTTTCTCAAATTGTATTGTGATATTCTTTTCTAAAATTGGACAAAAAAGGAGAAACAAAAATTATTTATTTTTTTTACATATCTTTAAAAACTATTTATTATTTTTACTACAATACGATAATGAATATTTTTTTATTTCTTTTTAACTATTATTAATAAATAAACTTCATAATTTCTTATATTCACTTATAAAATTATGAATAATGTTATTATTGTTTTATTCCTAGTAATTATAAATTCTTTTCTTAAAATAAATTTAAGCATAGCAATAAAAATAATAAATTATGATATTTGTAATATTTGTTTTTATGTAACAAGATTAGAGTTATATTTGATGTGATAGTAACTTATTAATAGTTAAATGATGGTTAGATTTTTATTAGTTAGGGTCTACACTATGAGTAACAGTTGTTATGACTACTTTTAATGATTATTCATGATAATTAATTATAGTTGATAACAACTATAATAATCAAGAGTAAGCTATTAAATTGAGCAGGAAATTATTGAAGAACAAAAAAATTGTAAAATTTAAAAATTAGTTATGCTAATAAATATTACTTTATTATTTAAAAATAAGTGAAAATTTAATATTATTATAGAGGAATATAATTAAAATTAACAATTACTACCTTATTAAGTGAAGTTGATATAATGGTTATTCTTTTTAAAGAAAGTTTATTTGTTTAAAAATAAATTGATATTTTTAAAGAGTTTTTAAAAATTACTATTAATGGTATTATTTTTTATATTTTTTTCACAAAAGAATATATCCTTATAGGATTAATAATTAATTTTTATTACTCCTCTATTTCTCTCGAACAATATTCTCAGTTTCTCTCACTTTTTGTGTCCTTTTATACATTATTTTTTCTCGCACAAAATATTTGGGCCTCTCACCTTCACATCTTTATTTTGGACACTATCATCTTTTATCCAAAATTGTCTCTGTTTTGTAATCCTCTACTTCTTAAGTTTTTTTCGTATTGCATCTCTCTGTTTTGTCCTTTTAATGTGTCTTTTTAAAATTATTTTGTTGCATTGTTCTCTTTCTTTGTCTCTCTTAATCATAATGTTTGACTCCCCATTTATCTTTCTTCTATTTTCTTTCTGAATAAAAATATTTATCAATGTGATTCATTCTCTCTATGACTCATTAATCTCCCTCACCTAGACTTGTCTTTATATCTACTTTTAAGCTACATGTCATATACTCAGTTTCTCTCTCTTACGTATCACCTTCACCACTTTGTGATTTTTTCTCTCCTTTATTATATATCTTTTTTATCTCATTCTCATAATCTATAGCTCTTTTTTTAGCTTTATCTTTTCTATGTAACTTTGTATTATGTCCCTTATATTTCTCTCACATATCAATATTTTTGCTCTCTTCCTTAATATCGTCTCTTTATCTCTCCTTCTCCCATAATTTTCTTACTTATCTCTCTTATCACCTTCTCACTTTCCCTACATTTCTTTATTACCTTATGGATTCTTGCACTTGCTTCATAATATGTCTTTATCACTATTTTTTTCATCTCTATCACACTAACTTTATTGTCTCATTTTGTTGATCTCTTCATCGTCGTAACACTATTACTTGACCCTCTCAAACTCTCTCTCTAGCCTATCTCTCTTTTACTCCCACTCACTCTTCTTGTTTTCACCTTATCATTCTTCTCTCTCATCAGTCAATTATAGCTGTCTTTCTCTTCCAACTCTTCTTTATCTTCCTTTATTTCCTTCATTGTCTCTTACGTCCTCCTTACTCTATTATTCCTCTATTTGCCTCATTCCCTCTTCCTCTTCTTCCTCTTTACAACTTACTCTTTCTCTCTTGATTTTTCTCTTTATGAATCATTCTCCTTCTTTCCCATCATTTATGTCTTCCACTATGTCAACGCCTTACACTCTTTCTCAACCTCCATCTACAACCTATGTGATCTCTTGCTTCAACTCTTTGTATTTTCTCCTCTCTTACTTCTCTTACCCCTCTTTCTGCTTTGTTAACTCTCAAATTCATGCCCTTCACTTTTTTGTCTCTTGTTGTCTTACTTTTTCATTCTCTCCTTTCACTTCTTACTCTTCACTAAGTATTGTGTATCTCTCCCTATTTTTCTCTATAAATCACACTTCTATTCTTTCACATGTATTCTCTTTGTCTCCCCATCCATTATTTATACCTTTATTTCTTTCTCTTTTCTGTTTGACAATTTATCTCTATTGCTCTTTATCTTAGCCTCATAATCTACATCTTTTCCCTTTTCTTTTTCTCTTCTCTATCTCTTTTCCTCTACTACTTCTATCTCTTCTAGCATCTCTTTCCTTCTTTTTGATATTTCTTCTCATTCTTTATAAGTCACTTTCTTATTCTATTTTTTCTTCCCTTCTCATTGCTCATTCACTAAAGTTTTCCATTTTTGCTTTTGTTTTGTTTCATTAAACTTTCTACATTGTTCACTGTTGTTCCCTTTTTCTCATCATCTTTATCGTTGTTCCTCTAGAGCTTTTTACTTTCCTTTTTATTTTTCTCTCTTTATCTTTGTCCATTTGCCTCCTAATCTACATTTTTTCCAATTCCTATTTATCTATTTATATTCCTTTTCTCTCTTCTCTCACTTCATTTATTATACTTTATATCTATCTCTTTGTGTATAAATCTTTATAACTATTTGTTCTCATGCTTTCCATTTATCTCTTTTCACTATATCGTCTATCTCATTTTTCTCTTATTTGCTACTTCTTAGTAGTCTCTCTCTCTCTCTCTCTCTCTCTCTCTCTCTCTCTCTCTCTCTTTCACTCCCTCTCTCTCTATCTCCTTTTATGCTCCTTTTCTCACTCAAACTTCCTCTAACATAACACCTCTTTATCCCACCCTCACCTTTGCACCTTTTTTGTTTGTCTCAATGTATTTCGTCTCTCTTTATTTTATTCTTTATCATAGTCTTTAACTTCTCTCTCTATTATCACTCTTCTTTCTTGCACTTCTCTCTCTTGACCTTGTTTATCATTTTTTTTATCTCTCTACTTATACTTCTTTACTCATTAAATTCCTTTTGTTAAGATGACTCTTTAGTCTATATCTCTACTTTTTATTTTATATTATACACTTTACTTCTACTGCTATATTTATTTATCTTTTTACCACTTTTGCCTCTTTGTATTAGTCAAATTCTTTATCTTTTACTTTCATTCTATTGATAACTATTCACACTCATTAACCTCACAACCTTCTTTATAATCTCAACATTCTTGTAATTCTCTTATTCTATCTCATTCATTATCTCCAAATATTCTCTATTAATTTTTACACCCATTGTTCTTTGATTTAATATCATCAATCCCATTCATACTATCTCTTGCTTTCCATCCCTCTTTATCCTTTATATCCATCATTCTTTTTCTGTTTAATAATTTTTTTTCAACCCTTAATTTCTCACCTCTCTTCCTCTTTCTTCTCTTTATTTTTTTGTTTTCTATGTCTCTATATGTTCTTCTTTAGTTATTGTCTTTCACTGTCTAACTATCTTTCACTTTCTCTTCTTTATCACTCTCTGTTTTCACTACTTTATCTCACCCTTTTCACTCTTTATTTCCTTTTTGTTATATATCTCACATCTCCATCTCCTTACGTTCTCTCCCTTACATATATTGAATTATTTTATTTTCTCACCACTCATCCATCGCTTTCCCTCTCTTTTGTATACCTTCACAATTGCTTCATGTGGCCATCATTAAATGCCCTCTTTCCCATAAAGAATATCTTCCTAAATTTCTCTTTGTTTCACTGTCACTTGACCTCTCTATTGGTTTCTTTATTTCACATAAGTCTCTCTTCCACTCTATGTCCCTCTTTTTTTATTTTACTAGTTTCACTTCTCTTCTATCATGATCACTCTCATTATTCTACTTTCTTGAATCTCTAATCCTTGCCAATCTATTACCACTATCTTTCTCACTTTATTCTATTCTCTTTTAAACTTTCTTCTTCTTAACAATGTTGCTTGGTTTTCTCTATCACTCTTTCTGTTAACTCTTTTATATCTCTTGCCTTTCCTATCACTCACATTATCTTCTCTCTTTATCTACTTAAATTTTTATCTTCTTTATATTACACTCTTATCTATCTCAACATTCCATCATTTTTGTCCCTCTTTTTTTCTTTATAGTATTCTCCTTACTACTATCTCTTTTATCTTACTCCCTCCAACACTCTCTCCTACTCCAGTTCCCTTTGTTAAGACCTTTTGACCAATTACAACTCAACTTAGTTCCTCTACTCATATCTCCACATTATCAGTTTGTCATCTAATCTATTAATTATTGCTTCCTCTCTTATTCCTTCTCTAATAGTCTATAATTATTTCTTTCTTGCTTTGTCGTACTCATTCAATCTCTTTCTCCCAATCTTGACTCCTCTATTTCTTTTTCTCTCTTTTCCCCTACCATCTCCATATAATAATCGCTTATATCTTTCTCTCTCACTCATTCCCTTCCTTACTCAGTATGCACTCTCATGTAATTTTTCTCATATTATTTTTTATCATTTTTCTCAGCATTCCCTATTCTCATTTATCTATAAATATTTTGTCTAAATGTTTTTGCCACCATTTCCACTTTTCTACCTCTTCTATATTTTTACCTCTCTATTTTAGTAAAAATTTAAATATTTATCATAAAAATAAAATTTGAAGAGAAAATAAAAGAAAAGAACAAGAAACATGACGTGAATGAAAAAAAGTTAATATGATTAACAAATTAAATGTACTAAACTAAAGAATAAAAATTGTTATATTAAAATTAGAAAAAGTTTTATGAGATTTAATAGTTATCGATGTAACTTATAAACAAGAAGAAAAATTACAAATTATCTTTTGTATCATAATTGATATTAGTAGTGAATTGAAATGGACAAAACAATTTTTGGAATAAAATATTTACATTATATTATTAAAAAGTAATTTTTTAAAGGTGTAGATATAATTAATAATTAAATTTATTACAACATTTAAAATTAAAATCTATTATAAAATAATTAATGTTTTGTAACATTATGAAAATCATTTAGTTGTGTTATTATCATTTTATTATTAAAAATTGCGTTTTTTAATAAATATGATAAATCTAAAAAAATAATATCATGATTATGATGGTTATTATTATTATTATTATTATTAATGAAAACTTACATTCTTGTTTTTAATTACAAATATTCATTTTTACCTTCCTCATATTTGTTTTCTTATTTCATCACATATGTTTCTTCAAGTTCTTTTTATTCTCATGCATATTTTTGAAACTTTTCCTATTTTATTTTGTCCGTAATCTTACTTTCTTATTTATGCCCATTTTTCTTATTATTATTCACTTATTTTATGCCAACACTTTCTCTTTATTAATCACGTTGTTCATTAAAACAATATGTTAAAAATAAAAAACCAAAAATAAACAATTTAGTAATTAAATTGTATTAATTAAAAAAATAGATTTTAAATAAAACTATTTTAATGAAATAATTAATTATGTAAGTTTTTTTTAATATTTTTCTTAATTAGTAATTGTTAACAAAAAGATAATAGTAAGGTATTAAATTATTCTTTCTCTTCTTTAGCTTATATTTATCATGAATTCTCATTCAATTTTTCTTAATGCTTGTCATTATATTTATTTTACAATTAGAAAATAAAAGGAAAACAAAATATTTTTCTTTGTTATTTTTTTCCTTACAAAAAAAATTATTACTATTATTATAATTTAATAAACAATTAATTTTTTTATTTTGATGTTCAACTCAATGTTCTTAAGAATTTTCTTTATAGTTATTTGGCACAATTGAAATATTGAATATCGAAAGAGCAATCATAATTATATGTTTTATAATTATAAATTATTCTTTTTAAAAACAATTATCATAACAATAATAATAATAGTAATTTTGTATGTCATTTTTGAACATAGATTGTAATTATAATTAACATTGGAATAAAAGTTTTATTGTTAAAATTTTGCCATAGCAAATTTTGTCACTTATGGCCAATGGTATTAAAAACATACATTCTAATCAACATTTCTTAAATAGAAATTAATTATTTATTTAACAAATTATAATAATTAAAATTATTATAGGAATACTTAATCGTGACTTAAGGGACAAAAATTATTAAATTTAAATATTAATTTTTTGATGAGATATTGCATTAAGTGTTGTTAATTAATAGTAATTTTATTAACATATTGTAAATAGTTAGAGAAATTAATTAAAATTTAAACTAGCATAATTAAATATTATTTGTAATTCACATCAAAAGGAAACAAAAAAAAATTTAGGAATTAAAAATATATTATTCTTAGCATTAGAGAATATTCTATTGCATTTTAATTGTCATTAATAACAAATACAATTATCAAGAAAAATTTATGTAAAGGTTATTCTTATTAAAATAATTATTTGTTTGCAATAATAATTGATAATTTCATATAAGTTTTAATAATTGTTATTAAAAAAATTTTATTTTCATCTCATATTATAGGATATTCATTTGTTATTCATGTTCAACTTTTCTTGTCCTCTCTCTAAAATAATTTTTTTTCTCTCTAATTGTGCCCTTATATCAATTTTCATTTCTCCTACTTCATCAAGATCATAAAACATTTTGGCCTATCTTCTTCACATTCTTCATCCAGGCTACTACCTTCGTTTTCCATAATTCTCTCCTTTTTTCTTGCTCTTGTACCATTATCATTTGTTCTTTCTTTCTATATTTCTTCTTTTTCACTTCTTTGCCAGTTGTCATTTGATGTGCCTTTTTTTAAAACTATCACTTTTTATTTTCTCTTTATGTTCCTCTTTCTCCCCAACTTAATCTTTCAATTTTTCTACAACTTTATATCATTTTTCTCCTTACCTCTCCTAATAGCAAGCTCTATA
The DNA here is from genome assembly GCA_023846275.1 of Vanilla planifolia. Taxonomy (NCBI): domain Eukaryota; kingdom Viridiplantae; phylum Streptophyta; class Magnoliopsida; order Asparagales; family Orchidaceae; genus Vanilla; species Vanilla planifolia. Next base: position 8,923,732 of record JAIUJO010000015.1, on the reverse strand, counting down.
AACGTCTCTTTTCCTCCCTATTACTAATGAATCTTTCACACCTCCCTATCTCTTCCTTTCACCTCCCTAGCAAGATATAATTCACTTAGTTTCTCTCTACTTTATGTTACTTTCTCTTCTTTGTTACTATCTTCCTCCTTTCCTATATTTCTCTTCTTTATCTCTTCTATTATATCTGGATCTTTTTCGTGTTGTGTCTTGTCTCTACAACTTAGTACTATCTCTCTAACACTTTCAATCTTATTTTCGTCATTTCTTGTTTGTTAATCACTTCTCCCTCTTTGAACTTCACAATATATTTTCACTTTCAACTCTCACTTAACTTTTTTTATTTATGGAATCTAAATTGTTTTCCTTTGCATGCTCTCAAATGCCTTTGATTACTTCTACTTTGTCTATTTGTTTCCCTCTTATTACATTATGACATTTTTTCTCTCTTTGGCTATCTCTCCATCATTGTCCCAATATCTCTCTTCCCTCCCTAACACTCTCTATAGTCCATCATTATTTTACAATCACTCACTCATCTTGTTTTCACTCTATTATTCATCTCTCTCTTATATATGGATCATAACAATGACTTTCTCTTCCCACTTTTGTTTATCTTTATTTATATCTTTCTTTTTCTCACACTACTAACTTTTCTCTCCTCCTCTTTTGCCTCATTTCCCCTCACTCTTCTTCAATCCCATAACTCTTATCTATCACAACCTTCTCTTTCTTGTAATATCTCTCCCTCTTTCCCCCTATTTGTGCCTTTCACTTTATCACTTCTCTTTGTTTATCTCACTCCTTTCTATATCACCCACTCTATCTCTAAAAGTTCTCTCTTTCTATTTCATCTTCCTTTTCTTCAATTACTACCTCTATCCTCTTTTTTCTTTCTTCACACTCTAGTTGACTTCCCTCAGTTTGTTGTCTTTTTCTTTCTTGCTGTTTCATTCACTCCTCATACTATATATTATTGTTTCCCCTCACATATTTCTCTAATTTGTCTATATAAATCTTACTTTCTTTCAATTGTATTCTCTCTTTAACTAAAATTTGGCCTCTTCTCTCTCTTCTTCCTCCAAAATGTATCTCAAAATTTATCTCTCCCTCTCTTAATTAATTATTAATATTTGTTACTTAATGATAATAGTTCTTCATAGTCATTCTTTTTCCTTTAATAATTTTAATTTTATTTACAAGAATATTTTAATCTTAGGAATTATTTTTTCTCATAAGTTGTTTTACTTCTCCTTAACTCAGCTTCTTAATTCCTTTTTTCCATTAATTTCTTATCTCTCTTTCTTTTTTCCCTATCCTCCCTATTCCTTCTGTCCCTTTTCTCCTTCCCAATCTTTCTTGTTAATCTCTTTGAGGAACCTTCTCATTCCATTCCTCTCTTCCTTCTTAAATCCTTTATTATAATAATCTTACAAAATGTCTTTCATTTTCTTTTATTGAACTCTCTTGTAGACTCCTCTTTCTCATGTTCCATTTGTATTATATTCTTCTTTATTCCTCTCTCTGTGGTTAATTGCCTTCTATTTCATTTTCTCTTTTTATCCCTCCTTATCATTTCCTACTTATCTACTTATTTATAGTTTCTTCTAGTTTTTCTTTATTTTTTTATTTTCTCACTATATCTCTTCTCTTCCAACTCTTTCTTGCACTTTATATCAGTCTCTTTGTATATTTATCTCTCATCATATCATTTTTCACCTTTTTAGTTTGTATCTTCTCAACCTTCCCTCTATTTTGTATCTTCTCATAACTCTATCTCATTCATTCTCTCTCTTATTTATCACTTTTCTTTATTATTTATTTAACTTTTTTCACTCTTTCATGCACTCAAAGTCACTAAAGTTTTATATCACTTTATCTGTCTCCTACTTTTGCTTACTAATTATTTGACTCTATCCATATGTTTTCTCTATATCACATTCTTTATCATAATGTTTATCTTCTATCTCCCTCTATTATCTCTCTTCTTTCTTTCTATCCTCTTTCTTTTCCTTATTTTTTTTCTTTTTATTTCTTCTCTTACAGTTCTCTACCACTTACATTTTATATGTTTGCAAGTCTCTTTCTATCTCTATGCCTATCAATTATACTATATCATGCAATTTACTTCACCATGTGTTTATTTCCCTTTCATCTTTTTTTGTATTATTGTAATTATTTTTTTTCTTTCTTTCTCTTGATGAATCTATATACTCCTTTGCCCCTTACCTCATTATCTCTCATCTAAACCTCCTGATTCATGCACTCTTTCTTATTTTGATATATGCCCCTCTAATCTCTATCAATTTATCCTCTCTTTTCTATACTTTATAATTGTATCTATCTCATTCATACTTTCTCTAGCTCTTCATTTCTCATTATCATCTTTATCCATTATTCTTTTGTCTCCATATCATAAATTCTTGAAACACTTTACCATTCTTTTTTGTCTTCCTCTATCATCTCTCTATTTCTTCTATTATTATTGTTATCTATCATTTTATTTTTCTCACTTTCTTCCCTTTATCTTGTCCATTACATCTTTTATATGCTCTTTATTGACTCCCTCTCCTTACATACTTATGTTTTTAATTTCTTTCTATCTCTCTCTATGTCCTCTTTCGTTTATTTCTCTTTTTTCATCACACCATCTCTCTGTCTCTTAACTCTCTCTTTCACCACTCCAACTTGCCTTTTTGACACTACCTTTTCCCTTTTGTTTTTTATCTCACTTGTCCATCTCCTCATCTTCTCTCTATTCATTATATTTCTCTAATTCCCTTTTTATTCTCATGTTTATATCTTTGCCTCTCTTTCTCAAACCTTTAATATCTCTTCATGTCTCTATCACTATATAACTTCTCCCACAAGGAATATATTCCTAATTATCCATCTTATTTATTATCACTCAATCTCTCTCTTATATTCTCTATTTCATTTGGCTCTCACCCCTCTATATCTCTCTTTAATTCTATTTCTAGTTTCATTTTTTTGTTGTCATGCTCTTTTTTATTCTTTTTCTATCTTTCTCTCTAAACTACACTCTTTTATCTCTGCTATCAAGCATATTTAATTTTGTTCCCCATTAAATTTGTCGTTCACAAACTCTCTTTCCTCTTTTTTGCCTCTCACTCATCCCACTAAATCTTTCTTATTTCTTTTACCAACTTTCTAGCTTTTTCTTTGAATATCTCACTTAATTTCTACTTCATGTATACCAAAAATTTTGTTTATCTGTTCTCTCCTTCCTTTTGTCTCTTTATTTTCTATTTCTAATACTCACCTTACTACTCTCTTTCATTTTGGTCTCTCCCAAACTCTCTCTTCCTTTTTACACCTTTGTCTAGCTACCTTCTTAATTTATTCTATCCGATTTCACATCTCCTTTCTTGTCTCCACCCTATTTCACAACCATCTTATTTATGAATTGATTCTCACCCACTCTCTTTTCCCTTTCACTCTATCATTGATTATCTCTTTCTCATTCTATCTTACTCTCTTTCTCTTTCTTCACTATTTTATTTCTTTTCACACTTTTCCTCGCCCTTCCCCTTATATAAACGTTCTTTATCTTTGTCAGTCACTCATTCCCTCTCTGACTTCATCATGCACCCTCTCTTGTTTTTTTTCTCTTAATGTCATTTTTCTATTCTCTCTCATTATTCTATATTTTATTTTTCCATATACATTCCTTATCTTTTCCTCATATCTCCTAATTACTCCTTTTTCTCTCTCTCCATTTTTCTCCCTCTTCTTTTATCACTCTCCTCTATCCTTTTTTGCTTATTATTTTTTCTATCTTCAATAACGTATTTTAAATGAGAATTAGGGAATAGAATAAGAAACATGATATGTATTAAATGAAGAATAATATAGTTAATAAATTCAAAGTAAAAAAGTGAAGAATAAAAATTATTAATTATTATTTTATGAAAACAAATTTTCTTCTTTTAAAACCATATATATTTCATCTAGTTCTTTGAACGTTGTATTTATTCTTCATTACTTTTATTTGAATTTAGTATTTATCTTATTTCCATCTTTTAATATGAATTTTGATATTATTATGCTCTTCTTTTAGACCTTTTTTCTGTCCAATGTTTTCTTTTTTTATTGTCAATTACCAATTTATGAATTCTTCTTCTTCATAGTTTCTCTTTCTTAAACATATTATTCCTTACAAGAATATAGAAAAAAATGATAGAAATGAAAATTATTATTAACTATTTAGGTAATATTTTTAAAAAATAATACTATTTTTTATTATTATAATTTAATAATTAATTAGATTAATTCTTGGTCGCTTAATCTTAATTCGAAATTACTAAGAATAAGATATTAGAAAGAAATAAAATTATTTAATTTCTTTTTATACTTGCATTATTATTAATTATTATTCATTATTTCTCAGTTTTCAAATTCATTTTAAAAAATTAATAAAAAAGATGAAAAAACTTATTTTTTAGTTATTTTGTCAATCATCTCATAATGAAATGAAACATATGTTTATAGTAATTTAAATAAACGTAATAATTGTTACTATTTTAATAATTAAACAACACCAAATATTTTACTAAAATATATTATATATGAAACATTTTAATTTATATTTTATGTGCAAACAATAGGAAAGTGATAGAGGTAAAACTTGGAAGAAAATAAAGTGATGAGAGAAACTCGTAAGAGAAGGAAAGAGAGGGGAATGAGTAAAATAATGGGAGAAGTGATGGAGTAGGTTGGAATAAGTTTGAAAAAACAATAGTGATAAATTATGTTGAAAGAGAAAGAGAGTGAGGGAGACATATAGTAATAGAAATGGAAGAGAGTGTGATAGAGGGTTTTTGAAGCGAGTGAGAAAATGTATTATATAGATAAAAAGTGCATTAATGAAGACAAAGTGAAAAAGAGATAGATAGAATGATAATGAAACATTTATTGAAAAGATGGTGAGAAAATGAAGAAAATAACAAAGAATTAGATAATTACAAATAAAGAAAAGGGGTAGTGAGGCAAATATAATAATAGAGATTGAACATATGTAGTAATTATTGTATAATATTTACTCTTTTTTTATAATTAATATGTAATATTGAATTTATTTTTCATATAAAATATTATAATTATAATTATTTTGCACTACTATATATTTTTGAAAAATATACATAATTTAAAATGCAAATGTTCCCTTTACATTTATTTTTCTCACTTTGCTCTTAATCACTATTTGCTCTCTCTCTTATCTCTCCACGTCTCTCTACATCTCTTTTGTGGAAGGAATTTCCCATTTTAAACTCTCTAACTCTATCTCCATGAATTAATACTAATGAAGGATTAATTCTGCTATGCACTTCAATATAATGTCATGTATTTCACTAATATTTATATTATATATTTAAAAAATAATGGAAAAAAATTTATCTATAAAATATATATTGTATATAAATATTAAAGTATGCAAAATATATGATATGTTTATTATATAATTAATGATAAGTTTGATTATTTATATTAATCAAGAAAATATAGTATTAAAATTATTGTAATTTACACTGTGTATGCTTTTGTTTTACTTTAATATACATAATGGTGTAATTAAGGCAAATAATTTAAATAATAAATACTATAAAACCTTTTGTTTTGTATTTCAATACATAATAATATAATTCTAAATAATTATAACTTGTTTGAAAAAAATTATGTATGAATGTCTACTTTAAAAAAAATTATAATATAAATATTTTCTCATTAATTCAATAAAATGAGCATATTAGCATTGGAATATATAATGATATTTGTAACATACATAAAAGTTTTTTAAAAAAATATAAACATGATAATTCAGGAAATTTTTATGATATTTTATACGTCTATTTCTAGAGAAGGATTAATGCATTGATCTCGTCTAATCTCAAACTTTAATCATTATTTGGTAAGCATAGCATTTGGATAGGCATGCTCTTTAGAAGTCCTGTTATGTTAAATATTTTCCATAGCATTTATTTTTCAAATGAATGGGTGTTAGTTATAATAAAATCTATAAATTTATTAATAAATAAAAAAATTGTATATTATCGTTAATAATTTAAATTATAATTATTATTATTCCCTAATATTAACTTAATAATGTTAATATAACTTCCTTTATATGCTAATTTCCTTTACCTCTCTCTCTCTCGCTTATATCTTTTTATCTCTCTATTCCCTAAATGATAACATCATATTATCTTCTTTTCACTTTCTCATTTATCACTTTCTTTCACTTTTTATTTAAATTTTACTTAAGATATTTTATATATAATGCATTCCAGTGAAATATCTCATGTATTACATAATTATTATTGTAATAAAACTATGAAGTTAATATATTAATATTGTTGTTAAATTTGTTTATAAATTATATTGTGATAAGATATATTAATACACATAATCCACTATGCTTGTAAATTATAACTAAAATTGATTATTTTTTTAAAAAGTAAATATATTTATTAGCTCTCAAAACATCTCTAATTTGTAATATATGTACTATTTCAACTATATTTAACTCAAGTATAATGATAATAGATGAGCTTTATAAAACATAAAGTAAAGTAATTTATTAAATGTATAGTTTTTTTGATATGTAATATAATTTGGAAGATATCATTATTGTTTCCCTTTTTTATCATATCTCACTCTTTTCAATGTCACTATTTTCATCTATAACTATCTCATCTCTTTATGACTCTATGAATATTCCATTAATTTCCATCTCAACTATCTTATTTTTACTATATTTATTAATAGTAGTTAAGAAGTTTGTCATGTTGTTATGATTACATGCATTGTATTGCTATTTATATTACATATTTAATAACACAATTATAAAAACAATATGTATATTGTATACTATGATATATTAATATTAGCATAATTACACATAATTTTAAGTTTGTGATACAATTAATGACAAATTTATTAATTTATATTAATATATAAATTAATATACATGAAAATTTTATTAAATTAAATAATATAAATAATAATTGTATAACAAATAAATATATTTTTTTATTTATAAGGAAAAACTTTAGTGAAAATAATTATTATCTTACATGTTCATTTTAATTAAAATTATAATATACATAATTTCTTATTATTATAATATAAAAAAAGTTTGAACATCAAAATATGTTATAACATATATGCTAAGAATTAAATTATTTTTTAATGGATATACACATGCTAGTTAATAAGATTTTTGAGATAGTACATTATCTTTAAAGAAATAGTCATAAAAGTATGTTTTTCAAGATCTTGTATGTGTGTGTTACCAAATATGCATTATAGTAGTGGATTACAATATGATTCAAATATTAACCATGCTTAGGTAGGAGTAGTATTAGGATTGGTTGGCATGTTGAGAAGTCATTATGTTACACTTGTTTTTCCATAGCATTTGTTTTTTAATGAATATGAGTTAGTTTTAATTATATGTTAATTATTATTAATAAATAAAACTATTATTTAAGATATTCTATAATTTTTTTTAATTATTTTTTATTATTTTCATTAGTATCAAACAATTATTATTTTAAAGTAGTATTAAATATAGCCTAAATATGATATAATTAAAAAACAATTATATACTTTAATGATCCATAATATTAATTATATTACCTATATTAAAATAGAACTAATATATACTTACAATCATGTACTTATTATGCTTAAAAACGTTTTTAATATAATTATATAATGTATAACATAAACAATCTAAAATTTTATCACTAATGTGAAATATTATTAACATTTATTATATATGTTATGTATATATGGACAATATATTAGAATAAGTGATTCTAATTGATTAATGAACTTTTAAGATTATATACTAATAGAATGATATTGAATTAATAGCAACAAAAACTATAAAATTTAGCAATATCAAATAATTATTACAATACTTCTTTACTTGTTTAATATTTAATATTGAATGAGATTAGCATATTAATATTAATAAATACTTTTAGTTATATTATTAAGATATAACTTTTATTTAATTATTTTGTTGACTTCATTGCTTTTAGTTCTTTAGCTTTCACTTAATCACATTTCTTTCTCTTTTCAATTATCATTGTCTTATTTATCTATACCATTATTATCTCTTCATCTTCCTATTACCCTCTTCCTTAATTATCCCTCTCTATTCTCTCATTTCTCTCTTTCATATTCTTATTTTCCTTTTATGTCATCTATCTCCTCACCCTCTCTCCACTTTCCTTCAAGATGCTTATCTCTCTTTATTTTTTCCTTTATATCTTTTCCTACCTCTTTATTTCTCTTTATCTTTATCTTCTCTATTGTAGTTTTATCTTTATAGTATATTTTTTCATTCCGCCTCTCACTATCTCTTTCTTTCTTTCAAATCCCTTTATCTCACTTTCTCTATTCTTTGTGGCACTATAAGCCTCCCTTTGTTCTCCATCACTCCTTTTCTCTTTCTCTTTATACATATTTACTCAAATTTATCTTTATTTTCTCACAAAATCATTTTGTCAAACAACTTTGAGACTCCTCTCTCTTCTCTTGTAGTTTTGCTTATTCCCTTCTCTATGTCTCTCTTGTTAGTATCTCTCATCACATTGTTTCATCTTTCTTCCCTCACTTTCTATCACACTTTCTTGAAATATAAATTAAATATTGCGATACAATACATTTTAGTAGAATGTTTCGTCCATAACTTTTTTATTGCTATAATAACATTGACTTAATTTAGTAGAATTATTAGAAACACATGGTTCTGAAATATGTTATAATATGCTTTTATTAATATGAATATAATTTTTTAAAGTTTTAAAAATATAAATAAAACTGAAAAAATTAATTTGTTACTTATCAGTAAACATACGTTTTAGTTATCATAATGTTATAAATTAATAATATAAATTTGATTATATTTGGACTCATATAAAATAATGATCAATGTCATTTATAATAATTAATATATAATAATTTACTTCAGACATCTTCTTTTATAAAAATATAAGAAATTGTGTTGTTTTTGATTTAAAACCCAAAGTCAAAAATATAATTATTTCGAATTAAAATATATTTAAAGAAATAATATACAATAGCTTAAGTTACAAATATTCCATTTTGAGTTTAGCTATTATTTATGAACATTAACTTATTAACTTTATTACCATCTTTATATCGATCATTCCTCTTTCTATCTCACTCTTCATTTATCTCTTTATCTCCCGACTTTCTTTCTCTCCCTCAATTTAGTTTCCTGTCTCTTTCTCCTCAATCACTTTTTGTCACTACGTCTTAAAAAATTAATTAAGATATTTGATAGTTATAACACATTTTTGCTACTATTTTTTGAGTTACTTTGTTATTTTTGTGATATAATTTTTATTTTAATACATTAGGATTGTTTGAAATGCATTCCTACAACATTGATTATATTATGCTAATTTTGATACACATAATTTTCTATTGATCGAAATTTTAAGAAAATTTATTATATTATTTTTTCTTTAGTAAATCATTTTCTTAATTATCATAAATTTTTCAATTTTTAAAATAAATTTCGATCTTATTTGAGATCTTATATAGATATAATATGAAAGTTTTATAATAATTAATGTGCATTAATTTATTTTTATATCTTATTTTATAATTAATGTTAAGAATTTATTTTTTTATAGAACATTGTAACATAATAAAAATGATTATTATTCAATGCTTATTTTTTAAAACTTATAATATATGTAGTTTAAAATAAAAATATTTCTATTGTTTCCATCATCTCTCTCTTCTTTATGTGTCACTATTTTTGTGTTTAACACTCTTATCTCTCAATGATTTGCTCTCATTCCACTGTACCTATCTCCATCTCCACTATCACATTTTTAGTTCAATCAATTAAAATAAATTAACAAATCTCTCTTACTACCCACCTTAATATAATATTTAGTACATTGCATTATGTTTTATATTCCATATTTAGTAGCAAGATTGCTTAAATCCTATCTACATATTATATTATGATATGTCTATATTTGAGTTTGTATACCTAATTATAAGGTCATGAAACAATTAATGACCTTATGTTACTGTGGAATTGGTATAGGTGACCTCTTGAGAAGTCCTTTTATCACACATCAACTAATAACATTCATTTCTCTAATAAATGTGAAGTTTTAATAATTTTTAATATTTATTAATAAATAAAATTTTTTTATGTAATATTTTTAAAATTTTTTTTTAGTTCTTTTATGTTAATATTACTTATATAATATAATTCTTTATATAATATAATAAAATGCTTATTTAAATATATTTTAATTACATGTGAGATTACTATGACTAGCTATTATAAGGCACACATAATATATAATTATAATAATGTACACACGATTTTTATAAAAGTTCTTAATATAATCGTATATTATAAACAAAACAACTTAAAATTAAATGATTAATATGAAATGTTTTTTATATTTATTATCTATATTATGTTACAATATAATAGTATATTAAAATAAGTCACACTATTTATTTGTTAATTAAAGTTTAATATAACGTAATTCATAATATAATATTAAATAAATAGTCAACATATGCTCTTAATATTACCTATGTACACAAAAAAGTACAAAGGTTTTATTTTTAACTTAAATCATATTGAATATTATAATCATCTAACATGTCAAAATTAATTAATACTATAAGTTATTTTGTTAATATATAACTGTTATTTAATTATTTTCCTCATTTCTTTATCGTTATCTTTATAACACTTATACTTTCTCCCTTCCAACTTTATACTATTATCTTTCTCTTTTTTGTGTTACTCATCTGAATGTCTTGTCTTCCCCTCACTACGTCACTTCTTTATTCACCTAAATTGTCTCATTTCCTTAACTTTGACTTTGTCTTTTATTCTCTCTATAACTTTTGTCTTCTCTATCTCTATTCTCTTCTTTACACTTTCTCCTCATTCAATCTACATTCTACTCTCTCTATATTATTATTTTCTACTTTATCACTCATTTGTCTATCAATGACTGACTCTCTCTCATGTGGTGTACTTAATTAAGAAATATATCATATTGTGCATATTAAAATGTATTTTAAAAAATAAACATTTAATTTATAATTTATAATAAACAAATAATATTGAGATGGTTTGGGAGATAAGTCTACTAAAATAGAACAATCATGGATAGATAAGAGAGTGATAGAAAAGAAAAAAAATAATAAAGGGAAAAGAGACATGTTTGAACGAAGAGAAAAAAATAGAAATGATGAGATAGAATAAATAACAAAAGAAAATAGAGAGAGAAATAAGAATATAAATAAGAAAGAGGAGGTAAAGGGTGAGGGTGAGATGAAGGCAAAGAGAAAGAGAATAAGGAGACAAATAAAAGAATGATAATACGAGAGAGAAGAAAGTGGGAAAACATTAGGGCTACAAACATATAGAGAAGAAAGAAATAATTAAGTAAAAGTTATATAGTAATAATTTAACTTATAGCTTTTATGAATATTGACACATTAAATATATGTAATATTAGGTCTATTAAATTACAAAAAATAAAGTTTTATAGTATTTTAGTATATTGCAAAGCTAAATATATATTGGCTATAATTAAGATTAATTTATTAATAGTTAAAAATTTAACCTGTCAATTAAGTTATAAATCATAATAATGTTTTAAGATAATATCTTCATATGACATATTATAAAAAGTATAATTAATATTTAGAATTCATAATATAATTTTTTAGTCTCTCATATATAATATATTGTTATTGTATTTAACATTTACATATAATATGTTCTTATTATGGAAAATATAAATAAATTCTACTTTGTTATTTTTTATATAAGTTTTATGTTTCGTAATTAAATTATATTATAGGTGTTATTTTACTATATTAGATCATAGGAAAGGTATATAATCATATTTATGTGATTGTTACCTAAAAATAAAATTAACTATTGAAGTAATTTTTTAAATTTTGATGAATATATATTTTAAAAAATAACTTCAATTTTATCTTATATGTGATAATACATTCCAATATTATTACTTTAATTACACTAGATTATTAAGAAATTATTTATTTACTATACCTTTATAGTAAATATTCATAAGAATTATTTTCGTAACATTATTGATATTACAAATACAAAAATTTAATTATTTATTAATTATAAATATTAATAGATACATGTAACATTAAAAATATATATTAAAGTTTGTAACATGAGAAATTTCTCAACTAACCTTATTTAATAATGTTTAAAATACATATAATATTTATGGAGATAAGCATATACTAAGATAAAAGTAGTGATTAGTTGATATGATATGGAGATAAAGATAAAAATAGTAAAAGAATATTAAGAAATCGATGATTAAATAAAGATAAAGAGAAGAAGTGAGAAGAGACAAAAGTTAGAGGTGATAAGGAGAATAAATAATATGTTAATATTCTAGAATAAGATTAATTAAGAATGATTTTTAATGATCTCCATTTTATTTATATTTACTATTATCAACTTATATGATATAAAAAATTAATAAACTATAATTTAATTTAAATTTACATGACATAACTTTTATCAACTAGAACAATGTATAATATATACTTTACATATATATATATATATGCTATGTACTATTGTTTTTTAAGATATTAATAATTTATTATTTGAAATTAACTAGTAAAAATTATATCATGAAGATGAAATATTACATTCATATTATAGTAATATCAAATAATAATATATATTATTTAAACCATATTTTTATTTTTAAATTTTATATATTAAAAAATTAATATTATATAAATATTCAACACATATTTTTAATCTTTACAACTTAAGAATATGTTTTGGAACTTCAAACTTTTGTGGTTTTTTATTAAAATTTAATATTTTATATTTTTAACATGTTCATACTAAAAAAATATTGTAAATTTAATTATTATGAAACAACAATTATTAAATTATTTCATTCACTTTTTTTCTTTATCTCAACATCTCTTACAGTTTCTTACTTGGTTCTCTCTCTCATTGTCATACTTTACTTATCTCTCCATACTATATCTATTTATTTTTTCCCCCACCCTCTTCTCATTTATCTCTCTATTTCACTTTGTTAATTATTCTATCTTTTGTATCTTCTCTCCCTCCTCTCTCTTTTCTCTCTCTATTTATTCAATCATTTCTCCTTTCACACTCTATTAATATTTTTGTCTTTGTCTCTTTTATCTATCTTTGACTCTTACTAATTCCTAATATTCTGATCTCCATCACCACTATCACTTATTTTAGCTCCAATAAGTAATATTAATAGAAATACCTCTGATGTTATATTCTTTAATATATATTTTGCATGATAGAAATATTTTTTTTGTTAAAATTAATAAATAATTCTTTTATATGTAAGACCTATTATTTAATATAAATAAGTCTTCTATGTAAATATTTTCTTTAATATAAATTGTAATACAAATGATTTCTTATTAATTTAACAAACCTAATGTATTAATATTGGAATATATAGAAAGAAATATAATAAAAATGAATTATTCGTTAACAAATTTTTTGATGATGATTTAGAAAATCAATTGAATAATTATAGTTTTTGAGACTACCATCACATTGGTATATGTTTCTAAACTTCGATATGCATTTAAAACAACACCAACATTAGAGCGTTGGAATCAAATTTAAGCATTCACGAGTGAGCGTAGTATTAAGACGGGTGACCTCCTTAGCAATCCACATCGTACACATATTTTTCATTGCATTTGTTTAACTTATGAGTAACATTAATTTCAATATTATGTTAACTTTTATAAATGACATAATTCTAAATTTTATTTTGCAATTTCCACTTTCATTACTTTTTGTAATATGAACTATATACAGTTCCTATCGTTTTTGCATATTGTTAAATATACCATCCATATGGTGCAATAAAATAACAACATTATCAAAATTTAGCATTGGCCAACATAATCTATGTAAACTACAACAAAGTATTATATATATATATATATATATATATATATATATATATATATATATATATATATATATCATAATAGTATATTGTGTGACATGAACTATATTTATCAAAAATATGAAATATTATTTATATTTATTATTTATATAATATCATATGAAGCTATTATCTTTGAATAATGATTTAATTTGTTATATCGTTAACTGTTTAAATTACAACTGCTAATGAAACAACAATAAATTAATAGTCAACATATCTCTTTAAAATTTCTAATATATTAAAGTAAAATAAAAGTCTAAATTTTTTTAATTTATTTAAGTAGTATTTAATGTTTTATATGTTTAGTACATTAAAGTTACAAAAATATTATTGACAAAATAATTTAGATATAGCTTATATTTAATTATATTTCTTGATTGTTTCACTTTATTTTAATAGTCTCTTATTTTAACTTTGTTCCTTCTCCCATTGTCATTTGCTTATTTGTCTTCTCTCTCTTTTTGTTCCCATCATCGTCTCTCTCCTATCTTTATTTATTTTTCCATTTTATTTACCCTTTCATTTGATTTTTTATTTTTGTTGCCTCCTTTTTGTCTTCCTTTTTTTTCTTCCTTTTCATTATATCCTTACTTATCTCTTGATTAATACTTTCCTTTGTACTTACTCTTACTTATTAAAGACTTTTTCATCTAGTATGTCCACCTCCATCACTATTACGTCTTCTTTTGCCACCATCAATTAAGATTATTGATGACATAAATCATGTTGTATTCTTTAATATATATATTTTAATAAAAATAATTTATTTTTTATTTTTAAAAAATTAATATATATTTTAATTTTTATTTATAAGAACTATAACTTAGTGGAAGAATTTTTATGTTTTAGCATTCATGCTATGAGAAATAATAATATAAATAATATCTAATTAGCATAATATATTTAAAGTATCAATATTGGAATATATTATGATATATATATAATAAAATTAATATATTTGTTTGAAGAGAGCATGTCTCATAATATAAAAATTTCCTAATCAATTCGTTATTTTCAAGAGAATAATCACATAAGTATTAGTTCGTCACTTTTGCACGCATGTGCCATGACACAAGTCTTACAGCACATGATTTTTATAGAACTTAAAAGTTAAGTATGCTTGGGTGAGCATAGTATTTGTATAGGTGTGCTATAGCGAATCACTTGTGTTGCCCATATTTTTCATACTATTCTTTTCTCTTATAAATGACAATTGATTTTAATAATATATTGATTTTTTTAAGTCATGAAATAAATTTTATTATATATATATTATTAATTAATTTCTAATATTAACTTGATTTTCATTTAATATTATATATAACACTTCATAAAAAATAAAAAAGCATCAAAATTATTTAATGTTGGACAAAATAAAATATATAAATTACAAGAGAGTAGAATTATTATATATTTATAATATTTAAAAAATGAAACATAAAAAGAATTTATAATACAATAATAATATATTAAAAACATAACTAGTTCTTCTTTTTCTTCTTCTTCTTCCTCTTCTTCTTCTTAGCTCTATAATGTAATATATATTAAGAAATTTCAATTTAATGTTAGTTTAACCTTTTTCATAATAACTAAAAAATTATTATTTAGAATTAATAGATAATTTTTTTTTACTTAAAAGAAATATTATTATATGGAAATAATTTATATTTATGAATGTTTACATTAAACAAAATAATAGTGTACACAATTTTATATTAATTCACATGAATAAATTATTAGTATTAGAATACATTATGACATATATAATAAACATAAAAATATTTTTCAAATTTTATATGCATGATAATTTAGAAATAATTTCAAATGGTTTATTAAGTTTCTTATATTATTCAGAAAAGTACTATTTTTTTTTGTGCTTATGATGTGTGACCAAACTAGTATTACAACAATTGTTCTTATTAAATTTCAAAATTAAGCATACTTGGATGAGAGTTGTACACAATGGGCGACTCTTAAGCTATCCTGATGTTGTACATTGTTTTTCATAACATTTATTTCTCTAACGAAACACATTTTACTTAAATACCATATTAATATTAATAAAATTTTATTTATATGTGATATTTTATAATAAAATTTTCGTTATTTTTTCTTAATATTAACTTTATAACATAAGTATACTTTTTGATCATTATTAATACATGTAGTTAAAATAATATGATAAAAGAATAAATTTAACTTAATTTAATAGATGAAAATATGTCTTATATCAAATATGTTACAATAAAATTAATCTATATTTATAATAGTTTGTACATGTTTCCTATAAAGTTTTTTTTTATATGATGATGATATATTATAAAAGATAAACTATCTAAAATTTTGTCATTATTATGGCATTTTTTTTATATTTCAATTAATGCTTAACATAAACTTAAATGTTTGCAATACATTAAAATACTTCTAAACCTTTGTGGTCTTTTTTATATTAATTATATTTAATGTTATCTATAATTAACATTTGTGTCACCTGTCTTTGTCGCATTATCTTCCCCTCACCCTCTCTCCTGTCTTACTCATAATTTTCTAATTCCTCTTTTTCTTTCACTATGATATTTATTCTCTCTATCACCTATATGTTGCCTCTCGTTTCTCCCTTTTTCTCTCTCTTCTTTCAATTATCTCTCTTCTCCTATTATTACTATTTGTTTCTATTTCATTCCTACGTATCCATGGTATTTCTCAATTATGATACACTTATATCCATCAAACATATCCTTTTTTATCTCTATCAATTATAAAGAATTTAGAAATCTCTTATGTTGTACACTTTAATATAGATTTTATTATTTAAAACTAATACATGATTTTTAATTTTATTTCTAAGAAATATAAAATAATGTAATTAATTTTTATAATGAACATTTGCTTTAAGTGTAATAATAATATTTATAATTTCTTTTCAATTTAAAATAAATAACACAATAATATCAAAATATGTTATCAGAAATTTATGAAAGAAGAAATAATTTTAGAAAAAAATACACATGATAATTTAGAAATGTTTTTAAATAACTCTTTATCTATGAGACTAACAATAAGAGTATGATTTAATTGCGTTTGTATAGTTCTGTAGCTACACAAAAATTATAGCACTACGTTTCTACAAAGTTAAAAATGTTTGGTCAAGAGTAGTATTGGAATGTGTGAACTCTTGAGAAGCCCATGTGTTGCACAATTAGTTTCTCAGCATCTATTTTTTAAAATCTTTTCTTTTTCCTATACTCTCTTTCTCTTGCAACATCTTCACTATTATTTTCCTCTATGATCTCCCTATTCGTTTGACATTCTTCTTCTAGTGTACTGTCTCCCTTCTCTCCCAATATCTTTCATTCCAATCTTAGTCTCACTCATCCATGTTCTTATCATCATTTTATTTTCCTTGCCTTTCTCCTTTATCAGTTTGTGATATTATCAGTTCAAATATCTTTTAAATTTTTTTAAATATAAAACATTTTACTCGAATGTTTTATTTTTTTAATATTAATATAATGAAATTTTTTTGTTAATTTATTACAATTATTACAAGCATGTGTTTATAACACATGTTATAATATGCTAATATTACTTCATATATCATCTACTATGCAAAATAAATTATCAAAAAAAATTAAAAAATATTATTTATTAACAAATTAGTAAATATATCTTTTTATTTATTATAATACTTTGAACTTTTAATATAAATTTTAATTTTACTTGAATGCATGTATAATTATGACAAACATTCTTTATAATAATTAATGAGTAATAATTTGTTTTATATTTCTTATTTCATAACCAAAAAATTGCTATTTTTTTCATGTAAAACTAAATATAACCAAAATTATTATTTTACATTACTATAAATTTTAAAAATTTAATATACAAATTTTATAAAGCAAAATTTATTTTTTCATTTTATCCTCTTTATTTTCTCTTTCTATCACTATTTTCATATCTAGTTTACTTTATGACGCACATTAATATAACATTTCATACATTACCTTATTATCTAAATTATATATTAATAGTATAATTTTAAAAATCATACCATCTACATATATTATGTTATATCATATTAAAGTATGTATAAGTTATTTTGTGCTTGTGAAATAAACAACAATAAATTTATTTATTTTTATTTATTATGACAAAATACATATTTAGTTTTAAAAAAATTCAAAATTTATATGCTTTTAAATTTTTTAACTTACAAAATAGTTTAATTAAAGAAAACATTATAAAATAATTATAATAAAACATTTTATTTTATATTTTAACATTTAAAATGAATTAAATTTTAATTACTTTATTTATAAGAACTATAATTTTGTGAAAATAATTCCTATTCATTAATATTTATTTTAATAAAACTAAAAATATACATAATATTTTTAAATTTTCATATAATTGATATCTTAATATCAAAATAAACTATGACATATATAATAAAAATAATTATTTTGCAAGTTTATATGAATGATAATTTCGAACAATGTTTTAACTATTTGTTATTTTCTAAATAATAAGTACACAACTATGATTTTCCAGCTCTTTTATGGATGTTTAACAACACCAGCAATATTGCATTATATCTCATTAAAAATTCACATTTAAGAATGCTTGAGAGTTAATGCTCAATTTTGTGTCCTTTTTGGATGTCATAAATTTCCATATATTATTTCAAAGCATTATTGCTTCCAATAAATGGCACTTGATTTAAACAATATGTAAATATCTATAAGAAACAAAATTATGAATTTCATTCTATAATTTCAATTTTAATGATTACTTATTAATACATAATACCTGTTTGAACAATAACAAATTACAATGGATATACCTTTATAGCAATATGTAAATATTTTGTATAATTTTTTTTGGTATAATTAAAAATATCATAAAACATTAACTACCTAAAATGATATCATTAATATGATATGTTATTTATATTTATTATGTATCTTATGTCACATATTGATAATATATTAGAATTGTGTGGGAATGTTAAATTTAAACAGAAGTATACTTTACATACATTTTTATTAATTTTTTATAAATAAGTTAATGAAACTGGAGTATATTACTACATATATAATGAATATAAAATATTTTTTCATGGTGTACACCCACGCTAATTAATGTAATTTCTAAAAAAATGTTCCTTATCTTCAAGAAACTAGTCATAGAAGTGCACAATAACACTACATGTCATTAGAACTCAAATGTTATCGATGCTTTAGTGATAGTGGTATTGGTATGGGGGACATCATAAGAAGTTCCCTTGCATATATTTGTTCATAACTTTTGTTTTTCAAATAAATGCGAGTGGCACATAATAACATGTTAATATTTATTAATAAATAACATTACTATATATGATATTTTATAATTTCTAATTTAGAAAATATTTATTAATATAACTGTACTACATGTCATTAGAACTCAAATGTTATTGATTCTTTAGTGATAGTGGTATTTAATAAAATATTTTTTTAATATACTTTTAATGTATATAATATTACTTATATTAAAAAAAATGAACTTATATTATTATAAATCATACAAATGATGTGTGTAATCTTTTTTAATATTATAGTATATTATAAAACAAAAAGCAACTATGAAATATTATTAACATTTATTATCCATGCTATTTTATATGAAGATAATATATTAGTATAAGTGATACTATTTATTATTTAATTAACTTTTAAGAATACACATATTAATAAAATAGTACTAAATTATAAGACAACACAAATTTTAAACATTAGCAACGTCAATACATGACAAGAAAAGTTTTATTTTTTGTTTTTCTTAAATATTACTAAATATTATACATGTTTAATAATTCAATATTAATATATACTTTAAGTTAAAACTCCTTTTCCTCTTTCCCATCTCTATCTCTTTCTACTCCAATTTTTCTCTCGCTTCTCTCATTTGTCTCCTTTTCACACTTATATTTATTGTCTCTATTTCCTATTTTCTTCTCTCTTATTTTATGTCTCTCTATATTTTCCCATCATATCATTATCTATCTTCTAATCCATGTCTTTGTATCTACTTAATACACCTGATCACTTGACCTCTCTCTTTTGTTCCCTTCCTTCCAAAACCCTCCATCTCACTCCCCTCTTTTTGCGTCTCTATGTATCCTTTCTTCTCTATTACTCTATTTCTCTTTCTACTTTTTCACTTTAATTTCCCTTTATCTTCCCTTTATTCTTTATCATCTTCCAAACTTCTATCTCCCTACTCTCTTAATTTCTTTAGTTCCCCTCTTGTCTCTCTCTTCATTATATCTCTCATCATTACATTTTCTTCTTTTATCTGTTTTATCACTTTTTATCATTATCTTTTCAAGTAATTGTTAATCAATTTTATATATAATACATTTTAGTAGAATTTTTAATGTGTTACCTTATTGTTACCATAAAACAATTACTTAATTTTTTTATTCGAAAGATAAGAAATACATACTTATACATATATTATAATATGTGAATATTAATACAAATATAACTACTATGCAACGACATTATAAATGAATTTAAAAAATAATTTCTCTAAAATTTATAAATATATTTTTATTACTAGAATATTTTAAATTTTGAATATAAATTTAATTATATTTCAGCACATGTATAACTATTATAATGGTCTTCATAATAATTAATATGTGATAATTTAATTTAGACTTTGTATTTTTTTGTTAAAATAAAAATCATACTTTTTCAAATAAAACAAAGTATGATAGTTATAAGTACATCATTTTATAATAATAAAATTAAACTAATAGTGAGCATATATTTCAAACATTAGTAATATAAAACAAAACGACAAAACTTTTCATTTTTATTTTTTTAAATATTATTTTATATTATATGTAATTATCATGTAAAAATTAATAAATATTACCAGTTAAATTATTATCATAAAGTATTTATTGAATTATTCTTCTCTTTGCTTTATCATTGCCACCATAACTCTCGCACTGTCTAACTTCCTTCTTTATCCTGCTATCTTCTCTTATTCGTCCTCTTATATTTATCTCATTCCCTTCCCCTCACCTTCTTTCTCCTATATCCCTCTCTTCCATCGTTTCTCTCATTTTTATTTAGTTATTTATTCTCTTTATATCCTTTATATATATATATATCACTCTCTCTTAACTTTTACTTTTTACTCAATATCTCTCTTTATTTAGTCATCTATATCTTTTCCAAACTCATTATCCCTATTTTCTCATCTTTATCTACTCTCTATTATAATAATCTCTCCAAACTCTTTTCCTTTAAAAAACCACTATCAAACTCTCTCTTCTCTTCATGTTAGTATGTGTCTATAGTTACTTTCCATAACTTTTTCTCTTTCTACATGTTCACTCCAGCATAACTTTTCCTTCACTTTCTACTTCTTTGTTAAGCATCTTCAGTTTCCCTTATCTCTTCTCGCTCTATTTCCAACATTCCTCACTCAATCTTTCTCTTCCTTGAATCTCTCATCACTTCATTTTCTTCCCATTTATTCTTTTCCTCTTTCTCGCATTCTCTCTTAAAAAATCCTTTAAAATATTTCTATATAATAACTTTTACTAGAACATTTTGTGTTACTTTAGTATTACTATAATAACATTATTTTTTTTAGAATTCTTAAAAACACATGCTTATACCATATATCAAAATAGTTATCATTAATAAACATAATTTCTTATGCAAAAAATTTATAAATAACATTTAAAATATTTTTTTTCAAATTATTGTATATTTTTGTTTTTCTCATAATATTTAAGATATTTTATTTAAATTTTAATTTTACTCTATACATCATAATTTATAGTTAATATTAACTATTATATTTAATTTTCATCTAAAAAATAATATGACAAATATAAGTATTTTGTATTACTATATATTTAAAAGAAACATTGCTTAAAATGTAAATATATCCTTTCTGTTCTATCATCACATCTCTTAATATCCCTATTTTCATCTCATTTGTCCGTAATCTTTCAAGTCTCTATCCTTTTCTTTCATGATATTTATCTCTATCTCTCTAGTATCTCTTTTTCTAACTCCGTCAATTAATATTAACTAAGAAATCTCTCATGTTAAAGGAATCCATATAACATTTCATGCATAGGTATATTATTTATATTGTATATTTAATAGAAAAGTCATACAAAACATATGCCTAACATACACTTTGATTTATCAGTTCTAAAGTATGAATAAGTGATTATACATTTGTTGTATAATTAAAAATAATTTGTGATATTTAGGCTCTATATTTTTTAAATGTACACAATTCAGTGGGTAAAAATCAATAATACAAAAATTTCATAAAATGTTTTATTTCATATTTTGTGCTTCATAATTTTTAACTATTTGACTATATATTTTTAAAAATTATTATTAAGTAGAAAAACATTTATCGATGAATTTCTACTTTCTAGGAAGATATAATTAGAATACATTCTAATATTTGTAATAAAGAAAAACTATTTTTAAAAAGTTTATACAAGAGATACTTTAGAAATTAACATAAAAAATTGTTATATTTAGGATAATAGTCTAGAAAATATTTTTTTTGAAAAATGGGTATTATGACCACACCAACATTAAAACATTTGGTAAAATTAGAGCACTAACGATAGGCAAGCTTGTGCTACTGATTTGGTAGTTGACCTTTTTGCAAAAAAAAATTCATAGCAATAATTTTTCTAATTAAAGTGTGTTTGTTTTAATAATACAATGATATTTTTAATAAATAACTTAATTATATACTTTATTTCATATTTTTCGTTTTACTTATTATTTATTAGTGTTATTATTATGAAATGGTTATGATTTCCTTTAAATCCCTTATTCTAGTCTAGATATCTATCTTCTTTCTATCTCTCCCTCTATTTTCTTGGCCCATTCTCCTCTATCACTTTTTGTTGCTCTTATGTAAAATTCATTTGAAATATTTTATATATAATTCCTTTTAGTACAATATTTTTTTGTTATTTTATTGCTTTTCTGATAAATATTTAATTTGATGTACTCAAATTCTTAAAGATACATGATTATAAGAGGTATTACAATATTTTAATATGAATGACATAAAATCTATTACTCATTTAAATTATAATTAAAATTAATTATACACCATTTTGTAACTAATAAATATGTTTTATTAATTAGGATAATAATATTTAATTTTGAGAATAAATTTCAATAATATTTGAATTCATATATAATTATAATAAATAAGCTTTTAATTAATTAATGTGTAATAAATCACTTTATTTATCTCATTTTACAACTGATAATGAAAATTAAAATTCTTTCATATGAAATATAATATCAAAAATGTAATTGGTTTTAATATTATATATTATTTCTAAGAAGAATAATTTACATAGCTTAAAATGTAAATATTCCCTCTTCTTTTTATCATTTCACACTTCTCTTTGTGTATTTTTTTATCTCTATCTTGTAATTTATGTTATATATTTAATAACTAATAGTAAAAATCATATCTATAATGTTTATTATGACATATCATTGCAAGAGCCCCAAAACATAATTATATGTTTGTGGCACAATTAATGTTAATTCTTTTATATTTATTAACTAAGGAAGATATAATATTATTTTAATATTGTAATAATGTCTAACGTTTTTTTCTTTTGCCATTTTTACTATACATAGTGATGAAATTAAAATAAGGAATATAAATACTCAAATAAGTTTTGAAAGTGCATAAAAATGCTAATAAATAAAATTTTTAAAAACATTCATTATGTTCAAGAATTAGTTATAGAAGTAGATCTATAATTCTTATATTTGTTCTACCACAATTGCATTGCAATAGTGTATATAATTAGGACCAAAAGGTTAACTACGATTTGCTAATGGCAATATTAATTTAGGCAGCTTCATATCATGTTGTGTAGTACATATTTTCTCATGGTAGTCATTTCTCTAATAAATGTGAGATAGTTTTAATAATGTGGCAACATTAATTGGTATATAATCTTTTATGCAACAAAGTTATCAATAAAATTAAAACATTATTTCTTTATAAATTATCAAATATATGTTTCTATTTACCATAATACTTTGAGCTTTTATTATAAAACAATTTCACTTGAACAAAAGTATAACTATCACAAACATTCTTTATAATAATTGATGGACAATAACTTATTTCATATTTTATATTTTACAATAAAAAATATTTTTCATATCATATAAAGTTTAAAAAGAAAATATTCTTTATACTTTCTATCCTTTTTGTTTTCTTACTCTATCACTATTTTGATATCTAGTTTCACAAGTTGCAAACATTAATATAATATTTAACGCATCAAGATACTATTCAAATTATGTTTTAATAACATAATTTTTAAAAGCTAATGATATATATATAATGTGATAACATATTAAATTATGTATAGCACATTTTATGTTTGTGATATAATTAATAATAATTTTATTTATTTATATTTATTGCAATAAATATAATATTAATTTCATGATTATAACAATTAGAAATTTATATGCTTTCGTTTTTTAATATACCAAACAATGTAATTAAAACAAACATTTTAAAAAAATATAATTTCTTATTAATTTAAGATAAATAATTTATTGACATTAAAATATATTTTAATTAACAATTTAGATCATACTACCTAACTAAAAAATATTAAATTTATAATTAACACTTATCATAAAATATCTCTACAAAAAATAGTATCAACCAAAGCATTATATTTTTCATTGAATTTAAATGATATTTAGTATTACAACTAATTAACATATTAAATTGAATTACACTAACAACATTGCTTAGTTAATTATTAAATTATTTGTATCACTACTTTATCATTGTAACTTTATCTCTTAGTTAATGTCTTTTACTCAACATCTCTATCCTCTATCCCTATCCTTTCTCTCATTTTATTCTCTTTCACTTTTTTTATTTATTCTCTACCTTCTTTATCTTTGCTCTTTTTTCTCTTTTTCTCTTTTTTCTATATCTCTCTCTACTTTTTGCTTTAAATCTCTCCCCTTTGCCCCATGAAAATTCCAATTATGAAAGTTTAATTTTAATGCTTTGAAAATAAGAGATCTAATACATAAAAAATTATTTTTAAATTTGTAGTGCTCATTCAAATGAGTACAACGATGTTTTTTAATCTCCATTAGGCCTTTTTGTAACTTCTAGTAAATACAAACTTAAATAAGTAATAATAATAATAACATGTTATTTTAAACAATTGGAAATATATAATAAATCTAAAATAAGACTAATTAAAGTAGTGTAGTATTACTAAATAAAAATAATGTGGAGGTTATATGATAAGGGAATGAGAGTGTCATAGTAATGTAACCAATAAAATGTAAAGCTTTTAAATAAAGGATATGAATTATATTATGAAATCGTGTTACAAGATAATAAATAGATCAAGCATAACTTTTGCTATCATGTGCTAAGGTAAAAATAAAAATATCATGTAATTCTTTCATAGACTTTAAAAAATAAATTATTTAGAAATATAAAACTAAATATTTAATTAAAAAGAACTCATAAAAATGAGTCCATCGATGTTTGTTTAATCTTGACTAGAGCGTGTTTCAAGTTATTCTGAATTGCTTAAATGATTAAAATTTAATAGTAATAAATTCTTATTTCAATATTATGCTAATATAAATTATTGAATAAATTATGTAAATTAAATTAATATGATTAACGAAATAAAATTTATGTGAAGGACATACTAAAAAAAAGAATAGAGTAAAATAGTAATATAACTCAATCAAAGAAAAGAAATTTAATAAAATATGTTAAATCCTATAGAAAAGTTGCATTCCAAAATGCTAAGAAGATTGAGTATAATATTTTCCATCATCTAATTATGTTCAAATCAAAATCACTCCTAAAGAATTTTAAAATACTTGAAAAAAACTTTGAAAAATCAAAAATTAATATTTAATTAGATAGAGCTCATTAAAAAGTTTTTAATATAATTTATTTTATCTCTATTAAACATCTTGTGGAACAACTATGAATTATAAAAATAGATATTCTTAAACAATGAAAATTTGTTATTTAATTTTTTATAAAATATATTTTAAAACATAAATAACATAAATTAAAGTAATGTAATATAACTAAATTAAGAGAGGAGATTTAGTATTACATAGTAATATATCCAAATTAAACTAAAACATTTCAAAAAAATAAGATAAATTATATTGAAAGGTTGTATTCCAACAGACGAATAAGATTGAGTGTAACATAATCATTAAATGAAGTACAAAAAAATTAAAACTTTTGTTAAAATCTTATGCTTGTTATATGTAGAAAATTATTCAAAATTATTATTTTCCATAATATTAATATTTTTAATTATGAAATATTTCTACTATTTATTATATTTATGATTATAATAAATATTAAATATATTATTAAATAAAAAATAAAATAAAATAGTCTAATAATAATAATAATTTTTATTATATTATTATTCTGACTTTTAATAATTAGTAATACAAATTATTTTACAATTCATATAAAAACAAAAAATCTATTACTCATTTAAAATATTAATTCATAATTTTATATAAAAAATAATATAAAATATTTTCTTAATAAAATAAAACTTTTTGATAATATATTTTATTATTAAATAATATAAATATGTTGTTCTTCTTCTTACTTTTGTAATTCCAACACATAATTTGTTTTTATTGTTTTGTCATCAACAAATTCCTTGCCTTTTTTCTTCTATTCCTCTAATTCTTTATCAAATTCTTATTATTTCTTGCTTTTTGGTATTAATGATTGAGCCATACTCTTTGTTTATTTCTATTAATCAAATTTTTTTTAAGGAATAATATGATTTTTTCAAAATATTCTTTCTTTAGTTTTGTTAGCTATTAGTAAAATATATTAGCTCATAAGATTGATTTAGAGCATTATTCTAAATAATTTCGAAAATTAAGATAATGTTCAATTGCGTTATTACTTTTAATCACATTTCAATTTAATAATTATTATTTATCCCTCTAATCTTATCAATTATTACTACAGAAAACTTATTAATATAAAAGGAATTATGTAATAGTTTTAAAAAGCATTTATGAAAAGTAATTATTTATGAATTTATAGTTATTACTAAGTTGTAATAGCTAGCTAATAATGCTTTTCAACATTATCATAATAATAATAAAAAACCTTAGAATAATGAATATTTAAAAAATATTATTTATCATATTAATCAATCAATTATCACTAAATTATATAACATAAGGAATTTAATAATTAATCAAGGAAAATAGAATACTAATATGGAAATTTATTTTGTAATTATAATTACAAGTGTTTTCTTTATAACCAATCATTATACGTATAACAATTAATTATTGTAATTTTTATGAATAATTATAGGAAACAAATTACTAATAAATTTTATAAAAAAATATTAGTACAAAGTATTCATTATTCTTACACTTAAACTACTTTTAGCAATTATTTATTATTCTTCATTTTCATTATCAGAATTAAGAATTAGTTACAGAGATAACTACTAAGCACATAAGATCCAAATGAAAAAACTAAGTCTAGTGAGTTTTTATTACAATAAATAATGCAATATTAATTAATAATAAAAAATAAATTATTTATTTTATTATAAAATAATTAAAATGGTTAAGCAGATCAATTTTAATTATATTGCATTAAAATTCTTCAAGGGAATTTCAAAAGAAAATAATAAAATTTTTCCCTCATCTAATAAATAATATTATTTCATAATTGTCTTACTCTTTGTTCCTCATCTCACTATTCTATGTATCTCTCATTGTGAACGAGTTCATGTCTTTCTATCGATTTCTAAGTCTCTTGTAGTATGTGCTATACCACGTCTCTTTATATCTTTTTATGTCTTTCTACATAATTTTTGTCCTCCCTAATGTTAAACTAATTTATTATTTTTTACTTTCCTTCTTTATATGGTTGTTCACTCTCTCTTACAATGCAATCTCTTGCTCTCACTCTTCTAAACATTCTCCTTATTCACTGAAGTTTTCTTACTCTACTATATCTCACTTTCTTCTGCACCACTATTTTCTTGCTCATATAATCTCTTAACTACATTTAGCCATTTCTTATTGTCTCTTGCTCAACATCTCCCTCTATCTTCACTTTTGATCATTTCTATATTTTTATCACGATTTCTCCCACTTTTTATGACTTTGTTCGTTCTATGTCCCCATCTGTCACAATTGACTTTTGCAATTACTTGGTTTCCCACCTTGTTAACTCTCAATTATAGTTTCTATATCTATATATTTCCCATCTCTATCACAACCATATTTTTTTGACAATACCTTTTCATTTTCTGATATTTCCCTGTTCCATCTTATGTATCTCTCATCCTCCTCCACTTACCTTCTTTCTCCTCATTCCTACTCTGTCACTCTAATGTTATCTTTCCATTATCCCTTTTGTGATGCTTAGGTCTACTTTTTGTATTTCTTCATCTTTTTTAACCTCTCCATGCCTTCTAAACATTTATGAAACCCTCTCACATTTTATATTTCTTTGTCGCTATGACTCAATCTCTATATAACTCTTTTTATTCCTCTCCATTCTCTTTCCCACTTTCTATCCCATAAATCTCCCTTTCTAGCTTCTCTTCCATCATTTCTTTACTCTCTTCACCCTCTAATTTTCTCTCTTATTTGTTCTTTGCTTTATTTTCTCACCTTTATTATCCCTTCACATTCATGCTTTGTTTTTATCATTAACTTAAATCCTTTCCCCCTTTACTAGTCTTATTCTTTCAATCTCCATTTCTTTAGCCATATCTCTAAATCTTTTAGACCTTTAGACACTTCATCTCTCTCTTCTCTTATATTTTTATAAGTTATTTCAATGCTGCCTCTAACTTCTCTCTCACCCTTACTATCTTTGTCATCTCCTTAATCCCTTCATGCTCTAACAATTCTATTTATGACCATTGTGACTTTTATCTTTTCTTGATCTCATACTTTCTCTCTCTAGTCTCTTTCTTTAACCACAAAATCAACCCTGTCTACTTCATTTTCATCACTGAACTATTTATCACTCTTTGCCTCCCTAATTTTTCCCACTTGTAACTTAGTCCCCATCTATCTCTTCTCTTCATCTCATCTTCCTTTCTTTTCTCTATGTAAGACTATCCCTCATAGTTCTTCCTTCTATCTTTGTCTTTCATAGTCTCTTAGTTTCTTTGTATCACACTAACTCTCCTCCTACTAAATTCATTCCCTTCTTATTCACCCTTTCATCATTGCTACCTTGAATTTAAATGTCTCATAGAACGAGTAATAATTAAATAAAATAATATTTAAAAAAGTAAAAATGTTTATTTTGGCTAATGATCATCGAGATGAGTCTAATTAAATTTTTTCTTCTCTATCAATCCTCTTTTGGAACAATTATAAATCACATAATAAATAATAATAAACAATCATAACTTTTTAATATTGAATAAATATATATTAAATGCGAACTAAGATAAACAAAATCAAAATTGTTTAACAAAATTATAGTGATGTAAATGTCGCACGAGAGAAGATTTAGACTAACATAATACTATAACTATATCAAATGGAAAACTTCATAAATAATAAATAAATTATATGACAAATTTGCATCCGAAGATAATGAGGAGATCAAGTGTAATGTCTTGGATTGTAAAATTAGGTACAAGCCCAAAGGTCTTGCAAAATTGCCAAAACCTTATAAAATTATAAAACTAAAAATAAAGAATGAATATTAAAGTGAGTAGAGTTCATTGTGATGGTCTAAGATGTCCCTTATGATCTTTACATAACCTCATTTTGAATTACAATGAATTATTATATCAATAAGCTTAAGCAGTAATTTATTATTGTTCTAGTATTAAGCAAACGTATATCAAAACTGAAATGAGATAACTTGAAGCACTGTAATCAAATAAATTCATAGTGATGTAAAGGTTAAACTAGAAGAGAATAAGTGTTCACAGTAATATAAAAAAATAATTTGGAGAAATTTGATGAATTATATTTGCATTTTGTGTTAAAACATAATAACAAAAATGAGTGAAATTTTCTTAATAATCACATCATGTATGAATCAAAATATCTCAAAAAGCATTTCAAAACCCTAGAAATAAAATATTTCAAAGACTAAAAATGAATATTAAATTAGGTTGACATCATTGAGATGGGTCTAATAATGTTCATTTCATTTCACTCAAGCCTCTTTTGAAATTAATATGAATCATAAAAGTAAATGAGCAAAAATAATGAAAAATTATTATTTCATTATTAAGTTAATATATGTTCAGGGTCAAACAAGATTGATTAATACTTTATAATATAACAAAATAACAACAATTTAATGGTCATACTAGAGGAGAATAATTATTCCACTGTAGCAAAATCAAAAGGGTAACAAAAATTGAGGAAATTATATAAACTATATGAGAATTGCATACCAAGAAAATGAGGTTGTTGATTGTAACCCCTCAATCATCAAATAAGGTAAAATTCAAAATGTCTCATAAAGTATGCATAAGTATTATGAAAAGTTTATTGAACTATAAAAAAATATTTAAAATATTTAATTAGATAAAAATAATCAAGATGAGTCCAATGTTAGGTCCTTCATCATGATCAAATCTGGTTGAGAAAAACTAGAAATTATCAATAATTATAAGCGTTAAGAATAAGAAGTTATTATTTAAATAAAATGTAACTAGATTTTAAAGCTAAAACTGTGATAACCTATAAGGAATATAATAAAATCAAATCAAAGTTATGTAATTATCATGCAATAGGAGATTTAGAGTTACATATTAACCAAATCAAATCTATGAAAAATTTTTGAAAAAGAAATAAATATAAAATAAGTCTGCATTTAAAGACATTAAGGATATGAAGTGTAACACCATCGACTGTCAAATATGGCATGAATGAAAATTCTCGAAATGCATGTCAAATCCCTATAAAAAAATATTTGAAAACATAAAAAAAATATTTTATTTCATAGAGCTAATTCAGAAAAGTCAAACCATATTGATTTCAACTAGATTGGATATTATTTGAATTTTTGTAAATTTATATATAAAATTTGTGTAAGTAGTAATTGTTTATTATTTTAAAGTTAACTAAATATATATATTAAAGTTGAAATGAGATAAATTGATGAAGTATACCAAAACGAAGTCAAAGTAAAGCAAAGGCCACATGAAGAAGCATTTAAAGTTCTATACTGATGTAACCAAATCAAAGTGAAAAAATTGAAAATATCGGAAAAGACGTACAACAAAGTTGCATTCCATGTATAAGGTTATTGGATGTAACATGCTCAATTCTCAAATTTGGTGCTAATAAAAAATGTCTAGTGAAGCCAGTCCTTGTTTATAATTACAATGAATTACAAAGATAGATAAACCCAAATAAAAATAAAATATTCGTTTAATATATATATATATTTATATATATATATATATATATATATATATATATATATATATATATATATATATATATATATATTAGAGCTTAAATAAAATAAATTGAAATAAATTAATACAACTAAATAAAAGTAATGTGAACAACACATGATAGAAGATTTCGAGTTACAAGTACTATTTGTCAAAATTAAATAAATTTTATGGGAATGTTGCATTTACAGATACTAAGGCATTCAAGTGTAACATATCTCAATCATCAAATGAAGCTTGAATTAGAATGTTTTCCAAAATGTACCAAATTAATAAAAACTTAAAAAACAATAAAAATTAAAAAATAAATATGTAATTTTATAGTGCTCATCATGGTAAGCCCAACAAATATTTATTTTGTCCTTGGCAGACCTCATTTGGAATTATTATTAATTAAGAACAAAAAAATAATAGTTAACAATTATTTTAATTTTAAGTGTATTTATTAAAGTTGAAATAAGATAAGTTCAAGCATTGTTGTTAAACAAAGTCAATGCAATGTAAATGTCAAATGAGGGAAAAATTAGTATAACATCCTTAAAAATCAAATAAGACGTGAATAAAAATTCCTAAAAAAGGGTGACCTTTTTGATGATAAAGTTTTTAAATATATAGAAATTAATATTTATTTCGATATAGCTCTTCGTGACCACTCACATGACATTTGTGTCATCTGAATCAGTCATCATGTCGAATTACTATTTATTACCAAAGAAAATAAAAAATAAATAAATAAATTATTTAATAATAGGTAAATATATATATTAAAGCTAAAGTTAGATTATTTGAAACAATGTAAAGTAAAAAAGTTAAAAGTAATGAAATGATCACATCATATGAGATTTTCACTTATTTAATAATACAACAAAATTGGACAAACAGTTTAAAGAAATTACATTAAATGCTTGAGAATGTTTTATATTAAGATACTAAAAAGATAAAATTTAACATACTCTATAGTTGAATTAGGTATGAATCAAAATGTCTCAAAACATGTACCAAAATCCTTGAAAGTAAACTTTTAAAATTTTTTAATTTTGATCATTCTTTTTTAAAATTTTTTATGAATTGTAACAGTAAATAATTTTAATTAATAATTATTTAGTGTCTTATTGTTAAGAAAATATATATTAATTTTTAAATAAAATAAATTTCAAAAATAGATTTAAAAAAATTAGAATAATGTAAAGATCACATGAGAAAAGATGAAGAGGTACATAGCAATATGAAGAAATCAAAGAAAACATTTGAAAAGAAGAAATAAATTATATGACAAAGCTGTAATCCAAAAAGATACTGAGGAGATCATACTTGATCATCAAATTAACAACAAATAATAACCTTATAACACCTGCCAAATCTTAAAAACGTATTTTATTAAAAAACTAAAAATGAACTTTTACAAACTCTTCAAGATGTTTCTAACAACTTTTGTTTCACCTCAATTGGACCTCATCTTGATGTACTATGAGTTAAGAAGAAATAAAGTTAAATAATTAAAAATTATTATAGAAATATTAAGTAAATATATACTAAATAAAAAACAAGATAAAGTTAAGTAATGAAATGAAACCAAGTCAATGTAATGTAAAGGACACATGAGACAAGAATTTATATTTCATTTAATTAAAAACAAGTCAAAACTAAACATTAGATTAAATGAGGCAAATTGATTAAGGTGCATTCCTTATTCCTAACGAGATTGAGTGTAATATTCTTTACTATCAAAATATGTATGTATCAACATGTCATTGAAGCATGAAAAACTCCTAAAAATAAAATATTTATAAATATTTAAATTAATAATGATTTATGTGGATCTCATTGAGATGAGTCCATTGACACATTTTTCATCTTGATTGGATCTCATTTGTTATTTTGACAAATTAACAAAAAAATGTTAAATTATTATTAAAATATTAAATAAATCTTTGAAGAAGTTGAAGTGTGATAAGTTGAGGCAAAGATATATAGACAAATCAAAATGATGTAAACATCACACTTAACAAGATTAAGGGTTTCATAGTAATATAATAAACTCAAAATAAAAATTTATTGAAATAAGATAAAGTATTTGAGATAGATGCATTCCAAATTATTTAGAAAATAGAGTGTAATTTTCTTGGTGATCAAATCAAAGACAAAATAAAATGCCTTATAAAATTCATAAAATCCCAAAAAAAATATTTTAAAAAGTAGAAACTAATATTTAATTTTATGGAAGTCATTTACATGAATCCAACAAAGATTGTTTCACATCCACCACACATCATTTGGTACTGCTATAAATTACTAAATTAAATAAGAATAAATAATAATAAATTATGACTTTAATGTTAACTTAATATATATCAAATTTAAAATTAATCGCACTCAAGTAATATATTAAAGCCAAATCAAAGTGATGTAACGATCACATGAGATGAGAATTAGAGATTCATATTTATGTAACTAAATCAATCAAAAAACTTTGAAGAAAAGAAAAAAATTATAATACAAAGTTGCATTACAAGATACTAAGCAAATTGAGAGTGGCATCCTTGATCTTTAAATCAAGCAAGAATCGTTATGTCTCGTAAAGTGTTCAAAAACTGAAAAAAAATTATTTTAAAACATAAAAGCAAATATTTATGTAGAATGAGGTCTATGAGTATAGCCCAACAAAGCTTTGTTTTTCTTTGGCAGACCCTATTCGAAATAATTAATAATTACAAAAATAAATAAACATAAAGATTAGTATTATTTTATTTTAACTTTGAGTTCATAAATATTGAAGTCTAAAAGAGGTAAATTGAAGCTACATAATATGAAAAAATTAACTAACCAAATCTATGAATCATTCGAAGAAATGAAAAACATTATGGGGAACTTTCATTCTATGATAGTATAGAGGTCAAATTTAACATCCTTCATCATGAAATCACATACAAATCAAAACGTCTCATAAAACATGCCAAACCCCAAGTAAAATGAAATATTTAGAAATATTAAAAAAATTATTTAATTAAATAGAGTTTGTTAAGACGAGACTAATGGCAATTATTTTGTCATGTTCAAATATCATTTGGAATTACAACAAATTTCCAAAGTGAAAAAAACAAAAAATAATAATCAATTATCTTTTATTATTAAGTAAACATATATTAAAATGGATTTGAGTTAACTTGAAATAATATAATAAAACAAAATTAAAGCAATGTAAAGGTCATGCAAATGATAATTTGAGTTACATAGTAATATAAAAAAACAAAAATGAAAACATTTGAAGAAATGAGATAAATTTTATATAAAATGTGCATCAAAATTAAATTTCAAAAAGAGCTAATCATAATAAGTGTAATCAAGCTTCTTTAACCTTGATCAGATGTCATTTGTAATTACTTTTAATTTCAAAAATATGAATTTAAAATACAAAATACTTTTTTTATAATTATGTATATATGAAATAATGCTAAAACTAAATAAATTGAAGATTTCTAATATATTAAATCATATTGATGTAAATATCTCAAGAGAGAAGAATCAGAGATTTATTGTAATATAACTAAATAAAAGCAAGCAATTTGAATAAATAAGATATATTGTAAGGGATAGTTACATTCAAAAATATGAAGAAGAATTCTTGTGATATTCTCAATTAGGAAATGGGTATTCAATTACAAATATCTTGAGAAGTCTATCAAAATTTTGGAAAAAATATTTTAAAACATCAGATGCAATATTTAATTAAATAAAGCTCATTTATACTACTCTAATGGCATTTCTTTCATCTGAATTAGATCCCAATTGGAATTATTGTGAAATATAAAATAAATTTTATTTAAATATTCAATGAACGTATATCAAATTTGTAAATGAGATAAATTAAAATAATATAATATAACTAACAAAGGCAATGTAAAGCTCACAAGATAAAAGATTTAAAGTTGCATGGTAATATAAGAAAATATAAGGTAAATTTTGAAAGAATGAGGTAAATCAATTAAGAAAATTGTATCCTAATATGCTATGATGATCTAGTGTAACATGGTAAAAAAAGTGCGAACCAAAATGATTGATAAAGCATGGAAAAATCCTACAAAATAAATTTTTGAAACAAGTTTAAAAAAATATTTAATTGAATGGAGACCTTTGAGATGGTTACAACAATATTTGCATTATCTCCATTGAGCCTCATTGGAATTATGATAAGTTTCAAATTAAATTAAATAAAATATTAATAAATTATTATTTTAATATTTAGTATACAATAAAGAAGACATGTGTGAAATTGAAGAAATGTAATATAACCAAATCAAAAGTATATAAATGTCAAACAAGACGTCAAATAAGGTTTCATAGCCAAACATATATAGAAATATCATTTTTTGTAAGGGAAAGTTGCATTCTAAAACACTAAGGATGTCGAGTGTAATATCCTCAATCATCAAATGTGGAACGGTCAAAAATGCCTCTGATAGTTTTTCAAAAATCTTAGAAAATTAAATAATTTAAAATATAAATATAAAGATTTAATTACATGCAGCTCGTTGAGATGAATGAGATGTTGTTTTTTGTTTCCATAGGATTGCTTGGATTTACTATAAATTACAAAAAAAGTTAAGCATAAAAATTAATAAATTATTATTTGAATATTATGTAAATAAATAATAAAGCTAAGATAAGACAAACTAGTGATTCATAATATAAATAAAACAAAATAATTTAAAAGTCACATAAGATGATAATTATACTTTCCTAGTAATAAGATAACAAAATGAAAGCAAAACAATTGAACAAATGTGATAAAGTTTCCATAAAGGATGCATTCCAAGACACAAAAGAGATCTATTGTAGCACTCTCATTCATAGAATAAGGTGTAAATAAAAAAATAACATAAAAAAAGCCAAATATATATACTTAAAAATTAAAAAAATAAATATTTAATTTGTTAGAGCTATTAAAATAATATCAATGACAATTATTTCTTCTTAGTCCCATATCATTTAGAATTTTTATGAACTATCAAAATAAATAATCATAAAAAAAAATATATTGTTATTTTAAAATTATGTTAATATATATTAAAGCTAATTTTTAAAAAAAATATATAATGAAATATAACCAAATGAAGGTGATGTAAAGGTTAAATAAGACTAAATTTGAAGTTGCTTAGCAATATAACTAAATAAAGATAAAAACTTGATAAAATTTGTCAAATTTTACCAAAAAGTTTCATTCCAATATCGTATGAAGTTTGAGTGTAACATCCTCGATAACCAAATAAAAAATAAAGGAAAATGCCTCCAAAAGT
The DNA here is from genome assembly GCA_023846275.1 of Vanilla planifolia. Taxonomy (NCBI): domain Eukaryota; kingdom Viridiplantae; phylum Streptophyta; class Magnoliopsida; order Asparagales; family Orchidaceae; genus Vanilla; species Vanilla planifolia. Next base: position 8,886,833 of record JAIUJO010000015.1, on the reverse strand, counting down.
AATTGGATGGAGCTCTTTGAGATTAGTACAATGAAGTGTGTTTCATCTTCATCAAACCTCCTTTAGAAGTATGTCATATAAATGTAAATAAGCTTAAATAATAATAAATTATTATTTTAATATTAGTTAAAATTTTTTTTAATATGTAGATAAATTAATTTAATTTAATATAACCTAATCAAAGTGGTATATATAGATCCTTATAGTGGAGAATTATTACTTCGTTATAATATGAGCAACTCAATGTAAAAATTTAAACGGAGATAATTTTTGAAGAAAATTGTATTATAAGATAATAAGGTAATCTAGTGCAACATCATTGATTGTCAAATATTGTAAAAATTAAAGTGACTCATAAAGTGTGTAGAGCCTATAGAAAATAAAATATTTAAAAATAATTCTATGTACAATTAATTTTATGGAGTTCAACTAGAAGAGTTCAACGATATTTGTTTCATCTCCAATGGATATATTCTTGAATTATTATTATTTACATATGTAAATAAAAATAAATAACAAGAAATTATAATTCAAAAAGTAAGTAAATAGATAATAAAAAATGGGATTAGATAATGTCAAGGTCACTTGAGAAGGGAATTAGAATTTTATGGTGATATGTCAAATCAAAGTAAAACATTCTAAAATGTTTCATCTCGATGATACATTGATTGGAATAATCGTGAACTACAAAAGTAAATAGGCATAAAAGAGAATAAATTATTGTTTTAGTATTTAGTAAATATATATTAATGTGAAAATTAGATAAACTAAAATATTTTTTATAACGAATTCAAAGTTATGAATAGATTAAATGAGAGGAGAATTAGAGTTACATAATAATATAATCAAATAAAAGCAAAAATAAATTTAGAGATGATAAATTGTATGAGAAAATTACATTTCAACATATTAAAAAATCTAATGTATCTTACACCATGTTCAAATCAAGTATTAATCAAAATGTTTCGTAAAATTTTCCTATTTTTAATAATTAAAAATATTTAAATAAAATTTATTAATATTTAATTAGATAGAGCTCATTGGTTAGAATCCTATAACATTTGTTTAACCTTGATCACACCTCTTTTGTACCTACTACAAATTACAAAAGTAACTAGGCTTAAACAAAAAATGATTTATTTTTGTAATACCAAGTAAATATTAATGAAAATTCAAAAAAGATAATTTGAAATTAAATAACATATAAAATTAAAATAATATAAAGGTCACTTGGGAGAAGATTTAGAGTGACATAAATGGAACATAAAATCAATGAGAAACATTTCAACAAATGTAATAAATTGCATATAAATGTTTCATTTCAAGAGTTTAAATTGTTGGAGTGCAACCTCTTTGATCATAAAAGGAACACAAAATGAAGTGTCTCATAAAGCATGTTAGACACCTAGAAGATCAAATATTTAAAAATATAGAAATAAATATTTGATTAGATTGAGCTCATCTACATGAATCCAATGACATTGTGTTTTGACTAAATAAAATATTATTAAGAATTTCAAGGAATTACAAAGTTTAAAAATAGAAAGAATAATAAAATATTGTTTTAATATAAGTTAAATATATATTAATGCTAAAATGAAATGAACTAAAATAATGCAATATTTCCAAATCAAAACTAAATGATGGTCACATAAGAAGGGATTTAGAATTAAAAATTAATATAAGAAAATTAAAGGAAATAATTTGAAAAAATAAGATTAGTTATACAAAAAAGTTGCATTTTATGGTAAATATTACAAATAATGAAAAATTATTATTTTAATATTAAGTAAATATATATTAAAGATAAAAATAGGTAAATTAAAGCAATTTATAGTCACTAATTTAAAACAATGTGGACATAGGAGAGGATAATGAAGTTCCATTGTTATAAAACTAAATTAAACAGAAAAGTTTTTAAAAAATGAGATAAATTTTATAAGAAGTTGCATTCCAAGATGATGACAAGTTTGTGTTTTAAATTATTGATCATAACATAAATTATGAATTTTCATATCCTATAAACATGCAAAAGTCATAGATAAAATATTAAGAAAAGCATAAAAAATAATTAATCAGATAAATCCGATCAAAATGAGTGTAGTGATGCATGTTTTTCGTTGAGCAATTACAATTTATAGTTATTAATTACAAAAATAAATAAGCATAAATTATAATAAACTACTATTTTAATTTAAAATAAAGATTTATTAAAGTTGAAATGAGATAAGTTTTAAGAAAGTAATATAACAAAATCATAATAATTGAAGGTCACATTATTGGAGATTTAGGCTTACATGCTAAAATAAACTAATCATAGTAAAAAAAATTGGAAAAAGGGATAAATTGCATATGAAAGTAACATTCCAATATATAAAAGTGATTGAGTCTAATGTCCACAATTGTGAAATCAACCATAAATTAGCAAGACTTGTAAATCATGCAAAAATAAATGTAAATAAAATATTTAACATACAAAAATGATTTTTTAATCATTTATAGCTCATAAGTACTAGTTGCATAACAATTTCTTCATCACTATCATACCTTAGTTGAAGTTACAACAAATTATATCATAAATAAGCATAAATGATAAAGAAAGTGTTAAAACATAAATAAGATACACTAAAACAATGTATTATAATTAAATTACAATTGTTAGAAAGGTCACACGAAAAAAGATTTAAAGCTTCACAACAATACCATTAAATGAAAATGAAAAGCTTGAAGTAATGTGATAAATTATATAACAATGTTTCTTTAAAAGATTCTTATTTTACTAGTAAGGGTTTTTGGCATGATTTACCATAGTGTTTAATTTGCTAGTGCTCATCTAGACGAGTCCAATAACAATTGTTCCATCTCCATGACACCATATTTGGAACTAATATAAACTAAAAAGTAAAATAGAATAAATAAAATGAAAATATTATTTTAACATACAGAAATATAAATTAATTTTGAAATGAGATAAATTGAGGTAATATAATATACCTAATCAAAGTGATTTAAAGTTCTCTAAAAATAAGAATTACAAATTTGTTATAGTATAACAAAATCAAATAAAGAAATTTGTAGAAATTAGATAAATTGTATTAAAAAGTTACATTTTATGAACAAAGAAGAATGAGTTTGATGTCCTTAGTCATTGAATAAGGAACAAATGGAGTTGTCATATAAAGCATTACAAAATAAAAAAAAAATAAAAAAGTTAAATATATAAAAAAAACTTCATTGGGATCTTGCTCATTGGGATGGGTCTAATGGCAATTGTTTTATCTCTATAAAGCCTCATTTTAAATTACTATAAATTACCAAACAAAATAAATAAAAATAAAATAAACTATTATATTAATGTTCATTATATATATATTAAACAATATTTCTAATTAATTGAAATAATGTAATAAAACTAACTAAGAAAACAAATTGAAGAAATGTGATAAATTATATGAGAAAGTTGCATTCAATTATATTTAAGAAATTGACTATAATATTCTCGATCATCAAATCATGTATGACCCAAAATGCTTGATAAAGCATTGTAAAACTCTTTAAAATAATATATTTTAATATAAATAAATTAAATACTAAGTAGTTTGAGCTCATTGAGATGATTTCACCAACATTTTCTTTTTCTCTATCATGCATTATTTCAAACTACTATGAATTACCAATGAAAATAGTCATAAAAAACTATAAATTATTACTTTATTATTTAGTGAAAATATTTTATAGGTTAAATGAGATAGTTTAAGTAATATAAGAAGACCAAACCAAAGCATTGTAATGCTCAAACAAGAAAAAAATTAATGTTTTTAGGAATGCAGCTAAATCAAAGTGAAAACTTTAGGAAAAGTAGATAAATTTTATAAAGAACTATATTCCAAAAAATTAAGAGAATTGAGTACAACATTGTTGATCATTAAATCATGTACAAATAAAAATTTATTGTAAAAGTTTCCAAAATCATGAGAAAATCAAATATTTTAAAACACAATACTTAATTTGTTAGCTCGCCAAGATAAGTCCAACGAGTGTATCGTCATTGTTCACTAAATGAAGTATGAATTTAAATATCTAAGCATGCTAAATCATAAGTTAAATAGAATATTTAAAAAGTTAAAAATCAATATTTTTTGGATAAATAACACCAACATGAGTCCAATGATGATTATTTCGTATAAATCCAATATCACATGGAATTTCCCATAATTTTAAAACTAAATAAGCATAAATAAAAAAAATATTATTTCTAAAATACATAATATATATCAAAGCTTAAATTTGTTAAATTTAAATAACAAAATGTAGCAAATTCAAGGAGATGTAAAGGTTACATAAGGGAAAATTTGAAGTTACACAGTAATATAACAAGGTATCAAAACAAATTTGATGAAATGAGATTAATGGTATAAGAAAGTTACATTCAAATATCCTAAGAAGGTCAAGTGTAACATCCTTGATAATCAAATGAAGAATGAAAGAAAATATCTCGAAAAGCATTCCAAAACTTTAGAAAGAAAAATATTTGAAAATCAAAAAATGGGTATTTAATTGGAAAGAGTACTTTAAGATCAGTCAAATATGGTTTGTTTCATCTTTATTAGCCTCATTTGAGAGTATGTGATTTACACAATAAATAAGCATAAGTAATATTAAATTACTAGTTGAATAATATATGAACAAATTTTTAAAAAATAGATAAATTCAATAAATTTAATATAACCAAGCAAAAGTGATATGTTGATCACTAAAGAAGAGAATTATTGTCTCATTATAATATAAGCAAATCAATACAAAAAAGTTGAAGAAATGAGAAAATTTATTCGAGAAAAATATATTCCAAGATAATAAGGAGATCGAGTGCAACATCCTTGGCTGTCAAATAAGTTAAAAAATTGAAATGTCTCATAAAGTGTGTAAAACCCATAAAATATTTCTATGTCTATTTAATTTGATAAAGCTCAACCAATCGAGTCCAATGACACTTGTTTCATCTCTAATTGATATCTTATGAATTACAACGATTTCTTAAAGCAAATATAAATAAATAATAAAAAATTATAATATTTAATTTTAACTAAATAGTTAATAAAACTAAAATGAGATGACCAAAAGATTTGTGATACAACTAAACTAAGGGGACTAAATGTAATATTCTTAATCATCTAATCAAGTAATAAATTAAATATCCTATAAAGCTTGCAAAACACATCAAAAAAGTATAAAAAAATGTATATGGAAAAAAAAATATATTTAAATAGATAAAGCTTCTTGAGACACGTCTAATGCATTTTTTCATCTAAGTGATACCTTGCTTGGAACAATTATGAAATACAAAAATAAAAAAGCCTAAGAACTAACAAATTATTATTTTAATATTAAGTAAATATATATTAAAGTTGAAATGAGATAAATTAAAAAATTGTGTCATAACCAATTCAAATTGATGAATAGGTCAAATGAAAGGATAATAGAGGTTACATAGTAACATAAACAAATCAAGGAGAAAAAATGTAAAATGCTTGATCTTCAATTGAGGTATGAATCAACACGTTTCATAAAAAGTTTCAAAATTGTTAAATATAAAATACTTAAAATATAAACTTTTAATATTTAGTAACATAATGCTTATGAATTAGAATCTCACAACATTTGTTTCAACTTGATGAAGCCTCCTTTCCTTATATTACTAACGATTTATTATTTCAATAAAATAAATAATAAGGAAAACATAAATAAGATAAATTGAAATAACGTTACATAGCCAAACAAAAATAATACTTGGGAGTAGGTTTAGAGATAAATATATGCAAAAAAATCAAAGGAAAATAATTGAACAAATGTAACAAGTTTTAGAAGAAAGTTTAATTTCAAGAAATTAAATAGTTGGAGTGTAAGATCAATGATAATAAAAAACACAGTTGAAATGTCTCATAAAGCATGCTTGACACCAAGAACACAAAATATTTAAAAAAAAGAAATAGTTATTTAATTGGATAATTCCCATCTAGATAAATCCAATGACATTTATTTCTACTAGATCAAATCTTTTTTAGAATTATAATGAATTACCAAAGGAAAAACCCAAAAGAAAAAAAAAACATTATTTTAATATTATATAAACAAATATTAAAGCTAAAATGAAATAAAGTAAAATTATTCAATATTACCAATTAAAAAATAATGGTCACATGAGAAGGTATTCGGAATTACATATAAATATATAACGAAATTAAAAGAAATATTTTTAAAAACAAACTTAGGTTAGGAGAAAATGTTGCATTTGAGGGCACTTAAAAGGTTGGATATAACATCTTTGATCATCATAAAAGGTATGATTCTTAAAAGTATAACAAAATGTGTAAAAATGGCTAAAAAGATATTTAAACCTATAAAAATTAATACTTAATAAGTTGGAGATTATTGAAGTGAGACTTACGTCATTTGTTATGCCTCTGTCAAACCCCATTTTGAATTATTGTGGATTACAAGGTAAATATATGAAAATCATATTAAAGTACTGGTTTAATCTTTTTGTAAATATATTTTAAATTAACAATAAGATAATTTGATGTAATATAATATAACTAAATCAAAGCATGTGAGAGGATAACTAGATTTTCACAATAATATAAAGAAATCAAAACTAAATGCTCTAAATGATATAAATTGTATGACAAAGTTACACTATAATATACTATGAATATTGAGAGTAACATCCTCAATTGTTAAATGAGGTAAGAATCAAAATGTCACATAGAATAAGCCAAAGTTCTAAATAATTACATATTTAAAATTATAAAAAGTGAATATTTTCTGATAGTGCTCTTTGAGATGCATCAAATAACATTTTTACTTCTCATCCAAACATTTTTTGCAATTACTACTAAATTATAGAGTAAATAGTATAAAGAAAAAAAAATTTTAAGTAAATATATAATAAAGCTAAAATGAGATAAATTGATGCATATTAATATGCCAAATTAAAATGTTACAGAGGTCATTTGAGAGCATAGTGGATTTTTGAAGTCATATAACTACATCGAAGGGAAACTTTTAAAGAAATGAGATAAAGTTTTAGAGATGCTGCATTCCAAGATGCTAAAGAGATAGAGTCTAAAATTGTTGATAATCAAATCAGATACGAATCAACATGTCTTGTAAAATATGCAAAAATCATAGAAAATTAAATATTATAAAAAATATAAAAAATATATATATAATTTGATAAAACTTATTTATAATTATTATTATTTAAAAAATTTAATAAGCATAAATTACAATAAATTAATTTTTTAGTATTGGGTAAAAATATATATTAAAGCCAAAATAAGATAAATTCGAATAAGGTAATATAACCAAATTAGAACAATTAAAGGTCACATTTGAAGAGATATAGACATGCATAATAACATAAAGAAATCAAAGCAAAAAACTTTTGAAAAAATGAGATAAATTACACATGAAAGTAGCATTCCAAAATCTCTTGGTATTAAAATATTTAATGACGCATAAATAAATAATTAATTTGATAGTTTTGGCCTTAGATGGACCCATGACATTTGTCCCATTTCCATGGAACCATATTTGGAAAATATTAAAATTGTAAACTAAAATAGAAATATTATTATTTTGACATAATGAAGATGTAAATTAAAGTTGAAATGCAATAAATTAGAGCAACATAATAAAAGAAAATCAAAGTGATGTAATGTTCACACAAAAATAGAATCACAATTTTGTTATAATATAACCAAATCAAAGAGGAAAATTTGAAAAGAATAGATAAATTGAATTAGAATGTTGCATTCTAACAAACTAAGAAATTTGTGTTTGATGTCATCGTTATTAAATAAGCAACAAATGGAATTATCAAATAAAGTATGCCAAAATAAAAAAATCAAAAAATTTTAAAAATATAAAAATAATTTTTTATGAGATATTTCTTATTGGGATTGGTACAATATTTGTTTGACTCAATGACACCTTTCTTGGAATTACTCTAATATACTAAATAAAAAATAAATATAAATATGTAAACTATCATATTAATATTAATTTAATATATATTAAATCTTAATTGTGATAAATTTAAATTATGTAATAAAATTAACATAGAGCAAAAATAAATTCAAGAAATGTTATAAATTATATTAGAAAATTACATTCCAAAATGTCTAGTAAAGCATTCCAAAACTATAAAAAATAATATATTTAAAACTAAATAATGTTTTTTTATTTTTTTGGATCTTATCAAGATGATTCCTTCCACATTTTTTCTCTATCATTTTTAATTTGTAATTTCTATCAATTACAAAAGAAAATAATCATAAATACCTATGAACTTTTATTTTTTATTAAGAAAATATATTTTTAAGTTTAAATAAGATATATTCAAGTAATGTAAGAAACTTAAACTAAAGTGAAGTAATCGTCACATAAAAAAAAAAAAGTTTTGAGCAGTGTGGCCAAATCAAAGTGAGATAAATGAGATAAATTTTATAAGATAAAAAATTTTCAAGAAATTAAGAAATTCAGCTATAACAACATTGCCCATTAAATCAAGTAAAAATACCTTTCCTATAAAACATTCTAAAATCATGAAAAATGAAATATTTTAAAAGACAATTTTTAACTTGATAGCTCGTCAAGTTAAGTACAATGATGTTTGTTTTATCTAAATCAAACCTCTATTATAAAAAAATAATGTAAAAAAACATAAATAATAAAACATTATCACTTAAATTAAATTAAATATATGTTAAAGAAGAAATTAGATGGATCTAAAAAATAAAATAAACAAAATAAAAGTGATTTGAATGTCACATGAGAGAGGAATTTTAGCTTAATAGTAATATAACCAAATTAAATTAAAAACATTAAAGAAATGAGAAACATTATAATAGAAAGTTACACTACAACATAAAAATAGAATTGATGGAACATCCTTGTCTATTAAATAAGCTATGAGGCATAACATCTTATGAAACTTTCCAAAATCTTAGAAAATAAATATTTTTAAAAATAAAAAATGTATATTACGATGGATAAGGCTTGTCAAAAAGAGTCAAATGAGGATTCTTTCTTTATAGATGGCAACATTAACCTGTACAATAATTATTTGAAAAATACATCCATGCTATTAGTCATCCTAAAGTGCAAGCTAAGAGAGAAAAATTAAAGGATTCCAAAACCAATTGATCATTTGACGCTCTAGATTAGATTACGGAAGGGTAGTGACTGGAAGCCAACGACAGGAAAGGTAGCAACTGGAAGGCAGCGACGAAAGGCAGCGACCGGAAGGCAGTGACGGGAAGGAGTTCGTGACGGGGAGCTGGCACTAGGAGGCTGGTCATGGGGAGACTGCTGGTGGTGAAGTGCAAGGGACGGAACGTGAGTGTTGAATGGTAGGTGAGGAGTAGTTGGCATCTGTAGCTGGCCACCGTCGGAGACTGGATCAGGGGAACTCACGGCAGAACAGAGTAGCAGGTGTGCACGTGATGGGCAACTGGTAACGGTTAACGGTCACACGTGTGTAAAGGTAACCCAAGAGAAGATTTTTGAGATAAATTGTAATAAAACAAAACAAAGAGAACTTGATTAAGCATGCTTAGAAATGTTTAGTGATATTTCTTTCCTCTCTATCAGATCTCATTTAATTTTATAACAACATTACGAAAAACATAAGCAAGAAAAATAGTAAATTACCTTTTTCTTCAATTAATTATGCATTAAATAAAAGTGATGTAATTTAACTAATGTAATGTGGAGATACATTTTAGTATAACCAAAATGAAAAGGAACATTTGAAAAAGTTAAATAATTTTACAATAAAACTGTATTCAAAGATACTAAGGACGTTGATGTCAATGTCCTCGATCATCAAATACGTTACAAATTAAAATATGCATGCAAAAACTTTAAGGAATATGGTATTTTAAAAAACTTTAATTACATAGTGCTTGTTAAGACAAGATTAATGACATTTGTTTTTTTTCGATTGGTCGTTGTTTAGTATTTGTTTTAAAATTATAATTTAAATAAGCCCAAATAATAATTGATTTTTACGTTAATATTAAGTAAATACATAAGAATTATAAAAAAAGATAAATTAAAGAAATAAAAAATGCTAAATCAAAATGACGTAAAAGTTAAATGAGACGAATATTAAATTATCATTGTGTTGTAATAAATTAAATGAGAAAAATTTAGGGAAATAGATGAAATTATAAGAGAAATTGTATTCCATGTTATTATGGATATTGTGTATAATATCAAAGATTGTCCTAACATTTAATAATAAGAAATTTTCATAAAATATGCATTAACCCTAAAAAATATAATATTTTAAAATAAAAAATAAATATTTAAATAGATAGACTTCATAGAGTTGAAGCTATTGACATTTGTTCTTCCAAATCAAAACATGTTTAGAATTACTACAAATTACAAAAAGAATAACTTGAATTAAAACTAAGTCATTATTTTAATATTAATAAAATATATTTTGAAGTTAAAATTTGATAAATTGATATATTATAATATAACAAAATTAAAGTAATGTAATTGTCACATGAGAAGAGAATTAGTGTTACATAATAATTTAATATAATCAGAATGAAAATTTGAAAAAATGAGAAAAATTGTACATTAACGTTTCAATCTAAGGCAATAAAGAGATTGTGTCATAACTTTTTTACCAAATTAAGCAGGATTTAAAATACCTTCTAACTTGGATCAAAATTCTAATTAGTAGCAATTCATTTGATTGAGCTTCTCAAGTTAGTCCATTGAAATTCTTTCATGTCAATAAGACTTTGATTGGAAGTTTTCTTAATTTTAAAAGTATTGAAGCATAAGCTAAAAAAATTAATTTTAAATTTAATTTTTAAAACTGTGTAAAAGATAAAATGAGATAATTAAATTAATTTAATATAACTAAATCAAAATAAATGATTTGAATAAATGTGTCAAACTGTATAAGAAAGATGTGTTCTAAGTTACTAAGGAGATGAGGTGTAAAATTCTTCATCATCAAATCGGCTACAAATTAAAATGCCCCACAACGTATATGAAAACACTACATTATAAGATATTGAAAAATGAAATTAATGATTATTTAATTTGATAAAACTTGTAGATACAAAATAAAACTTGTAGATACAAAATTAAAAAAATGTATTAAAAATTAAATAAATAAAAATTAACTTATATTAAATAATACATAAGATAATTGAAGATAATGTAGTATAAACAAATCAAATTAATGCAAATGGAAATGGAAGAAGAAATAGAGTTTCATAGTAATATATCTAGATTAATGCATAAAATATGAACAAATAAGATAAATTGCACATAAAATTATAATCAAACAATTAAGGAGATTGACTCTCACATCCTGAATCATTAATCCAGGTTTGAATCAAATTGTTGTGTAAAGCGTGCCAAAACAGTAGGAAAAAAATTGAAGAATAAAAAATTTAGTAGTGCTAGTTAAAATGAGATGAAAGTAAATTGGAATAAATAATAATAAATTATTATTTGAATGCTAACTAAATATATATATAATTGAGATAAAATGAAGTAATGTATATAACGAAATCAAAGCATTCTTATGGTCCTTCTAAAGATGATTTATAGTTACGTTGCAATATAGCCTAATTAAAAAATGAATAAATTGGATAAATTGGATTGGAAGTTATACAACAAAATAGCTACAAAAAAGTTTAAGAATGAGCAAAATTGTATGAGAAAGGTTCAATCTATTATACTAAGGAGATTGACTACAACATCCTATATCATTAAATCTAGTATGATTCAAAATATCTCATAACAAATTACTATTTGATTAGATAAAGCTCATTCACATTGGTGCAATGATGTTTGCTATTTCTTTATTCAACCTCATTTTATATTCAACCTCATTAGATAGAGCTCATTCACTCAATTATATGAGGTATGATGTTTAGAGTTACATAATAATATAACCAATTCATAAAAGAAATATTTAAAAAATTAAAATAAATTTTATGAAGAATCCTACATTTACGATACTAAGGAGATTGAGTAACATAATCAATTCTTAAAAATAGAACATATCAAAATGTCTCAAAGCATGTGAAAGCCTAAGGCAATAAAATACTTAAAAAATGACTATTTAGTTGAATAAAGCTTATTGAGATGAATTCAATGAGCTTTGTTTCACCTTGAGTGATCGTCATTAAGATTTACATGAAATTTCAATTAGAAGATCCCTAGATAATAATACTTTTTTTTAATATTGATTACATTCATAATAAAGTTAAAATAAGATAAATTAAAGTAATATTGAAAATTAATAAAAATGAGGCAAAGTTCACATTGGATGAGAACAAGAGTTTCTTGATATAATAACTAATTAAATGCAAACATTTTGAAAAGTTAAAATCAAATGTATAAGAATGTGGAATTACATGATATTTAAAAGATAGCATGTAACATCCATTATAGTCTTATCATTTTAAAATAAAAAAACCTCATAAGTTATACTAATTATAAGAAAATAAAATATTTTCAAATATTAAAAAAATAATTAATTAGATTAAGCTCTTCAAGTTTTGAGCCCAATGATCTTTGTTCCAACTAGCTTAGATCACTTTTGGAATTAATGCAAATTACCATAGTAAATAACCATTATTAATAACAAAATATTATTTCATTATAAAAAATATATATTACATCTTAATTGAGATAAATAGAGCTTTATTATGTAACCAATTTAAAGTGATATAATTATCACAAAATAGGAGGTTTAGAGTTATATCAAAATATAACCAAATCAAAACTAAACGTTTGAGTAAATGAGTTAAATTTTAAATTCATGTCACACATTGAGGCATTAAAAATAATGAATTTAACATTTTTTTATCATCAAATTGTGTTGGAATCAATATTTAATATAAAGTGTGCCAAAACTCCAAAACATGAAGTATTAAAAAATTTTAAATTAAATATTTAATATGATTGAGCTTGTTAGGCTTGTTTGTTGACACTTGTTTTGTCCCAAAAAGACCTTGATTGGAATTTCAACAAATCACAAAAGTAAAGAAATATACGTAATAAAAAATTAATTCTCATTTTAATTTATATATATATAAGATTAAATGAGAAAATTGGAGGCAAATAATATAATAAAATGAAAGAAAAAGATTTGAAAAAATGAGATAAATTATAAGAGAAAATTGCATTCCAAGTTGGTAAGTAGATTAGGTGTAACATCCTCAGTTGTTATAGTAAAGATGAAAGAAAATATCTTGTAAAGTTAAGTAAACCTAGGATATTACATATTTAAAAATTAAATAAATAAATAACTAATTTGATAGAAAGGAAATGAAAATTAAGTAAATATAAATTAAGGAATAATTAACATAAGTTGAAGCAATGTAATATTAAAAAATCAAGGAACATGAATGTTGGAGGAATCACAAAATAAAGTTTCATTTTTAAAAAACTAATTTACACAAAAAATGTTTATGAAATGAGATAATTCGTAAATAAATTTGTTAATCAGAGATAATGAGAAAATCGAGTGTAACATCCTTGACTATAAAATCTAGTACAAGTCAAACAATCTCGTACAACATACAAAAATGCTAAAAAAGCATAAATTAAAGTATCAATTCTTTTATAAAGCTAATGAAGAAGACTCCAACGATTTTTACATTTTTCTCAACCAGAACTCATTTTAATTTCAAAAATTTTACAAAATAATTAGTAATACATAATAATGAATTATTATATTAATGTTAAGAATATGTGTATATATATATATACATATATATAATAGCAAAATTGAGATCAATTGAAGTAATGTAGTATAACCAAATCTAAACATTGTTATGGTCCTTAGTGAGAAGATTTTTGTCTAATAGTAAAACAACCAAAACAAAGTGAATACTTTGGAAAAATGAGATAAATTGAAAGGGAATATTTTTTTCCATGGTACTATATAGAAAATGTGCAATATCGTCAACAATGAAATCTTTTACTATTTAAAATGTTTCATAACCCTATGCAAATCAAATCAAATAAAATATTTGAAAATTTTAAAAATAAATAGTTCATTAGGATATTTTAAAGAATTAAGTTAATATATATTAAAGTTGAAATAACACTATTTGAAGTGAAATATAGCAAAATGAAAGAAAATTTGAGGTGACAATAGACAAGATTTAGAACTATAAAAGAATATAACCATATCAAACAAAAACATTGAATAAAGTAGAAAAATTATATAAAAAAGTAGCTTTCCAAGCTTCTATTAATATTGAATTATTGTGTCTCATAAAACTTACCAAATGCTTAGGAAAAAATTAAAAATTTAAAAATTAATATCTACTTAGATAGAGCTCACCAATACTAATGTAACTGTACTTGTTTCAGTTTGATTGAACCACTTATATTTACTATGAATTATAAAATTAAAAATGATTAAAAAGTACAAAATTGTTTTAATATTAATTAAATATATAATAGAACTAAAATAACAAAATTTGAAGCAATTTAATATAACTTAATCCAACTTAATATAAAATCACATGAGAGAAGAATTTTTTGTTGATAGTAGTAAAACAAAAATAAAGTAAAAAATTAAAGAAATAAGATAAATTATAAGGGAAAGTTTTATTCCAAGATACTATGGATATTAAGAGTAACATCTTTTATCATCAAATTAGTTTTAAATAGAAATGAATTAGAAAGCTTATAGAACTTATTGGGCAAAACTTTCAGCAAAATATAAAAATAAATTTTTATTTATATCACACTCATCTACATCTTTTCAATAATGCTCATTTCAACTCAATCAAATCTGGTTTAAAATAACTATGCGTTATAAAAGTATGTATAAATAATAAAAAAAGTTATTTAAAAGTAAATTGAATATATATTAAAGATGAAATCAAGTATAATGAAGCAATATAGCATAATGAAGTTTAATCGATGCAAGGATTGAGAGGAGATGTAGAGTTATTTAACAAAATAACAAAATCAAATTGAAAATTTTGGGGAAAAGAAATAAACTTTATAAGGAATATGCACTCCAAGATACTAAAGAGGTCAAAAGTATCATCCTTGATTTTTAGATTAGGTATTAATTTAAATTACTCATTGACATCAAAAATTCTTAATAAAATAAATATTAAAAAATTTAAAAAGAAGTATCTAAATAGATGTAACTCATAGAGACGTGTACAACATAGTTTTTTTTTACCTTGATTGGAGCACTTTAAGAATTACTATGAATTACTAAACTACAAAAATTAAATATTTAAAAAATAATTATTTTTATATTAAATAAATATATAATATAGCAAAAATGAGAAAATTTGAATAATTTAATATATCCTCATCAAAGTGATGTTCCCATCATATTAGATGAGAATTTCAGAATATGTAACAAAAAATTAGAATTATTGTTTAGTACTAATGTAGAAAATTCTAAGCGAAACATTTGCAGAAATGAGATAAAGTACACTTAAAGTTTCATTCCAAGATACTATTGAGTTCACGTGTGACATGCTCGAGCATCAAATATGCTATGAATCAAAATATGTTATAACACTTGTCAAAACTTTGAAAATAAAATATTTAAAAATGTTGAAATAAATATTTAATTTCATAGAGCTCATTGACAGAAATGTAATGATATTTGTTTCAACTCTATTGACCTCTTTTGGAATTACTAAGAATTATTAATCAAAATAAGCACTAATAATAAAAAGTTATTTAAATATGACACAAGAAGTGACTTAGAGTAACATAGTAATATATCAAAATCAAAGTAAAAATATTAAACAAAATGAGGTCAACTATGTAGAAAACTTACAAGATACTATGGAGCTCAAATGTAACATAACCATTTATCAAGTCAAGTTAAACAAAATATTACCTAAAGCATGATACAATACTAGAAAAATAAAATAATGATAACCATTGAAATTAATTTTTTAATTAAATAAAAATTTTTAAATGAGTTCAATGACATTTATTATGTATCAGTATGAATTCAATTGGAATTACCAAAATTATCCAAATAAATTAAGCACAAATAGTAATATATATTATTATTTCAACATCAACTAAACATATATTAAAGTTATAAATGACGTAAGGTAATACAACCAAATGAAGGTTTTATAATTATCACATAAAAGAAGATTTAGAGTTGCATAATGACGAATAAAAATAAAAAATTTTTGAAGAAATGAGATAACATATATGAGAAAGTTATAATCAATGATACTAAGGATTTTGAGTAAAATATCCGTTATCATTAAATTAGGCTCTAATTGAAATGTCTCATAATGAAGCAAAATAATAGAAAATTAAGTATTTAGAAAAAAAGTATGAATATTTAGTTGCATGAGCTAATCAAAATACGAGGAACATCATTTATTTCATCACGATTAAACTTCTCTTAGATTTAATTCAAAATATAGAACTAAATAAGAATAATTAGTAATAAGTTTTTTTTTACTTTTAAGTTAATATATATTAAGCCAAAAAAGGTAAATATAAACAATGCAACATAATCAAAACATGGCATTACAAATGTAGCATAACAAAGGAATTAGAATTATATAGTAACATAGCAAACTCAAAGAAAACTATTTGAGAAAATAAGACACTGTGTGAGAAAGTTTCATTTCCATATACTAAGAAAAAATGCGTGACATCCTCAATCATTACATTAGTTCCCATCAAAATGTCTCACAAAACAAACAAAAACTTTCAAAAAAAATATATAAAAATGTGACGACTAATATCAAATGAGATTTTGTTTAATAACATGAGTCCAACGACATCTATAGCATCTTTGATTAGTGCTCATTTGGAATTATTATAAATAACAACAGTAGATATGGAAAAAATAAAAAAATATTTTAATTTAAATAAATAAATATTAAAGTGGAAATAAATAAATTGAAGTAGTGTAATATATGCAATTCAAAGTAGTGTAAACATTACATGAAAGAAGACTTATAATTATGTAGCAATATGATCAAATCAAAACATTAAACTTGAAGAAATTAGAATAATAATAAAAGAAAGGTTAATTTCATGATAGTAAATAGATCAAGTGCAACTTTCTCGATTATCAAGTTGCTAAGTTTTGAAATGTGTCATTAGTTTGCAAAATCCCTAAAAATATTTTTAAAAAATAAAATAGATTATTTAATAGAATAGAGCTCAACAAAAGGAATCTACCAACATTTGTTTGTCTTAGTCATACCTCATTTGGAATTACACTAAATTACTAAAGCACATAAGCATAAACAAAAAAACTTAATTTCATATTATAAAAATATATTAAAGCCAAAAGGTCACAAATTGATGTAATATAATATTATGAATTCAAAAAAATTTAATGGCCATGTGAGAGAAAATTTTTTGTTACATTGTAATATAAATAAATCAAAGAAAATATTTTAAGAAAAGAAATTATTTATAAGGGAAAATTACATTTCAAGACACTGGTGATCAAGTAAAACTCTTTATTCAATAATTTTGGTATAAATTGAAATGGTTCCTTATGTGCGTAAAATCAAATAAGAATAAATTGTTTTAAAAATATAGATATGAGTATTTTCATGGATATTGCTAATCAAAATGAGCCCAATGAATCTTTTTCATGTTGATTGAGCAACATTTAAAATTACTACACATTACCAAATTGTTCCAAAAACATTGATATTTTAATATTATGGAAACATATATTAAAATTTAAATGGGATAAATTTATTCAATTTAATTTAACCAAAGAAAAATAATGTAAGGGTCACATGGGAAGATAATTAGAGTTTCATGACAATATAACCAAATCAATAAAAACAATGTCATGAAAATAAGAAAAATATCATTGAAAAGTTGTGTTAAAAAATGTTAAGTTGATCGAGTCAAAAATCCTTAATCATGATTCATTTAGAAATTAAAATGTCTCATAGATGATGCAAAAACTCTAAAAAATATATATTTAAAAATAAGATGTCAAACTTAAATGAGATAGAGCTCGTTGATGATATGACCTTTTGAAGTTCTACAAAATCTAGTTAGAATAGCTAAATATTTATCAAAGCTAAGACTGCATAAGTTGAGGAAATATAATATTATTAAATCAAGTTGATGTAAAGGTCACATAATTGAAGATATAGAGTTACACAATCAAATAACCAAATCCATGCAAGGAACTTTATGAAATGAGACAACATTTATAGGAATTTTCTATTCCAAGACATTAAGAAAATAGAGAGAAATATTCTTGATTGTCTAATCCAACACAAACTAAAAAAAACTCAAAACAAAAAAAGAAAAAATTTCTTAAAAAATATAAAATTAATATTAAATTAGATAGTGTTAATCAAGATAAGTTCAATGTTGATTATTATATCTTGATGCGACCCCGATTGTAATTGTGCTAGTTACTAATGTAAACAAATTAAAATAATATTGAATTATTATTTTAATATTAAAACTATATATATGTAAATGGAAATTAAACAAAAATTTATGCAAAATAGTACAACATAATACAAGCGAAACATTTGTTGAAAACATTTCATTTGCACTTCGTTGTTGCATTCCTAAATATTAAGGAAGTCGGGTGAAACGCCCATTATCGCTACACCACCTCGCCACCTTGCGGTCTCAACATCAAGCTTGTCGTTGACCTCCTTAGCTTTTGCTTCACATTTCCATGCCACTATGTAGCTGTATGGACCTTTTATGGCCAAGATAGGGGACTTGTGTGTTGTTGTAGTTTCCATCCTCTTTAATCTAATAATAAGAAAGTAGTCACAAGAATGATATTAGTAAATTAAAAAAGCTATAATTGACTTTGATTTCTTGCTTAATTTCATCCAACTACTTTAGAAGGAGTTGAAGGCAATTCATTTTTAGTGTTTTGTATCTAATTCAACATTGAAAACATTTTTGTCATAAATTGAGCCCTACAACTACAGTTGAGTAATATGCTCACAAGTTTTTGATAAAAAGATGGGAGAATTAGTGAGTTAATATGTATTTTCTTACCTTTACTACATAACAGAAGAAACTGGCTAATGCTTAAACATTTTTATACAATATTAGAAAATTTCCACTATAAGAGGAAGAAGCTTCAAGGTTTTTTCTAAAGTAGTCCAAGGCCATTAATGGAATCACCTGAATGAAACAAAAACAAGGCTTATGCAGGTAACAATGAATTGATCGTTTTATGCTTGTTACTTCAATCAATATTAAGCAATAATAGAATTCTTTTGTTTTTAATTGGTACATAATCATTCAATTAAAAAAAGGAAACAAAAAACAAATTTTAATTTTGGAATTATTTCAAGGATATTGGTAAGTTAATTCTTTAAAAAGTTGTAATGTTAGTTTGATATTCTGTTGTAATTATTTAGCATTTAAAATCATGGCATATTTCTTTTAATGTATTGAGGCTTACATGATGTGATAAACCTTTAGACTTGTCTATCTGCTATAATGCAACATTTGATGGTGTGATGAGAAATTTTATGTTGTTTTCTTAATGTTGAATGTTATAGATGGGATGGCATTGTATGATATTGGAATAATGATCATTCAATAAATACCTATGCCCTAATAATAAGTATGAGTGCTATGAAATAAATAAATAAAAAGTTGAGATGAAAATGTTAAGAGAAGTTGTAATTGTACATCATTTTTTGTGTAGATTATTTTATATATATCTACATCTTCAACATATGCTCTTGCATTCAAATACATCTTTTTGTATCCCAATATCATGTTTCTTCTTATTTATTTTATATATATCTTTAGTTGATTATAATAAGGACTTAATTAATATTATTTATTATTCTTTTAAAAGTTTATCGTATTGTCATATTTTATCTCATTTTTTTATTAAATAAAAATGTACATGTTGGGCTTTAATGCTCATTACATACTTATACTATAGGTCAAAGACTAAGAAACCAAAGGAATTGAAAGCTTAGTTAAACTCAAGTATGAACTTTTATTTTTTTAGTTGATTATGTTATTTTTTATGTGCTTTAATAACCATATGGATAATTATCTTTGAGGTGATTTATTGATGCATGAGTTTATACCTATATTTTGATAAGGACAACTAAAGTTGTGGGTTTTTTCTAATGCTCCATGAACTAAGGGTAAAATTATGGTTTTCATTATATGAAAAAGTATTGCTAATTATGATATCTTTTGAATATTTTATATTTATTTATGTTGATGCTTTGCAGACTTCACTATGTCAAAATTGTGTTTACGGATTTGTTGTTTTTTTAAATACTATATATCTTTTGCAATTATTATTATTATTTGTTTACTCAAATAAAATTGATATTAAAATTTTTTTAATAAACTCTATCCATTTGAGGCAATGTAATTATAAGAAATCAAAGAAAAATTAATGTCACACGAGATGAGATTTTTAGTTACATAGAATATTCGTAAATCGAAGGTAAAATTTTTTAAAAAATGAGAAATTATAAAGAAAAGTTTCATTCCAAGATATTAAGGAGATAGAGTGTAACACCTGTGATCATAAGATGAGGTATGAATAGAAATATTTGAAAAATTATTCCAAAATGTTAGGAAATAAAATTTTTACAAATATACAAATTAATATTTAATGGGATAAACTCATTGAGATGAGTAAAATGACATTTATTTTTGCTTGCAAAATGTTACAAAAAAATGAACATAAATAATAAAAAAAATATTATTTTAATTTTAAGGGAGTAAATATTAAATTTAAAATAATGTAATATCTCCAAATTAAAGTTGTTTGAAGGTCAAATGGCTATAAAACTATAGCTTTAGAGTAATATATCTAATTCGTAGTTAAAAAGTTAAAGAAATAGATGAGTTGCATGACGAAGTTGAATTCAAAGATTTTAAGAATATTGAATATAACATCATCGATCATAAAATTAGGCATGAATCAAAATATCATATAAAGGTACTAAGGATATTGTATTACATGATACTGAAGAGATCATGTGCAACATCCTCTATTACATAAGTACAAATAAAATTTAAATAATACTTCAATATTTATTAAATTATTATTCAAGATAAAATGATATAAATTAAAAAAATGTAATATCTCCAAAACAAAGTGGTTTGATGGTCACACGAGACTAGAAAGATAGTTAATAGAAATATATCCAAATCATAGTGAAAGAGATAAAGGAATTTGTAATTTGTATGGGAAAGTTGAACACTAAGATATTAAGAATATTACATGTAGCATCATCAATTGTGAAATTAGGTATGAAATAAAATATCATGTAAAGAAGTAAAGGTTACTATGTTGCAAGATATTAAATGGATCATGTGTAGCCTCCTCTATTGAAAAATCATGTATAAAATGAAATATCTCATAAAGCATACAAACATATCAAAGTATTTTAAAATATAGAAATAAATATTTAATTAGAAAGTGCTCATTAAAACTTATCAAATAATGTTTGTTCATCTCTATCAGACCTAGGTTTAAGATATTTTTATCACACATAATTTAATAGCATCAGATGTATTGTTCAATCTTATTATTATTTTGGTTTTTTATTTTCTGGTATAAATTATTTTATTTTTTAATTTTTTAAAAATTTAATTATATAATATTTGGTAAATTTCTCTAATTTTAACAATGCTATATTTAGTTAATATTAAAATGATAATATTTTATTATTTATGAATATTTAATTTGATAATTTATAAAAATTCCAAATGTGGTCCTACCAAGTTGAAACAAATAAAACGAGGGTAGTGATGTTTGTTTAGTTACTATTTGAGCTCCTTCGGTATATTTGGTCATTAAAGAAATACATAATTAAAAATAGTAAAAAAAATTATTTTAATGTTTGGGAAATATATGTTAAAGTAAAAATGAGGTAAATTGAAGTAATGAAACAACAAAATCAAAAGAAATCAAGTACAAATGGAAATGACTCATAAAAAATTTAAGAATCATAAAAATAATTTAAAAATGTTGGAGTAAAACTTTTATTCATTAAATCCCAACGAGCTGGGTCTAAAAAAGTTTCTTCCACCTTGATATTTCCTTATTTGTTGTTGCTACAAATAACCAATTTAAATAGGAATAAAAAATATTAAATTATTTTTTAATATTGAGTAAACATATATTGAACCTAAATGAGATAAATTGAAGAAATTATACATTATCAAATAAAACGATGTAAAAGCCAAACAGGAGGAATTAAGTGTTTCATGGTAAATTTAAAACTTCTCACCAAACAATTTGAACATACGAGATAAATTGTTTAGCAAATTTCCATTCCAAGGGGCTAAGGACATCAAGCTTAAAATCCTTTAAAAAATAAAATATGTAAAGAAGTTTAGAGTAACATAGTTATATAGACTAATAAAAATAAAAAATTAAAAAATTAAAAATGTGATAAACATTGTAAGAAATTTTTTTGTAGGGTATTAAAATGATTGAGCATAACATCCACAAAAATCAAATGTGGTACTAATTTAAACTTTCAAAAAGTGTTCCAAAAACTGTAAAATAAAATACTTAAAATAAGAAAATAAAATACTTAATTTCAAAAAATTTAACTAGAGAGTCAAATGCATTATTGTTTCAACTTAATTGGACTACATTTAGAACTACACAAATTAAAAAATTAGATAGGCTTAAATATTTATAAGTTTCTATTATAATATTAAGAAAATATTTGTAAATCTTAAATTAGATAAATTGTTGAAATGTAACATGACTAAATCAAAGGGATGCTATTTTTAGAATAAAGATGAATTAGAGTATAATAGTAACATAACAAATTCAAATAAAAACAATTAAAGAAATACGATGTATTGTATGAGAAAGTTACATTCTATAAAACTTAAGGGATCTAAGCATCAAAAAAATATTTAAAAATATAAAACTTAAAATTTAATTAGGTAGAGTTCCTAAAAAAATTTCCAACAACATTGGTTTCATTTGATCACATATCAATTTGAATTTCTTTGAATTACCAAAAAAATAAACATAAATAATGATAAATTTTTATTTTAATATTAAATAATTATATTTTAAGTAAAAAATAAGATAAATTAAAGCAATCTAGCATGACAAAATTACAGTAATATAAAGTTGACGGGAGAGGTGATTCGGAGACACATTGTAATATGACCAATTTAACGTGAAAAAATTATATTGAATGAAATAAGTTGTATAAGAATATAGCATTTAAAGTGCTAGAGATTGAGTGTAGCATGCTCGATTTCAAATTAGATCCATATCAAAATGTAACTTAAAGAACACTAAATCAGAGAAAATGAAATATTTAAAAATATAAAAAATAATAAACAAATATAAAAAATTATTATTTTAAATTTAGCAATATATATTAAAGTTAAAATAAGACAAATCAAAGTAATATAATATAAGAAATTCAAAGACTTGTAAGGTCACATGAGGGATTAATTCGATTTTTGAAGTAATACAACAAAATCTAAATGAAACATTTGAAAAAAGGTTGTACATAAAAGTTAGACAAAAAAATATTTAGGGTTGATTGTAATACCAATGAATGACAAATCTTGTATGAACCAAATGTTTAGAAAATCAAGAGGGAAAACTAAAAAGAACATGATATTTAAATATAAAAAATGATTATTTAATTAGATAGAGCTCATCGAGATGTGTTCGTTGATGATTGTTTCTTCTTGATTGGACCTCATTTTGGATTATTACAAATTACTAAATTAAATAAAAATAGAAAACAATAAATTATCATTTTCATATGAAGTAAATATATGTTAAAGTTCAAATAAGATAAATTGAAGCAATTTATATTACCTATGCCCAAAGGTTACAAAATAAAATATTTAAAAATATCAAATTTAATATTTAATTGGATTGAGCTTATTAAGATGAGTCAAATGAAATTTATTTCATCTCCTTTAGACTTCATATTGAATCACTACGAATTAAAAAATTGATTAAACATAAATTACAAATAATTATTATTTAGACATTTAAGAAATATACTTCAAAATTTTAATTAAATAAATTACAATAATATAATATAACCAAATAAAAGTGATTTATTTGTTACAAAAGGGGAGAATTTGATAATCCTAGATATATGCAATGAAAGTGAAACTTTTCAAAAAAAGGAGATAAAGTTTATAGAAACATTACATACCAAAGTGCTATAAAAATCTTGTATAACATTTATGAGTGCTAAACTACATAAAAACCAAAATATTTTATAAAATGTGTAAAAATTAAAATATTAAAAAATATAAATCGAAGAATTTAATTATATAAATCTTGTCAAGTGTCCAACAATCTTTGTTTCATCTCAATTAGACCTCATTTAGAAATACTAAAAATTAACAAAGAAAAAATCATAAACATTAACAAATAATTATTTTAATATTAAGTAAATAAATATTAATCCTAAATGAGGTAAATTGAAGTAATGACATATAACCAAATCACTATAATTTGAAGATCACATTGGAGAAAATTTGCACTTACATAGTCATATAGCAAAATAAATGTGAAACGTGAGAAGATGTAAATTTAATGGGTAGGTCAGACTTCAATATAGAAATAAGATCAAGTGTTACAACCTCAATCATCAAATTAGATACAAAATAAAATACCTCGTATGGTGTTGTAAAATTCTATATGGTAAAATATGTAAAAATAAAAAGTATGTTTAATTCAAGAGAGTTTATAGAGATGATTCTAACAACATTTTTCCACCTTAAGCAAACCTCATTTCAAATAAATGCTATTTTCCAAAGAAAATCTACATAAACAATAATAAATTATTGTTTTAATAGTAGACATATATATGTTAAATCCAAAATAAGATTAATTGATGTAATCTTATAAACAAAATTTAAGTAAATCAAAGATCACATAAGAGGAGAATTAGAGTTTTGTAGTAATACATAAAAATAAAATCAAAACAATGAGAGAAATGAAACAAATTATATGGTAACTGACATTCCAAAATGCTAAGATCATGTAATATTAAAGTACAACATAAAATAACATAAAATATTTAAAAAATATAAAACTAATAATTTAATAACATAAAGGTCATTTTCATGAGTGTGTTGACTTATGTTTGATCTTGATTGTAACTTTTTCGGAATCATTGTTCATTACCTAAATAAATTGCCCATAATAATAATAATCAATTATTATTTCATTGTATACGAAACATATTCTTAATATCGAATGTTATACATATAAAGCACAGTAACATAACAAACTCAAAGCATTGTAAAGATCACACAAGAGGTGAATTAGTGCTTTATTGCATTATAATTAAATCAATGCAAAACTTTTGAAGAAAAGTGATAAATTGTATGAAAAAGTTCTTTAATAGATGCTTAAAAATTATCATTGTTTACTCTTTTTTAATTTCATAATTCATTGTAATTTCAAATGAGGATCGATTAAGACATAACAAACATAATTAGACTTTTCTTGAACAATGCTTTCTAGCTAAACATTTATTTTTAATTTGTAAACGCCTTTTTAGTTTATTTTTCAGACATTACAAGTCATTTTCATTTACACGTAATTTGATGATTAAGGATGTCACCCACAATCTCCTTAATATCTTGGAATGAGACTTTCTTATTAAATATATCTTAGTTTTTGAAATATTTTACCTTGATTTGGTTATATTTTTATGAAACTTAATTTCTCATTTGCGTGACCATAACATCCTTTGATTTGGTTATGTTACACTACTTTAATTTCTCTTATTTTTGCTTCAATATATGTTTTTTGAGTATTGAAATAATAATTTATTCTTATTTAAGATTATTTACTTTGATATTTCATAGTTATTAAAAATGACATAAGATCAAGTTGAAATAGGCACTGTTTGGCTCATCTAAATGTGCTCTATCAAATTTAATATTAATTTTTATATTTTTAAATATTTTGTTTACTTCACTTTTTGCACACTTATTTAGACTTTTTTATTTGTATCTCATTTAATGATCAATGATAATATACTTTTTATCTTAAGGCTCTAAGAATGAGACAATCTCAAATAATTTATCTTTTTTATTTCACTTTAATTTTGTTAAATTACTATGATATTCAAAACAATGACATTTACATTGCTTCAATATACATTTTTATTAATATTAAAAATATTAATTTTTTATTTTTAATAACTATTTATATTGGAACTTGATAGATATTCAAAGTTATGATGATTTGAGATAAAACAAATATCGTTGGACTCATCTTGAGGAGCTCATAAAATTAATATTTATTTTTTAAATTTTTTAATATTTTGTTCTAACCTTTTAACTTATTTTATATTATGTTTAATTTTTTTTTTCTAATTTTAAGATTTATAATATTATACCCAATCACCTTAGTACTTTAGAACACAAATTTTCCTAACTTATTCTCCTATTCAGTGACATTTACATTACTTAGATTTGGATAAATTAAATCACTTTACTTAAACTCATTTCAACTTTAAAAAATATTATCTTAAAATTCAAATATGTTTTTAACAGTTATGCTTATTTAGTAAAAATTCTAAACAAAATCTAATTCAGATGAAAGTAATGTTCTTAGAAGCTCTTAATTAGTTCTATCAAATAATTTTTTTTTGTTTTTTATTTTTTAACATTTTATTATAAGGTTTTTTCAACCTTTATGAATCATTTAAATTTGTCTATGACTTGATTATTAATAGCGCTACACTCAATGACCATTGTATTTAGCAAAGCAACTTTACTATATAATTTATCTCATTTGTCCAATTTGTTTGGGTTTGAATGAGTTATTTTACTATAATTTACATCATTTTGATTTCGTTACATTAAACTTTTTTAATTTCTTTATTTAAATTTTAATATATATACATATATATATACACTTTAGAATAAAATAACAATTTAGTATTATTTATTTTAGAAATTTATAGTAATTCCAAATAAGTTTTGGCACAAATGAATCAAATGTCAATTTACTAGTCTTAACAAGTTCTATTGAAATACATATTCATTTTCAATTTTTATTACATATTTTACTAATAAGCTTTTGTGATGTTCAAGGAGGGAGTTTTATTTGTACCAAATTAGATGTTTACGAATGTTACACCCATTCTTCCTAATAAAAAAGGAATGTATCTTTACTATGTAACATATCTCATTTCTTCAAAATGTTTTTCTTTGATTTTGTTACATTAAAATGAAACTCTAAATCTCCTCTTATGACATCCTTAAATTACTTTTATTTTCTTACATTATAATGCTTCAATTTTTCTCCTTTAATATTTATTATTATTTAAATTAATATTAAAATAAAATTTAATTATTATTTATTCTACTTCATTTTGGTATTCCATAATAATTCCAAACGACATTCGATGGAGACGAAACAAACATCAAACTACTTTTAATGACCTCTATCGAAATAAAAAATACTTTTATAATTTTAAATATTTTACTCAAATTTTTTTTGCAAACATTATAAGTCAACTTGACTTTAACAATATTTGATAATAAAGAAAGTTATGCTTGATTTCGTCATTGTTATGAAATAAAACTATTCCAAATAATTTATCTTATTTCTTTAACTTTTTTACTTTTATTTGGTCATATTGTTATGTAACTCCAGCTCGCTTCTCCTGTGACCTTAAATGACTTTGATTTGATTATAATTCATCATTTCAATTTATCTCATTTGAAATAAAATATTATTTTTAACAAGTAATTTGACTTTTATAGAAAAGATCTATCAAATTAGATAATATTTGTTTTAAACATATTTTCTTTACTGTTTTGGCAAGCTTTACAATTAATTTTAAGTCCAAATCTTTCTTATGAGACCCTTAAATGTCTATTATTTGGTTCTATCATGTTGCTTCAATTTATCTTATTTCACCATTGATATATATATATTTATTTAGTATTTAATTAATATTTTATTATCATTTATTCTTGTTTTCTTTATAATTCATAGCAAAACAAAACAAGGTCTAATTGATATATAATAAATGTTGTTGGCCAAGTCCCACAAAGTTTTGAAGGATTAAATTTTTAATTTTTATATTTTAATTTGATTAATTTTCTAGTGTTTGGCCATGTTTTATGACATAGTTTAATCTATAACTCATTTCATGATTTAAGTTATTACAATCAATGTCTTTAGTACATTCGAATGTAATTTGCTAGCATAGTTTATCTCATTTGCTCAATAGTCTCTCCTTCAATTTAGTTATGTTACTATTAAACTTTAATTCTCCTCTTTTGAAATCTTTACGTCATTTTGATTTAATTATATATCAAAACTTTGATTATTTAATTTTAAATTTAATATACATACAGTCTAATATAAAGTTATCTTTCTTTTATTAATTATGCATTTTTAATTTTTGGTATTTTGAAGAAATTCTATACAAGGTCTGATTAAGAAACAAATCATTAGTAAACTCATCATAATGGGCTCTACTAATTAAATAATGTTTTGTAATTTTTAATTTTTTATTCTCTAGAGGTTTGGTGTTTTGTGAGACATTTAAATTCTTATCAGATTTTATAATCAAGGGTAAAACACTCAATCCCCTTAGTATCTTGAAAAGCAACTTTTCTTAATAATTTAACTCATTTCCTCAATTATTTTAGTTATTTATCTTAATGTGTAACTTTTACTTTGTTTCTCAAGTGCCCTTTAGATTAGTTTTATTTATTATATTATTTTACTCCTTTTATTATTACAAATTTAATATATATTTTCTTTAAATTAAAATAATAGTTCATTATTATTCATGCTTATTTTATTTTATAAGTTGTAATTATTTAAAATTTGGTCTACTTGCAATAAAAAAAAATACTATTTGATTTAAGTCATTGAATTTTATGAAATTAAATATTAATTTTAAAATTTTAAAGTTTTTTTATTTTTTTTGCATGCATTATTGGACATTTCAAATTTTACATAACATGATGATAGAGGATGGTACACTTCTACACCATAGTGTCTTCAATGCAACTTTCCCATGTTATCAATGTCATTTTTAAAATGGTTGCAATTTACTTTTTATATATTATTATGAAACAAAAATTCTCTTCTCATGTGATGAGATAATCATATGATTTGGTTAAATTATATTGCATTAGTTTATCTAATTTGACTTTACTAAATATTTAATTTATAATAAAATAATAGTTATATATTATTTATGTTTTTTAATTTTGTATTTTTAGTAATTATAAATGAGGTTCATATGAGATGACATAATTATAGTAGGACTCATGTTGATAAGCTTTATTGAGTCAAGTAATTGCTTTCATGTTCAAAAATGTTTTTTATTTTCTCTTGATTTTGCTTAATACACATGATAGTTCGAGTCATGCATGATTTAATGATCAAGCCTGCTATGATCAATCTCCTTAGTGTCTTGGAGTTCAACATTCCTATATAAGTTATCAAATTTTTTGAAATTTCTTGCTCTAATTTCTTTGTATTATTATATGACTTTGAATCCATGACATTTACACTAATTGATTATGTTATATTACATTTCTTAATTCTATTTTACTTCATCATTAATATTTATTTAAATTATTTTAATGTAATAATTTATTAGTTTCTTTATTAAATTTAGTATTTAATAAAAAAAATTAAATGTAGTTTGATTGAGATAAGGTAAACAACATTAGACTATTCTAGATTGGTTCTATTAAATTACAAAATTTTTTTTTATTTAATTATTTTATTTTCTTTGTTTTTGGCATGTTTTATAAGAATTTTTTATCTTTGATGATCAAGGGTATTACAATTGAGCACTTTAGCATTTAGGAATGCCATATAGTTTGCCATATTTCATCATATCCTATAAATTGATTTTATCATATAATTATCAAACTCTCATCGTTCTCTAGAATGGTTTTTATATTGCTATGATTTGTTTTATTATAATGCTTCAATTTAGAATTAATTATACTTTATATTTAATTACTCCATGTTAAATAGCTAATATATTATTATTTATTCATATTTATTTGGAAACTTCAAAGAAAATTTTAATGTTTTTTGATGAAGACAACAAAAACTTGGTAGAACTTGTCTTAATGACCTCTTCCAAACGTATTATTTTTTAGATAAAAAAATGTTGTTATACTCATTTTTATGACTACTAAACTAAAAAATTTAATATTGGTTACTTTTTTTTTTTAAGTATTTTGTTGAGAGTTTTTTATGCTTTATGAGATTTTGCTAATACCTAATTTGATGGCCATGGAAGTTACACTCAATCTCTATACTTTACTTTACTCCTTATAATTTATTACTATCATCAGGTTATTTTAATATGTTACTGAATATCTAATAACATGTTACTTATGCATTTCTTTCATTATTTTATGTTACATTACTTCATTTTAACTTAAATATATATTTAATTAATATTTTAAAAAAATCTTTTTTTGCTAATTTGCATTATTAATTCATAGTAATTCTAAATATGGTTTCAATCTGACTAAACATATATCATTTGACTCATTTAGATGAGATTTATTTAATCAAATATTTGTTTTTATATTTTTGGATATTTTAAATTCTAAGCTTTGGGCATGCTTTATCAGTTATTTTCATTTATAACTTATTTGGCAATAGATGATGGTACATTTCATCCACTTAATATTTTGGTATTCAACTGTCCCATAAAACTTGCATCATTTCTTTAAAATTTTACTTTGACTTGGTTAGAATATAATATAACTTAAAAACTCAATCCATGAGATTTTTACAAAGCCTTGATTTAGCTATATTATATTATTCAAAATTATCTAATTTCAACTTTGTTATATATATATATAATGATGTAGTACGTAGTATAAAATAAATAATCTTTTCTTATTTATGCTTATTTAATTTGGTCATTCTCTATAATTCCAAGAGATTTTTAAATTGGGAAAAGAAAGATCATTGGACTCTTCTAGATCTCTATCCATATAAATATTCATGTTCGAATTTGAAAATTTTTTATTTTTGTTTTGCTTGCTTCACATGAAATCTTCATTCTTACCTAATTTGGAGATCAATAAGTTCATTCAAATTTCTTTATTATCATGGAATAATATTTTTATACAATTTATCTCATTTTTTAAATTCTTTCGGGTTGATTTGGTTATTTTGCTCTCTTACTCAAAATCTCTTATTATTCTTTCTTTAAATCACCTCCATTTGGTTAATCTTCTTTGGTTCAACTAATCTCTTTTTAGCATTAATATTTATTTAGATAATTTTATTAAAATAATTTATTATTAATTATTCATATATACTTTGATAATTTGTGATAGTTGCAATTGACATCTGATTGAGATCAAATAAACATCATTAAACTTGTTTTGATGACCTCTATCAAATTAATTATTCATTTCTATAATTTTAAATAATTTATGTTTTAAGCATTTTAGCATGTTTTATGAGATATTTCATAGATGTCACACTTAATATATTTATTATCTCAAAAACCATCTTTCACTCATAATGTGTTGCATTTAATTTTGTTATATTCCTTTTTAACTCTAAATAACCTCTCGTTCAAAGTTTAAATCAATTGTTTTATTATAATAAATTCTTTAATTTTTTATTTTTAAAATTTTAAATACTAAAATAATATTTTATTATTACATATGCTAATTTATTTAAAGATTACTAGTAATTCAAAATGAATTTGTCTAACTTCTTAAAATATTCATTTTATTTGGTTTTATGAATAAGTTAATCTAAATCTCCACTTGTGTGGTAATTACACTGCTTTAATTTCATCTCATTTTAGCATTAATAATTATTTTATGAATGTTAAGATAGTAATTTGTTAATAATTATAATAATTTACTTTCTAATTCTTAAAAACTCCAAGAAAGGTTTAATTTAGATGAAACATGTGACTCATGTAAAAAAGCATTATAAAAAATTAATTTTGTTTGTTTCTAAATACTTTATTTTTTATGGTTTTTATGCATTTTTGAGACACATTAATTGATTCTATTTTTATGATCCAGAATATTGCATTGAATCACTGTGCTATGTTAGAATGTAATGTTTACGTTTTATTTATCTTATTTCTTCAATGTTTTTCATCGATAAATTTATATTACTACGGAACTCTAATTGTATCATCCGATTATCTTTGCATCTCTTTGATTTAGTTATATAATTTTATTATTTTTTTTCTTCATTTTAATTTTTTATTTGTTAACATAACATTAAAATGATATTTTATTTTTTATTATGCTCAATGTTTTAGTAATTTTTAGAAATTCCAAGAGTGGTCTAAGAGACAATGCAGCCATCAAACATAAATTTATTAGTTTTATCAAATTAAATATTCATTTTTCGTACTTTTAAATTTTT
Organism: Vanilla planifolia; assembly: GCA_023846275.1. Classification (NCBI taxonomy): domain Eukaryota; kingdom Viridiplantae; phylum Streptophyta; class Magnoliopsida; order Asparagales; family Orchidaceae; genus Vanilla; species Vanilla planifolia. Next base: position 8,854,393 of record JAIUJO010000015.1, on the reverse strand, counting down.
TATTCTTTAGGGTTTTGTCATGCCTTAGGATATATTTTGATTTTTTACATATTTAACGATCGAGGAGATTAACTGTAATCTCCTTATTTGATTTGAACTAGAAATCTTTTATGAGGTGTCGCTTACATAACTTTTATTAGCTAATATAAGAGTGCATTAGTTTATTTTATTTTGGAAGTCTTATATATTTATTTAAAAATTCAAATATTAAGTTGTTATTGTTAATACTTATTTACTTTTGTAATTTACTAGTTTTCTAAGCATGTCTTAATGTAGATGAAACAAACCTTGTTGGACTTATCTCAATAAGCTGTATGATATTTTTTTTTATTATTAAATTTCTTATATTTTCTATTTCTTTCTTATGAATTATGAGATATTTCAATTCATATCATATTTAATGATCGTGGTGACATAGTTGATCTACTTAGTACTTTATATTATAAACTTAATGTATAATTTATCTTAGTTGTAGAAGGCTTTTGCTTTGAGTTAGTTGTTGTACTATGTAAAATCAAATCTCCTCTTATTTTATCTTTGAATTGCTATATTATTGTAAGATTACATTCCCCTAATTTTTCTAACATTAGCTTTATAATATATTTACATAATATTAAAATTATAATTTATTTTTTTAATTACACTTATTTTCTTTAAAAAGTCATAGTAATTCAAAATGAGGTTCCATAGAGACAAAAAACAATACCGTTATACTGTTCTCGACAAGCTGCACCAAATTAAAGAATCATTTTCATATTTTTAGGCATTTTATTTTCTATCATTTTAACAAATTTTATAATATATTTCAATTAACACATGATTTCTAGATTAAAAATATTATAATCAATCTCTTTAGCATTTGGAATGCAATTTTCATGTACAATTTCTCCTATTTCTTCAACGTTTTTGCTTTATTCTTGTTATTTTACAACGAAACTCCAAATCTATTATCATGTGTCTAATGCAATGCTTTTATTTTTTATATTAAATTACCATAATTTATCTTGTTGAATGTTTGTTATATATCTTGTTAATGATATAAAGGTCACTTATTTTTATTTATTATCATTTAATTTTTAATTTATAGTAATTTGAAAAAAAGTGCAAGTGAGATGAAACAAATGTTATTAGATTCAACTCAATGAGCTTTATTCAATTAGATATTGAATCCAACATATATTTAAATATTTTATTTTTTAAAAGATTTAAAGTAGTTTTGAGAATATTAATTCTTACAACATTTTATGATCTTTATTATTACACTCAATTTATTTGGTACTTGGGATATCTCATAAATTTATGTTATTGTTTTCAATGTTTTGCTTTTGTTGGCTATATTGCAATTAAACTATAATTCTACTCTCCTTGACCTTTACACTACTTAGTTTTACTTATATTATGTTTCCTAAATTAATCTTATTTAAGCTTTATTATATATTTACATAACATTAAAAATTATTTTTATTTTCTCTTATTTATCATGGTAATTTGAAGTAATTCCAAACGACTTCTCATAAAACTAGAATAAATGTTATTACAAAATTGTCGCGATGAGCTCTATCCCATTAGATATTTATTTTATTTATTTAGAACTTTAATTTCTTATGGTTTGGCATGCTTTACATGTCATTTAAATTTGTGCAAATTTAGTGGTCAAGGATGTAAAACTTGATCTTCTTTGTATCTTGGAATGCAACATCCTCTTATAATTTATTAAATTTCTTAAAATTTTTTTCTTTGAATTTAATATTTTGAAAAAACTCTAAATCTATTTTTTTATGGCCTTTAAATCATTTTGATTTGCTTATATTACATTGCCTCAATATATCTCATTTCAATTTTAAAATATATTTACATAATATTAAAATAAAACTTTAATTACATTTATACTTACTAAATTTGGTAATTTATGATAATTGAAGACTTGGTTTGCTCAAGATGAATTAAATGTAGTTGGAATCATGTTGATGAGTCCTATCCAATTAAAAATACATTTTAATATTTTTAAATATTTTGATCTTTTTTTATTTTTTTATGACAGTTGGCTACACAATCTCCTTTCTATCCTGAAAATTAACTTTTTAATAAAATTTAACTTATTTAATCAATGTTTTCCACTTTATTTGGTTATAACACTATATAAATCTAAATTTCATCTTATGAAACAAATATATAACTTTGATTCAATTATATGCTTCAATTTAAAATTTTAAATTATTTTATTTTTTAATAACATTATCATTTTTCGTAAGAAATTTAAAATCATACTTAATTTTATGGCCAAGGATGTTACTCTAGATAATTTTAATATCTTGTAATATTAATTTTTCATACAATTTAACCTATTTAATAAAAAGTTCACTTTTGTTTTTTTAAGGGAACTCAAATTTAGCTCTATTGTGACCTCCACATCATCTTTATTTGATTATATGACATAGCTTCAATTTATGTCATATATGATATATTATATATTCACATTATGATTAAAATAATCATTTATTACTATTTATGTTGATCAACCCTTGTAATTGAAAGTAATTCAAAACATGGATCTGATCGAGATGAAATAATCATCATTTGAGTCACCTTGGGAATCTCTATCAAAATAAATATTCAATTGTAATGTTTTAATTAATTTATTTTGTATGTTTTTCTTATTTATTATGTGTTATTTTGATTTTTATCTAATTTGACTATCAAAGAACTTACTCTAGCTCTCTTTAGTATCTTGGAATGCACTATTCCTATACAATTTGTTTAATTGAATCAATTTTTTTATTTAAATTTTGGTATATTGTTGTGTAACTCTAAAACCCTTACTATGAGACATTTAAATTTGTTTGAATTAGTTTTTTTACATTACTTCAATTAATCTCATTTTAGCACTAATATATATTTATATAATATTAAAACAAAAGCATATTAGTATTTGGGTTTATTTATTGTAGTGATTCATAATAATTTCCATTAACATAAAATCAAGATGAAACAAATATTGTTGGACTCACCTCAACCAGCTATATTCATTTTTAAATTTTTAAACTTTTATTTTTTTGGCTCGGGCACTCTTAATGAGTTACTTTAATTTATACCAGATTTAATGATAGAGGATTTTTCACTCAATGACCTTGGTACATTGGAATTCCTATCACCAAAAATTTTCCTCATTTTTCATGATCTTTTGACTTAATTTGGATATATTAAAATGAAACTCAAATTTGCTCTTATGGGATATTTTCATCACTTCGTTTATGTTATATTACATCACTTAATAATATCTCATTTTAATTTTATTATACATTTAGTTAATATTTGAATAATAATTTTTCATTATTTTTTGTTATTTAACTTTTTAGTTTGTAGTAACTCCAAAAAAGATCCACTTCAAAAAAAACAAAATTCTATGCACTTATTTAGATTGGGTTGGCATAATTGAATATTCATTTTTAAATTTTAAATATTTTTATTTTTCATAGCTTTGGAAGACTCTATAGTTTTTTTTATTTGTACCTATTTGTATGGTCTAAGATGTTAGTATGTACTATTTAGTATCTTGTAATAATATTTATTTATAAATATTATCTGATATATTCTAATTTTTTGTTTTGAATTATTTATATTTCTATTTAACTCTAGCTCACATCACGTGTGACTTCTCATACGACCTTCTTATCACATTGAAACTTTAATATATATTCACTTAATGCTAAAAAAATCAGTAATTATTTTTTATAATTCTTTACTTTTGTATTTGATAATAATTGAAAACAAGGTCTGATTGACATGAAAGGAACATCATTGGACCATTCTTAAGGAAGACTATCTAATTAAATATTCATTTTTAAAATTGCATGTAGTTTATTCTTTTTGTTTTGGCATACCTTACAAGTTATTTTAACTCATCAGATTTAACTATCAAGAACATTACTCTAGATTCCCTAGTGTCATGGAATGCTACTTTCTTATGCAATTTATCTTATATCTTCAACTTTTGAACTTTGATTTGGTTTTATTATATTGTAAGTCATAAATGCATGTCATGTAGCATATACATCACTTTGATTTGGATATATAACATTGCTTCAATTTATCTTTTTTAGGCTTACTTTTGTAATTTACGACAATTTCAAACAATGTGTGATAAAAAAGACAATGGCTGTTAGTCTTGTTTTGACAAGATCTATGCAATTAAAATTTAATTAAATATTTTAATTTCTATTATTTTGTTATAGTTTATGAGTTTTTAGGGTTAAAAGTTGTTATGATATCAATGATGTTAGACTCAATCTCCTTTGTATCATGGAATGTCACAACTCTAAAATTTTATCTAATTTCTTCCAAGTTTTTACTTTGATTTCATTACATTACTAAGAAACTCTAACACTTCTCTTGTGTGACATTTATCTCACTTGTATTAAGTTAAATTATGTTACTTCAATTTATGACATCTTAATTTTAATATATATTTTGTAAGATATTAAAGTAACATTTTTTATTATTTCCTTTTAATTTGTTAATTCATAATAATTCTAAATGAGGCCCAACGGAGACAAATCAAACGTTATTTTACCAATCTTGATGAGCCATATCAAATCAAGTATTCATTTCTGTATTTTTCTAATTATTATTTTCTTGTGTTTTTTGGCATGCCTTAAAGAAATTTTTGATTTGCATGTCATTTGAAGGTTGAGAATGTTGCATTTCATCTCCATTGTATCAAGAACTATAGCTTTCTTAGCCAATTTATCTCATATCTTCAAATTCCTTGCCTTGATTTAATTATATTACTATGAAACATGAAATATATTTGACTATAGCAATTACATTGCCTTGAGTTTATAACATAGCATTCCTTTAATTTATACATCTCAATTTTAAAATATATTTACATAACATTTAAATAATAATTTTTTATTATTTGTTCCTATTTAATATTATAATTCACAATAATTCAAAATTAAGTTTGATTAGTAAAAAACCAAATGTCATTGGACTAATCTCCACGACCTATATCTGACATGAACTTCATTTCTCCTTTTTATGTTGTTTTTTTCACACATTATACACTATTTGTTTCATACTCCATTTAATGATTAAAGATGTCAACTCGATCTCCTTAGTTTGCTAGATTGTAACTTTCTCGTATAATGTTTCAAATTTTATCAGTAATCTTGATTTGATTTGATTATGTTACGTTACTTCAATTTATATCATTTCAATTTTAGGATACATTTACTTATAATTAAAATAATATTTTTCCTTATTTAAGCTTATTTAACTGGAAAAACAAAGTTGTTGTATTTTAATAAGAGGTTTAATTAAAACTAAAGAGCCATAATTAAACATGTGTTGATGGGTTATAAATAATTAAATAATCATTTTTATATTTGTAAACATTTTATTTCCTAATATTTTGTCATGTTATTGGAGACATTTTCATTCATAACTTACTTATTAATAGAGAATGTTACACTTAGTTTTCTTAATTTAATGGCAATTACCTTATAGAATTTATCTAATTTTTAGAAAAGTTCCACTTTGATTTTGTTATATTAATATGAAATTGTATATATACTCCCGTCTGAACTTTACATCAATTTTACATGGTTATATTATATTGCTTCAACTTATCTCATTTAAGATATAATAAATATTTATTTCATGTTAACATATAAATTATTTATTATTTATACTTGTTTATTATGGCAATACATAGTAATTCCTTAAGAAGATTGATTTAAACTAAGTAAACATTATTGGACTCATCCATATGAGCCTTACCCAGCTAAATTTTATCTTTAGATTTTTGAATATTTTATATTTTATGGATCTGAAACACTTTACAAGTCATTTTGAGTCTTACTGACTTAACGATTGAGGAAGTTATACATGATCCTTTATCTTTGATTTGGTTTTATGACATTTCTTCCTTTATGACATTTTGATTTTGTTGTATTAGATTTTTCAACAATTGGATTTGGCCTTTACAACATTTTCATGTTCTTCACGTGTCATTTTTTTCTTTCCTTATTTCATGATAAATGATGTTACACTTGATCCTCTTTATTTCAATTAATACAACATTTGAATATAATTTATCTCACATCTTGAAAATTTTTGCATTACTTTTCTAATTTTACCATTTAACTCTACATCTTCCCTTAGGTGTCGTTTGGGTCATCTCGATTTGGTTAAATTATATGATATCAAGTTCTCTATTTCATACTTTAATATACACTTATTGAATAAAAAATAATAATTTATCATTATTTAAGCTTATTTACTTCCTTAATTCTTAAAAATTTTGAACAAGTTCTAATATGGTTAAAACAAGTGTCATTAGTCTCATCTTGATGTGTTCATTAAGGTTAAGCTTTTATTTCATGTTTAGATAATATATTTTCTAGTGCATTGGTGCCATCCATGGGACATTTCAAATCTTATTTGAATTAATGATTGAGGGTGTTATGATCAATTTCCTCTAAATCTTAAAGTGTAACTTTCCTATAACATTTTAATATTTCATAAAATTTTTTGGTTTCATTTTGTTGTAATGATATGTAACTAAAAATCACTTCTTTAATAATTATATTAATATAGTAATTTCAATTTTCTGATGTGATTTATTTAATTTAATTTTTCATATGCATATATATTTATTTAATAATAAGATAATATTATATTAAAATTTGTTCTTATTTACTTCAATAAATCATTGTAGCTCTAAAGGTGGTTTGATAGAGACAAAGAAAACGTTGTTTGAGTTGTGTTGACGAACCCTATCTATTAAATATTTACTTCAACGTTCTAAATTTTATTTTATGGAGGTTTTGGCTTGATTTATGAAATATTATTATTTGTAAATCATTTGATGATCGAGGATGTGGCAGTCAATGTCCTCAATACAATGGAATGCAATCTTCACTTAAAATTTATCTAATTTTGTGAACTTTTTTGCATTGACTTTGTTATTTTAATATCCAACTCTACATCTATTCTCCTGTGACTTTTTCATCATCAATATTTGGTTATATTAGTTTGCTTCAATTTATTTCTTTTCAACATTAACTTATATTTATTCAATATTATAATAACTATTTAATATTTTCTACTTACAATTTTTTTGCAATTTGTAAATGTTCAAAACATGGTCCAAACAAAACGAAGCAAATGTCGTCAAACTCATCTCTATGACATCTATCCAATTTCATTTTCATGCCTTTATAATGAAATATTTAATTTTCTAAGATTCCAATATTTTTGCGAGAAATTATGAACCATGCCTAATTTGGTGATTGTGGTTTCACCTAATCACCATAGTATCATGCAATGCAATAATTGCCTATAATTTATCTTATATATTCTATTTTTTTCGTTTATTTTATTGTGTAATTATGTTACTCTAAATCTCCTCCCTAATGACTTTTACTTTGCTTTGGCTTGGTTATATTGTATTACTTCAATTTACCTCATGTTAGACTTAATATGTATTTACTTCAAATTTAAAAAATATTTTTTATTAATTATTGTTATATACTATTATAATTCATAGTAATTCCAAATGAGATTTGATCAGGGCAAAATGAACATTATAAAACTGATATAAACTTGCAAAATTAAATTAAATATTAATTGTTATATGCTTTAAATCTCTTCTTCTGCTACTATTATATCACCTTTGTTGGCTTGTATTACATTGACTCAACTTATCTCATGCCGTCTTTCATATATGTTTATTAAATTTATTATAATACTTTATTGATAGTTATGTTGATTCTTCATGCAATTCACATTAATTCAAATGAAATGTAATGAAGATGAAAAAGATTTCATTACATTTTCCATGACACTCTATTGAATTAAATATTCTATTGTATATTTTAAAATATTATATTTTCTAAAGTTTTGGAATGCTTTAGGAGATATTTTGATTAATAAAAAATTTGATAAATGAGAATGTTACACTCAATCACTTTTTCATAGAATTATTCTTTCAAAAAATTCTTTTACAATTTCATCAAATATTTAGCTTTGATTGGCTTTATAGTATGAAACTCTAAATCTTCTATAATGTGACTTTTATATTATATTAATTTGGTTTTATTGTATAGCTTTAATTTGGTTTTATTTTATAGCTTTATATTAATTTGAAAATGAGGTTTTATTGACATTAAACAATAATCATTAGAAATATCTCAATGAACTCTATCTAACTAAACCTTTTTTTCTATTTTTAAATATTTTCTTCTCGAAAAGTTTAGAACATTTTGTGAGCCATTTTTTGGTACCTCATTTGCTGCTTAGGCATAATATGGTTGATCTCCTATGCATCTTGAATTGTAGCTTTTCTTATAATTTATCTATTTTCTTGAAATTTTTCTTTTGATTTGTTTAAATTATAAAATAACCCTAAATCTCCTCTCCTATCATATTTGAATTATATTTAATAAGTTTTATTATATTATAACAATTTTTTCATTACACATTTTGACATATACTTTCTTAATATTAAAAAAATATTTTGTTATTTTTGTGCTTATATTGTAATTGGAAATAATTTTAAATGTGGTCTGATCATGAAAAAGAAAACATTATTAAGAAAGTCTCATTGAGCTCTATCTAACTAAATATTTATTTTTTATTTTTTGAATATTTCATATCTAATTATTTTGGGATTTTTTATGAGTTATTTTCATTCATATGAATATTGACAGTTGTGGATATTACACTTGAACTTTTTTTGTAATAAAACATTTTTATTCATTTTATTTCATTTATTTAAATCCTTTGCTTTGATTCGGAAATATTACTACACCACTCTAAATCTTCTCTATATGATTTTTACAATTCGTTGATTTAGTTGTTTTGAAGTGTTTTAATTTATTTTATTTAGTTTTAATATATATAAACTTAATATTGAACTACTAATGTTTTATTTTATTTATGTTTACTTATATTTATAATTAATAGTAATTCTAAATGATGTCTAATCGAGATGAAACATAAGTCCCTAAAGTCATCTAAATGAGTACTATCAAACTAAACATTCATGTATAATTTTTTTATTATTCTTCCCTTTGTTTTGCCATATTTTACAAAACCTCTTTATTCATAAATGATTTTGGGAATGTAGATGTTAAACTCATTATCCTTAGTATATTAAAATGGTACTTTTTCAAAAAGTTCATGATTTTTTTCAAAATCTTTTTCCTTAATTTTGTAATAAACTATAAAGTAGGATTTGATTATAATAATATTTTCATACATTTCAATCAAAATTTAATATATTTTTTCCTAAATCAGAAATAATAAATTAGTATATTTATAGTTATTTATTTTTTAATTCATTATAATTTTAAATGATGTCTAATCAACATGACACAAACATTATTATGATATATTTCAATCAAAATTTAATATATGTTCTCTTAAATTAGAAATAATAAATTATTATTTTTATAGTTATTTATTTTTCAAAATTCATTATAATTTTAAATGATGTCTAATCAACACGACACAAACATTATTAGAGTCATCACGATGAGCTCAATATATTTAATTGTTCATTTTTACGATTTAATTATTTTATTTCATGTAATTTTGGATTTTTTCTTATTTAATTTATTTTGTATCTGATTTGATGATAGAGGATGTTAACGTAATCACCTTAATATTGTGGAACATAAAATTCTCATTCAATTTATCTTATTTCTTTATATGCTTCACTTTTATTTTAGTATTTTACTAAGTAACTTAGTATCTCCTTCCATTTCAAAATTATGTAACAATGATTTTGTTGGATTTTTTATTTTTTTGTTTATTTTATTCTATATTTAATATATATTTACTTGATATTTAAACAATAGTTGTTATTACTTTTGTATATTTTAGTTTGCAATATAAATAATTGAAAATGAGGATTTATTGAGTTAAAACATGTCCTTGGACTCATTTGAGCAAGTAATATCTAATTAAGTATTGATACCAGTTTTTAAAATAATTATTTTGTATGTATTTAGCATGATTTGTTACAAATGTTATTTTCTTCTTGATTTGATAATAATGTAGGATATTATATTCGATCATTTTATGATCTTATAATGTAATTTTCTCATATAATTTACTTGATTTCTTAATTTTTGTTAGTTATATTACAATGTAACTATACATCCCTTCTCATATGCCACCTAGATCATTTTATTTTGTTATATTATATTGCTTTAATCCATCTCATCGTAGTTTTAATATATACTTAATATTAAGATATTTTTTATTGATGTTTAATTAATTTGGTAATTGAAAGTTATTCTAAACAAGGTCCAATCAAGAGTAAACAAATGTTGTTGGTCCCTTCCTGACAAGTCTTATCTAATTAAATATTCATTTTTTTCATTTTTAAATATTTTATTAAATAAAGCTTCGGCACACTTCGTGAGAAATATTGATTCATTCCTAATCTAGTTATTTAGGAGGTTGTAGTCATCATCTCCTTAATATCTTTAATTACAACTTTTCTATGCAGTTTATCTCATTTGTTTGATTTTTTTACTTTTATTAGGTTATTTTATTTTTATGTGAACAGCTATTCTTGTGTGATATCTACATCTTTTTTGTTTAGTTGTTTTATATTTCTTCAATTTATCTTATCTAAAAATAATATATTTCTTTATTATTAACAAAAAATATTTTGTTATTTTAGCTCGATTATTTTGGTGCTTTGTAGCAATTTGATCCGACGTACAATGGATATAAAACAAATGTCATTGGACACTTCTCCAAGACTTTCATAAATTTAAATAATCTATTCTATATTTTTAAATACTTTCTTTTTTTGGTGGTTTGTATGACTTACAAGGCATTTTTTAATACCTAATTTGATTATCATGGATCTTGTGCTCAATGTACTTTGTATCTACCAAGGTAAATTAGTTATTACAATTTAATTCCATGTCTCCTCTCATAGGACTTCTACATTGCTTTGATCTGACTATAGCGTACTGCTTCAACTCAATTAATTTCAGCTTCATTATTCATAATATTAAAAACTAATTTTTTTGTTACATATGATTTTTTAATTTAGTAATTCATAGCAATGCAATATCATTTTTCATCTAGATTAAACAATTAGCTATTAAACATGCATTGATGAGCTCTTTCCTTTTAAATATTTATTTTTTAATATTTGTTTATTTTTTTATTTTCAATGATTTTGTAAATTTCACAAGACACTTTAATTCATACTTGATTTTGTGATTGAAGATTTGCACTACATCTCTTTAGTAATTATGAATTCAACTTTTCCCATAAAAATTATCTCTTTTGTTGAAATATTTTTCTTTTATTTGATCATATTACTATGCAGGTCTGACTCCTCCCACGTAACTTTTACAAAACTTTAAATTGGTCATATTATATTGCTTCCATTTATACCATTTTATATTTAATATATTTTTACTTAATATTAAAATATTTTTTATTATTAAAGTCTTTTAAATTTGCGAATTAGTAGTAAATGGAAAAGTTGTCTAATTAAAATGAAGCAAATATTGTTCGACATTCTTTCAGAGATCTCTTAAACTAAGTATTAATTTTTATATTTTAAAAAAATATTTATTTTTTGCAAGGTTTTAGTTAAGGTTTTACTAGTCATTTTTTGGCAATCAAGGAGATAAAGCATGATCTTCTTAGTATGTTATAATTCAACTTTCCTCAAAACTTTATCTAATTTTATTAAATATTTTTCTCTGATTTGGTTCTCTAACTAGAAATTATAACTATTTTTTCATGTAACCCTTACATCAATTTGATTTTGTTTTCTTACATTAATAGTTTATTATTCTTTATACTTCTTTTACTTTTCTTTTCATGCAAATTATAAATGAGGTTTAATGAAGCTGAAAAAAACTTCATCAGACTCATCACTATGAAATATATTACACTAATCACACGTGCATGCATAAACCCACACATGCACACACACACACACGCATAGACAAATAAACACATACACAAGCACATGAACACATACACACACACTCACATGCACACACACGTGTCTACACACATATACACACACACACACACACACATATACACATGCACACGAACATGCTCACGCACGTACACAAACACACACACATGTATGTACACATGTACGTACATGCGCACATGTGCACACACCTACACACATGCATAAATAAAGATACATGTGTAGACAATACAAAACAAATGCTAGCACTGCACACACACACACACAAATATAAACATGTATGTGCATATGTTGTCATGCACAAAAATATATACACATGTACACACACATGCATACACACATGCATGCACACCTGCACATGCACACACATGCAAATGCATGCTTGCACAAATGCACATGCACACACACAAACCCATCCACACACATATACATTCGCACAAGCATGCTTGCAAGCATGCATGATTGGCATGCATGTACATCTACACACACATGTACACATAACACACACACACATGCACATGAACATTCAAACACACTTACATATATATATGGACAAATATGCATAGCTTCAATTTACCTCTTTTAGACTTCAATATTTATGAACTCAAAGTTAAAATAAAACAATACTAATCTTTATGTTTATTTATTTTTGTAATTATTAATTATTTCGAATAGGGTCTTCCAAAGAAAAACAAAGCTTTGTTGGGCTATACTCATAGACCTCATTCTACATAAATATTTGCTTTTATGTTTTAAAATAATTTTTTTTCAGTTTTTGAACACTTTACGAGACATAACGATTCTTGCTTGATTTAAAGATCAAGGATGCCACTCTCAATTTGCTTAGTATCTTGTAATGCAACTTTGTGTTATAATTTTTTTCTTTTCTTCAAAGTTCTTTGATTGATTTAGTTACATAAATATGAATCTCTAATTCTCATCTCATGTGATCGTTACATCGCTTTGATTTGGCTTTAATATATTACTTGAGTGCGATTAATTTTAAATTTGATATATATTAAGTTAACATTAAAGTCATAATTTATTATTATTTATTCTTATTTAATTTAGTAATTTATAGCAGTACCAAATGATGTGTGGTGGATGTGAAACAATCTTTGTTGGATTCATGTAAATGACTTCCATAAAATTAAATATTAGTTTCTACTTTTTTAAATATTTTTTTTGGGATTTTATGAATTTTATAAGGCATTTTATTTTGTCTTTGATTTGATCACCAAGAAAATTACACTCAATTTTCTAAATAATTTTGAATGCATCTATCTCAAATACTTTATCTTATTTCAATAAATTTTTATTTTGAGTTTATTATATTACTATGAAACCCTTAATCTTGTTAAGTCTGATGTTTACATCATTTTGATTTGTCTATATATCTTTGCCTCAACTTATCACACTTTAATTTCATGAAAGATTTATTTAATATTTTAATAATAATTAATCATTTATTTGTTAATTTGTCAAAATAACAAATGAGATGCAATCAAGATGAAAAATGTGTCAATGGACTCCTCTCAATGAGATCCACATAAATCATTATTAATTTAAACATTTATAAATATTTTATTTTTAGGAGTTTTTCATGCTTCAATGACATGTTAATTCATACATATTTTGATAGTAAAGAATATTACACTCAATCTCGTTAGGAATAAGGAATGCACCTTAATCAATTTGCCTCATTTAATCTAATGTTTAGTTTTGACTTGTTTTTAATTAAATGAAATATAAATTCTTGTCTCATGTGTCCTTTACATTACATTGACTTGGTTTCATTTCATTACTTAACTTTATCTTGTTTTTTATTTAGTATATATTTACTTAATATTTATATAATAATTTATTATTATTTAACTTTATTTCTTCTTAACTAATAGTACATCAAGATGAGGTCCAATTGAGGTGAAACAAAAGTTGTTAGAAACATCTTGAAGAGTTTGTAAAAGTTGATTTTTAGTTTTTAAATAAAATACGTTTTTAAGATTTGGCAGGTGTTATAAGGTTATTATTTGCTGTTAATTTGATGATCAAGAATGATCTCCTCAGTATCTTTTTGGATTACAGCTTTGTCATATAATTTATTTCTTCTTTTCAAATGTTTTCTTTGATTTCTTCATATTGCTATGTACCTCTTCATCTTTTCTCATGTTATCTTTACATTATTAGATTTTTTTATATCTATTTTTGAAATTTTTTTTATTTAAAAATTAATATATATTTCCTTAACAATAAGACACTAAATCATTATTAATTAAAATTATTTACTGTTACAATTCATAAAAAATTTTTAAAAAAAATGATCAAAATTAAAAAATTTTAAAAGTTTTATTTTCAAGGATTTTGGTACATGTTTTGAGACATTTTGATTCATACCTAATTCAACTATAGAGTATGTTAAATTTTATGTTTTTAGTATCTTAATATAAAATATTCTCAAGCATTTAATGTAATTTCTTTAAACTGTTTGTCCAATTTTGTTGTATTACTAAATAAGTGAAAATCTCATATGATGTGATCATTTCATTACTTTTAACATTTTTACGTTACATTGTTTCAAATAATCTAACTTTAGCTTTAATATATATATATTTACCTATTATTAAATAATTTATTTATTTATTTCATATTTTCTTTGGTAATAAATAATAATTCGACATGATGACTGATTCAGATGACACAAATGTCATGTGAGTGGTCACGAAGAGCTATATCGAATCGAATATTAATTTCTATATATTTAAAAACTTTATCATAAAAAAGGTCACCCTTTTTTAGGAATTTTTATTCACGTCTTATTTGATGTTTAAGGATGTTATACTAATTTTTCTCTCATTTGACCTTTACATTGCATTGACTTTGTTTAACAACAATGCTTGAACTTATCTTATTTCAACTTTGATAAATACACTTAAAATTAAAATAATTGTTAACTATTATTTTTTTGTTCTTAATTAATAATAATTCCAAATGAGGTCTACTAAGGACAAAATAAATATTTGTTGGGCTTACCATGATGAGCACTATAAAATTACATATTTATTTTTTTATTTTTATTTTTTTAAGTTTTTATTAATTTGGTACATTTTGGAAAACATTCTAATTCAAGCTTCTTTTGATGATTGAGATATGTTACACTTGAATGCCTTAGTATCTGTAAATGCAACATTCCCATAAAATTTATTTAATTTTGACAAATATTACTTGTAGCTCGAAATCTTCTATCATGTGTTGTTCACATTACTTTTATTTGGTTGTATTAATTTATTTCAATTTATCTTATTTAAGCTCTAATATATATATATATATATATATATATATATATATATATATATATATATATATATATATATATTTATATATATATATTAAACGAATATTTTATTTATATTTGGCTTTATCTATCTTTGTAATTCATTGTAATTATAAACAAGGACTGGCTTCACTAGATGTTTTTGATTAGCACCAAATTTGAGCATTGAGCATGTTACATCCGATAACCTTATACATGGAATGCAACTTTGTTGTACGTCTTTTCCCATATTTTCAATTTTTTCACTTTGATTTTGTTACATCAGTATAGAACTTTAAATGCTTCTTCATGTGACCTTTGCTTTACTTTGACTTGGTTTTGGTATACTTCATCAATTTATCTCATTTCAACTTTAATATATATATATTTAGTTAACTTTAAAATAATAAACAATTACTCCTTATACAAATTTTATATATAAATTTACAAAAATTCAAATAATATCCAATATTGTTGAAATCAATATGGTTTGACTTTTCTCAATTAGCTCTAAGAAATAAAATATTTTTTAAATGTTTTCAAATATTTTTTTATAGGGATTTGACATGCTTTTCGAGAATTTTCATTCATGCCATATTTGATAGTCGATGGTGTTACACTTCATATCCTTAGTGTCTTTAAATGCAGACTTATTTTATATTTATTTCTTTTTCAAAATTTTTTCATAGATTTGATTTGGTTAATATGTAACTCTAAATCTCCTGTTGTGTGATAAGTACATAACTTTGATTTGATTTTATTATATTCCTTATAGGTTATCACAGTTTTAGCTTTAAAATCTAGTTACATTTTATTTAAATAATAACTTCTTATTCTTAATGCTTATAATTATTGATAATTTCTAGTTTTTCTCAACCAGATTTGATCATGATAAAGGACCTAACATTGGACTCATCTTGATTATTTTTATCTAATTAAATATTTTTTTCTATAGTTCAACAAACTTTTCATAATACTTATGTGTACTTTATGAGACATTTTGAATTTTACCTTATTTGATGATTGAGGGGTTACAATCAACATCCTCATTTTCTTGGTATGCAATTCTCATATAGTTTATATAATTTCCTCAATTTTTGTTACCCTTTTGATTTTGCTACAGTGGAATAATTATTCTCCTCTAGTATGACCATTACATTGTTGTTATTTTGTTATATTATAAAGTATTAATCAATCTTGTTTGACCCTGAACATATATTAACTTAATAATAAAATAATAATTTTTCATTATTTTTGTTCATTTACTTTTATGATTCATATTTATTTCAAAAGAGGCATGAGTGAAACGAAATGAACATTATTAGACCCATCTCAATGATGTCAACCTAATTTAATATTCAATTTTAGTCTTTGAAATATTTTATTTCTAGGGTTTTGAAATGCTTTTTGAGATATTTTGATTCATACATGATGTGATTATTAAGAAAGTTTCACTCATTTTTGTTATTATGTTTTAACACAAAATTCAAATATAATTCATCAAATTTCTCCAAATTATTTTTTTATTTGTTTATATTACTATGAACACTTATTCTCTTCTAGTTTAACCTTTACATCACTATGAATTTATTTGATTACATTACTTCAAGTTATCTCATTTTAGTTTTGATATACGTTTGCTTAATACTAGAACAAAATAAATTACTGTTTAAGCTTATTTACATAATAATTCATTGTAATTCAAAATGAGGTTATGTAAAGATCATAAGGGACATCTTAGACCATCACAATGAACTCTACTCACTTTAATATTCATTCTTTATTTTTAGTTTTATAATTTTATAGGGGTTTGGCAATTTTGCAAGACGTTTGGGCTTGTACCTAATTTTACAATCCAAGACATTACACTTGATCTCCTCATTATCTTCGGATGCAAATTTGTCATATAATTTATTTATTATTTATAAAGTTTTCCATTTGATATAGTTATAGTATTATGTTAGTCTAAATCTTCTCTCGTGCGACATTTACATCACTATAATTTTATTATACAATTTTGATTTTGTTTATCTTAGTTCGCATTTAATATATATTTATTCAATATTAAAAAGTTATGATTGTTTATTATTATTTATTATGTGATTTATAATTGTTCCAAAAGAGGTTTGATAGAGAAGAAAAAATTTAGTTAGACTCATCTCGATGATCATTAGCCAAAATAAACATTTTTACATTTTTAAATATTATTTTATTTAATTATTACTCGTTCTATGAGACATTTAAATTCAAGGTAGCAATGATGAAAGGGTGAATAAGAAGGGAATGAATTTAGTAGGAGGAGACTTAGTGTGATACAAAGAAACTAAGAGACTATGAAAGACAAAGATAGAAGGAAGAACTATGAGGGATAGTCTTATATAGAGAAAAGAAAGGAAGATGAGATGAAGAGAAGAGATAGATGGGGACTAAGTTACAAATGGGAAAAATTAGGGAGGCAAAGAGTAATAAATAGTTCAGTGATGAAAATGAAGTAGGCAGGGTTGATTTTGTGGTTAAAGAAAGAGACTAGAGAGAGAAAGTATGAGATCAAGAAAAGATAAAAGTCATAATGGTCATAAATAGAATTGTTAGAGCATTAAGGGAATAAGGAGATGACAAAGATAGTAAGGGTGAGAGAGAAGTTAGAGGCAGCATTGGAATAACTTATAAAAATATAAGAGAAGAGGGAGATGAAGTGTCTAAATGTCTAAAAGATTTAGAGATATGGCTAAAGAAATGGAGAGTGAAAGAATAAGAGTGGTAAAGGGGGAAAGGATTTAAGTTAATGATAAAAACAAAGCATGAATGTGAAGGGATAATAAAGGTGAGAAAACAAAGCAAAGGACAGATAAGAGAGAAAATTAGAGGGTGAAGAGAGTAAAGAAATGAGTGAGAGCATATAAATGATGGAAGAGAAGCTAGAAAGGGAGATTTATGGGATAGAAAGTGGGAAAGAGAATGGAGAGGAATAAAAAGAGTTATATAGAGATCGAGTCATAGCGACAAAGAAATATAAAATGTGAGAGGGTTTCATAAATGTTTAGAAGGCATGGAGAGGTTAAAAAAGATGAAGAAATACAAAAAGTACACCTAAGCATCACAAAAGGGATAATGGAAAGATAACATTAGAGTGACAGAGTAGGAATGAGGAGAGAGAAGTTAAGTGGAGGAGGATGAGAGATACATAAGATGGAAGAGGGAAATATCAGAAAATGAAAAGGTTGTGTCAAAAAAATATGGTTGTGATAGAGATGGGAAATATATAGATATAGAAACCACAATTAAGAGTTAACAAAGTGGGAAACCAAGTAATTGCAAAAGTCAATTGTGACAGATGGGGACATAGAACGAACAAAGTCATAAAAAGTGGGAGAAATCGTGATAAAAATATAGAAATGATCAAAAGTGAAGATAGAGGGAGATGTTGAGCAAGAGACAATAAGAAAGGGCTAAATGTAGTTAAGAGATTATGTGCAAGAAAATAGTGGTGCAGAATAAAGTGAGATATAGCAGAGTAAGAAAACTTAAGTGAATAAGGGGAATGTTTAGAAGGGTGAGAGCAAGAGATTGCATTGTAAGAGAGAGTGAACAACCATAGAGAAGGAAAGTAAAAATTAATAAATTAGTTTAACATTAGGGAGGACAAAAATTATGTAGAAAGACATAAAAAGATATAAAGAGACGTGGTATAGCACATACTACAAGAGACTTAGAAATCGATAGAAAGACATGAACTCGTTCACAATGAGAGATACATAGAATAGTGAGATGAGGAACAAAGAGTAAGACAATTATGAAATATTATCATTTATTAGATGAGGGAAAAATTTTATTATTTTCTTTTGAAATTCCCTTGAAGAATTTTAATGCAATATAATTAAAATTTATCTGATTAACTATTTTAATTATTTTATAATAAAATCACTAATTTATTTTTTTTTATTAATTAATATTGTATTATTTACTGTAATAAAAACTCATTAGACATAGTTTTTCCATTTGGATCTTATGTGCTTAGTAGTTATCTATGTAACTAATTCTTAATTCTGATAATGAAAATGAAGAATAATAAATAATTGCTAAGAGTAGTTTAAGTGTAAGAATAATAAATACTTTGCACTAATATTTTTTATAAAATATATTAGGAATTTGTTTCCTATAATTATTGATAATAATTACAATAATTCATTGTTATACGTATAATGATTGGTTATAAAGAAAACACTTGTAATTATAATTACAAAATAAATGTCCATATTAGTATTCTATTTTCCTTGATTAATTAGTAAATTCCTTATGTGCTATAATTTAGTGATAATTGATTGATTAATATGATAAATAACATTTTTTAGATATTCATTATTTTAAGGTTCTTTATTATTGTTATGATAATGTTGAAAAGCATTGTTAGCTAACTATTACAACTTAGTAATAACTATAAATTCATAAATAATTACTTTTCGTAAATACTTTTTAAAACTATTACATAATTCCTTTTATATTATTAAGTTTTTTGTAGTAATAATTGATTAGATTAGAGGGATAAATAATAATTATTAAATTGAAATGTGATTAAAAGTAATAACGCAATTGAACATTATCTTAATTTTCGAAATTATTGAGAATAATGCTCTAAATCAATCTTATAAGCTAATAAATTTTACTAATAGCTAACAAAACTAAAGAAAGAATATTTTGAAAAAATCATATTATTCCTTTAAAAAGATTTGATTAATAGAAATAAACAAAGAGTATGGCTCAATCATTAATACCAGAAAGCAAGAAATAATAAGAATTTGATAAAGAATTAGAGGAATAGAAGAAAAAAGGCAAGGAATTTGTTGATGACAAAACAATAAAAACAAATTATGTGTTGGAATTACAAAAGTAAGAAGAACAACAACATATTTATATTATTTAATAATAGAATATATTATCAAAAAGTTTTATTTTATTAAGAAAATATTTTATATTATTTTTCTATATAAACTTATTAACTAATATTTTAAATGAGTAATACATTTTTAGTTTTTATATGAATTGTAAAATAATTTGTATTACTAATTATTAAAATTCAAAATAATAATATAATAAAAATTATTATTATTAGAATATTTTATTTTATTTATTTTATTTTTTATTTAATAATATATCTAATATTTATTATAATCATAAATATAATAAATAGCAGAAATATTTCATAATTAAAAATATTATTATTATGGAAAATAATAATTTCGAATAATTTGCTACATATAACAAGCATAAGATTTTAACAAAAGTTTTAATTTTTTTGTACTTCATTTAATGATTATGTTACACTCAATCTTATTTGTGTGTTGGAACATAACCTTTCAGTATAATTTATCTTATTTTTTTTTCATATGTTTTAGTTTAATTTGGATAATTACTATGTAATACTAAATCTCCTCTCTTGTAACATTTATTTCACTTTAATTTAGTTATATTACATTACTTTAATTTATGTTATTTATGTTTTAAAATATATTTTATAAAAAATTAAATAACAAATTTTCATTTTTTAAGAATATCTATTTTTATAATTCATAGTTGTTTCACAAGATGTTTAATAGAGATAAAATAAATTCTATTAAAATCTTTTTAATGAGCTCTTTCTAATTAAATATTAATTTTTGATTTTTCAAAGTTTTTTTCAAGTATTTTAAAATTATTTAGGAGTGATTTTGATTTGAACATAATAAGATGATGGAAAATATTATACTCAATCTTCTTAGCATTTTGGAATGCAACTTTTCTATAGGATTTATCATATTTTATTAAATTTCTTTTCTTTGATTGAGTTATATTACTATTTTACTCTATTCTTTTTTTTTAGTATGTCCTTCACATAAATTTTATTTCATTAATCATATTACTTCAATTTACATAATTTATTCAATAATTTATATTAGCATAATATTGAAATAAGAATTTATTACTATTAAATTTTAATCATTTAAGCAATTCAGAATAACTTGAAACACGCTCTAGTCAAGATTAAACAAACATCGATGGACTCATTTTATGAGTTCTTTTTAATTAAATATTCAGTTTTATATTTCTAAATATTTTATTTTTTAAAGTCTTTGAAAGAATTACATGATATTTTTATTTTTACCTTATCACATGATAGCAAAAGTTATGCTTGATCTATTTATTATCTTGTAACACAATTTCATAATATAATTCATATCCTTTATTTAAAAGCTTTACCTTTTATTGCTTACATTACTATGACACTCTCATTCCCTTATCGTATGACCTCCACATTATTTTTATTTAGTAATACTACACTACTTTAATTAGTCTTATTTTAGATTTATTATATATTTCCAATTGTTTAAAATAACTTGTTATTATTATTATTACTTATTTAAGTTTGTATTTACTAGAAGTTACAAAAAGGCCTAATGGACATTAAAAAACATCGTTGTACTCATTTGAATGAGCACTACAAATTTAAAAATAATTTTTTATGTATTAGATCTCTTATTTTCAAAGCATTAAAATTAAACTTTCATAATTGGAATTTTCATGGGGCAAAAGGGAGAGATTTAAAGCAAAATGTAGAGAGAGATATAGAAAAAAGAGAAAAAGAGAGAAAAGAGCAAAGATAAAGAAGGTAGAGAATAAATAAAAATTGTGAAAGAGAATAAAAAGAGAGAAAGGATAGGGATAGAGGATAGAGATGTTGAGTAAAAGACATTAACTAAGAGATAAAGTTACAATAATAAAGTAGTGATACAAATTATTAAATAATTAACTAAGCAATGTTGTTAGAGTAATTCAATTTAATATGTTAATTAGTTGTAATACTAAATATCATTTAAATTGAATGAAAAATATAATGCTTTGGTTGATACTATTTTTTGTACAGATATTTTATGATAAGTGTTAATTATAAATTTAATATTTTTTAATTAGTTAGTATTATCTAAATTGTTAATTAGAATATATTTTATGTCAATAAATTATTTATCTTAAATTAATAAGAAATTATATTTTTTTATAATGTTTGTTTTAATTACGTTGTTTGGTACATTAAAAACGAAAGCATATAAATTTCTAATTGTTATAATCATGAAATTAATTTTATATTTTTTTTCAATAAATATAAATAAATAAAATTATTATTAATTATATTACAAACATAGAATGTGTTATACATAATTTAATATGTTATAACATTATATATATATGTCATTAGCTTTTAAAAATTATATTATTAAAAAATAATTTGAAAAGTATCTTGATGCGTTAAATATTATATTAATGTTTGCAACTTGTGAAACTAGATATGAAAATAGTGATAGAGTAAGAAAACAAAAAGGATAGAAAGTATAAAGAATATTTGCTTTTTAAACTTTATACGAAATGAAAAATATTGTTTTATTGTAAAATATAAAATATAAAATAAGTTATTGTCCATCAATTATTATAAAGAATGTTTGCCATAATTATACTTTTGTTCACGTGAAATTTTTTTATAATAAAAGCTCAAAGTATTATGGTAAATAAAAACATATATTTGATAATTTATAAAAAAATAATATTTTTAATTTTATTGATAACTTTGTTGCATAAAAGATTATATACCAATTAATGTGGACACATTATTAAAACTAACTCACATTTATTAGAGAAATGACTACCATGAGAAAATATGTACTACCCAACATGTTATGAAGCTGCCTAAATTAATATTGCCATTAGGAAATCGTTGTTAACCTTTTGGTCCTAATTATATACACTATTGCAATGCAATTGTGGTAGAACAAATATAAGAATTATAGATCTACTTCTATGACTAATTCTTGAACATAATGAATGTTTTTAAAAATTTTATTTATTAGCATTTTTATGCACTTTCAAAACTTATTTGAGTATTTATATTCCTTATTTTAATTTCATCACTATGTATCGTAAAAATAGCAAAAGAAAAAAACGTTAGACATTATTACAATATTAAAATAATATTATTTCTTCCTTAGTTAATAAATATAAAAGAATTAACATTAATTATACCACAAACATATAATTATGTTTTGGGGTTCTTGCAATGATATGTCATAATAAACATTATAGATATGATTTTTACTATTATGTTATTAAATATATAACATAAATTACAAGATAGGGATAAAATAATGACACAAAGAGAAGTGTGAAATGATAAAAAGAAGAGGGAATATTTACATTTTATGCTATGTAAGTTATTCTTCTTAGAAATAATATATAATATTAAAACTAATTACATTTTTTATATTATATTTCATATGAAAGAATTTTAATTTTCATCATCAGTTGTAAAATGAGATAAATAAAGTGAATTATTACACAATAATTAATTAAAAGCTTATTTATTATAATTATATATGAATTAAAATATTATTGAAATTTATTTTCAAAATTAAAAATTATTATCCTAATTAATAAAACATATTTATTAGTTACAAAATGGTAGTATAATTAATTTTAATTATAATATAAATGAGTAATAGATTATATGTTCATTCATATTAAAATATTGTAATACCTCTTATAATCATGTATTTTTAAGAATTCGAGTACATCAAATTAAATATTTATTAGAAAAGCAATAAAATAACAAAAAAATATTGTACTAAAAGGAATTATATATAAAATATTTCAAATGAAATTTTACATAAGAGCAACAAAAAGTGATAGATGAGAATGGGCCAAGAAAACAGAGGGAGAGATACAAAGAAGATAGATATCTAGACTAGAATGAGGGATTTATAGGAAATCATAACCATTTCATAATAATAACACTAATAAATAATAAATAAAACGAAAATTATGAAATAAAGTATATAATTAAGTTATCTATTAAAAATACCATTGTTTTATTAAAACAAACACACTTTAATTTGAAAAATTATTGCTATGATTTTTTTTGCAAAAAGATCAGCTACCAAATCAGTAGCACAAGCTTGCCTATTGTTAGTGCTCTAATTTTACCAAATGTTTTGATGTTGGTGTGGTCACAATACCCATTTTTCAAAAAAAAAATATTTTCTAGACTATTATCCTAAATATAACAAATTCTGTATGATAATTTCTAAAGTATCTCTGGTATAAACTTTTTAAAAATAGTTTTCTTTATTACAAATATTAGAATGTATTCTAATTATATCTTCCTAGAAAGTAGAAATTCATCGATAAATGTTTTTTTACTTAATAATAATTTTTAAAAATATATAGTCAAATATTTAAAAATTATGAAGCACAAAATATGAAATAAAACATTTTATGAATTTTGTATTATTAATTTTTACCCACTGAATTGTGTACATTTATAAAATATAGAGCCTAAATATCACAAATTATTTTTAATTATACATCAAATGTATAATCACTTATGCATAGTTTAGAACTGATATATCAAAATGTATGTTAGGCATATGTTTTGTATGACTTTTCAATTAAATATACAATATAAATAATATAACTATGCATGAAACGTTATATGGATTCCTTTAACATGAGAGATTTCTTAGTTAATATTAATTGACGGAGTTAAAAAAAGAGATACTAGAGAGATAGAGATAAATATTATGAAAGAAAAGGATAAAGACTTGAAAGATTATGGACAAATGAGATGACAATAGGGATATTAAGAGAAGTGATGATAGAACAGAAAGGATATATTTACATTTTAAGCAAAGTTTCTTTTAAATATATAGTAATATGAAATACTTATATTTGTCATATTATTTTTTAGATGAAAATTAAATATAATTGTTAATATTAACTATAAATTATGATGTATAAAGTAAAATTAAAATTTAAATAAAATATCTAGAATATTATGAGAAAAACAAAAATATACAATAATTTGAAAAAAAATACTTTTAATGTTATTTATAAATTTTTTGCATAAGAAATTATGTTTATTAATGATAACTATTATGATATATGGTATAAGCATGTGTTTTTAATAATTCTAAAAAAAATAATGTTATTATAGTAATACTAAAGTAACACAAAATATTCTACTAAAAGTTATTATATATAAATATTTTAAAAGATTTTTTAAGAGAGAATGTGAGAAAGAGAAAAAGAAGAAATGGGAAGAAAATGAAGTGATGAGAGATTCAAGGAAGAGAAAGATTGAGTGGGGAATGTTGGAAATAGGGCGAGAAGAGATAAGGGAAATTGAAGATTCTTAACAAAAAAGTAGAAAGTGAAGGAAAAGTTATGCTAGAGAGAACATGTAGAAAGAGAAAAAGTTATGGAAAGTAACTATAGACACATACTTACATGAAGAGAAGAGAGAGTTTGATAGTGGTTTTTTAAAGGAAAAGAGTTTAGAGAGATGATTATAACAGAGAGTAGATAAAGATGAGAAAATAGGGATAATGAGTTTGGAAAAGATATAGATGACTAAATAAAGAGTGATATTGAGTAAAAAGTAAAAGTTAAGAGAGAGTGATATATATATAAAGGAGATAAAGAGAATAAATAATTAAATAAAAATGAGAGAAATGATGGAAGAGAGGGGATGTAGGAGAGAGAAGGTGAGGGGAAGAGAATGAGATAAATATAAGAGGACAAATAAGAGAAGATAGCAGGATAGAGAAGGAAGTTAGACAATGCAAGAGTTATGGTGGCATAGATAAAGCAATGAGAAGAATAATTCAATAAATACTTTATGTTAAGAATTTAACTGGTAATATTTATTAATTTTTACATGATAATTACATATAATATAAAATAATATTTTAAAAAATAAAAATGAAAAGTTTTGTAGTTGTGTTTTATATTACTAATGTTTGAAATATATGCTGACTATTAGTTTAATTTTATTATTATAAAATGATGTACTTATAACTATCATACTTTGTTTTATTTGAAAAAGTATGATTTTTATTTTAACAAAAAATACAAAGTCTAAATTAAATTATCACATATTAATTGTTATGAAGAACATTATAATAGTTATACATGTGCTAAAATATAATTAAATTTATATTCAAAATTTAAAATATTCTAGTAATAAAAATATTATATAAATTTTAGAGAAATAATTTTTTAAATTCATTTATAATGTTGTTACATAGTAGTTATATGTCTATTAATATTCACATATTATAATATATGTATAAGTAT
Source organism: Vanilla planifolia (assembly GCA_023846275.1). Taxonomy (NCBI): domain Eukaryota; kingdom Viridiplantae; phylum Streptophyta; class Magnoliopsida; order Asparagales; family Orchidaceae; genus Vanilla; species Vanilla planifolia. Next base: position 8,827,940 of record JAIUJO010000015.1, on the reverse strand, counting down.
GTATTTCTTATCTTTCTAATAAAAAAAATTAGGTAATTGTTTTATGTTAACAATAAGGTAACACGTTAAAAATTCTACTAAAATGTATTATATATAAAATTGATTAAGAATTACTTGAAAAGATAATGATAAAAAGTGATAAAACAGATAAATGAAGAAAATGTAATGATGAGAGATATAATGAAGAGAGAGACAAGAGGGGAACTAAAGAAATTAGGAGAGTAGGGAGATAGAAGTTTGGAAGATGATAAAGAATAGAAGGAAGATAAAGGTAAATTAAAGTGAAAAAGTAGAAAGAGAAATAGAGTAATAGAGATGAAAGGATACATAGAGATGCAAAAAGAGGGGAGTGAGATGGAGAGTTTTGGAAGGAAGGGAATAAAAGAGAGAGGTCAAGTGATCAGGTGTATTAAGTAGATAAAAAGACATGGATAGAAGATAGATAATGATATGATGGGAAAATATAGAGACATAAAATAAGAGAGAAGAAAATAGGAAATAGAGACAATAAATATAAGTGTGAAAAGGAGACAAATGAGAGAAGAGAGAGAAAAATAGGAGTAGAAAGAGATAGAGATGGGAGAGAGGAAAAGGAGTTTTAACTTATAGTATATATTAATATTGAATTATAGAACATGTATAATATTTAGTAATATTTAAGAAAAACAAAAAATAAAACTTTTCTTATCATTTGTTGACGTTGCTAATGTTTAAAATTTGTGTTGTCTTATAATTTAGTACTATTTTATTAATATGTGTATTCTTAAAAGTTAATTAAATAATAAATAGTATCACTTATACTAATATTTTATCTTCATATAAAATAGCATTGATAATAAATGTTAATAATATTTCATAAATATGACATAATTTTAGTTATTTTTTGTTTTATAATATACTATAATATTAAAAAAGATTACACACATCATTTGTATGTCACTATAAATTTATAATAATATAAGTTCATTTTTGTTAATATAAGTAATATTATATACATTTAACGTATATTAAAAATATATTTTATTAAATACCACTATCACTAAAGCATTGATAACATTTGAGTTCTAATGACATGTAGTATAGTTATATTAATAAATAATTTCTAAATTAGAAATTATAAAATATCATATATAGTAATGTTATTTATTAATAAATATTAACATGTTATTATGTGCCACTCGCATTTATTTGAAAAACAAAAGTTATGAACAAATATATTCAAGGGAACTTGTTATGATGTCCGCCATACCAATACCACTATCACTAAAGCATCGATAACATTTGAGTTCTAATGACATGTAGTGTTATTGTGCACTTCTATGACTAGTGTCTTGAAGATAATGAACTTTTTTTAGAAATTACATTAATTAGCATGGGTGTACACCTTGAAAAAATATTTTATATTCATTAGTATGTAGTAATATACTCCAGTGTCATTAACTTATTCATAAAAAATTAATAAAAATGTATGTAAAGTATACTTCTGTTTAAATTGAACATTCCCAAGCAATTCTAATATACTATCAATATGTGACATAAGATACATAATAAATATAAATAACATTTCATATTAACGATATCATTTTAGGTAGTTAATGTTTTATGATATTTTTAATTATACCAGAAAATAATTATACAAAATATTTACATATTGCTATAAAGGTATATCCATTGTAATTTTGTTATAGTTCAAACAGGTATTATGTATTAATAAGTAATCATTAAAATTGAAATTATAGAATGAAATTCATAATTTTGTTTCTTATAGATATTTACATATTGTTTAAATCAAGTGCCATTTATTGGAAGCAATAATGCTTTGAAATAAGGTATGGAAATTTATGACATCCAAAAAGGACACAAAATTGAGCATTATCTCTCAAGCATTCTTAAATGTGAATTTTTAATGAGATATAATGCAATATTGCTGGCGTTGTTAAACATCCATAAAAGAGCTGGAAAATCATAGTTGTGTACTTATTATTTAGAAAATAACAAATAGTTAAAACATTGTTCGAAATTATCATTCATATAAACTTGCAAAATAATTATTTTTATTATATATGTCAGTTTATTTTGATATTAAGATATCAATTATATGAAAATTTAAAAATATTATGTATATTTTTAGTTTTATTAAAATAAATATTAATGAACAGGAATTATTTTGACAAAATTATAGTTCTTATAAATAAAATAATTAAAATTTAATTCATTTTAAATATTAAAATATAAAATAAAATGTTTTATTATAATTATTTTATAATGTTTTCTTTAATTACACTATTTTGTAAGTTAAAAAATTTAAAAGCATATAAATTTTGAATTTTTTTAAAACTAAATATGTATTTTGTCATAATAAATAAAAATAAATAAATTTATTGTTGTTTATTTCACAAGCACAAAATAACTTATACATACTTTAATATGATATAACATAATATATGTAGATGGTATGATTTTTAAAATTATACTATTAATATATAATTTAGATAATAAGGTAATGTATGAAATGTTATATTAATGTGCGTCATAAAGTAAACTAGATATGAAAATAGTGATAGAAAGAGAAAATAAAGAGGATAAAATGAAAAAATAAATTTTGCTTTATAAAATTTGTATATTAAATTTTTAAAATTTATAGTAATGTAAAATAATAATTTTGGTTATATTTAGTTTTACATGAAAAAAATAGCAATTTTTTGGTTATGAAATAAGAAATATAAAACAAATTATTACTCATTAATTATTATAAAGAATGTTTGTCATAATTATACATGCATTCAAGTAAAATTAAAATTTATATTAAAAGTTCAAAGTATTATAATAAATAAAAAGATATATTTACTAATTTGTTAATAAATAATATTTTTTAATTTTTTTTGATAATTTATTTTGCATAGTAGATGATATATGAAGTAATATTAGCATATTATAACATGTGTTATAAACACATGCTTGTAATAATTGTAATAAATTAACAAAAAAATTTCATTATATTAATATTAAAAAAATAAAACATTTGACTAAACTGTATTATATTTAAAAAATATTAAAAGATATTTGAAGTGATAATATCACAAACTGATAAAGGAGAAAGGCAAGGAAAATAAAATGATGATAAGAACATGGATGAGTGAGACTGAGATTGGAATGAAAGATATTGGGAGAGAAGGTAGTGAGTACACTAGAAGAAGAATGTCAAACGAATAGGGAGATCATAGAGGAAAATAATATTGAAGATGTAGCAAGAGAAAGAGAGTATAGGAAAAAGAAAAGATTTTAAAAAATAAATGCTGAGAAACTAATTGTGCAACACATGGGCTTCTGAAGAGTTCACACATTCCAATACTACTCTTGACCAAACATTTTTAACTTTGTAGAAATGTAGTGCTATAATTTTTGTGTAGCTACAGAACTATACAAACACAATTAAATCATACTCTTATTGCTAGTCTCATAGATAAAGAGTTATTTAAAAACATTTCTAAATTATCATGTGTATTTTTTTCTAAAATTATTTCTTCTTTAATAAATTTTTTATAATAAATTTTGATATTTTTGCATTATTTATATTAAATTGAAAAGAAATTATAAATATTATTATTACACTTAAATCAAATGTTCATTATAAAAATTAATTACATTATTTTATATTTCTTAGAAATAAAATTAAAAATTATGTATTAGTTTTAAATATAAAATCTATATTAAAGTGTACGACATAAGAGATTTCTAAATTCTTTATAACTGATAGAGATAAAAATGGATATGTTTGATGGATATAAGTGGATATGTAGGAATGAAAAAGACACAAATAGTAATAATAGGAGAACAGAGATAATTGAATGAAGAGAAAGAGAAAAAGGGAGAAACAAGAGGCATGATATAGGTGATAGAGAGAATAAATATCATAGTGAAAGAAAAAGAGGAATAAGAAAATTATGAGTAAGACAGGAAAGAGAGTGAGGGGAAGATTATGCGACAAAGACAAGTGACACAAATGTTAATTATAGATAACATTAAATATAATTAATATAAAAAAGACCACAAAGGTTTAGAAGTATTTTAATGTATTGCAAACATTTAAGTTTATGTTAAGCATTAATTGAAATATAAAAAATATGCCATAATAATGATAAAATTTTAGATAGTTTATCTTTTATAATATATCATCATCATATAAAAAAAAACTTTATAGGAAACATGTACAAACTATTATAAATATAGATTAATTTTATTGTAACATATTTGATATAAGACATATTTTCATCTATTAAATTAAGTTAAATTTATTCTTTTATCATATTGTTTTAACTACATGTATTAATAATGATGAAAAAGTATACTTATGTTATAAAGTTAATATTAAGAAAAAATAACGAAAATTTTATTATAAAATATCATATATAAATAAAATTTTATTAATATTAATATGGTATTTAAGTAAAATGTGTTTCGTTAGAGAAATAAATGTTATGAAAAACAATGTACAACATCAGGATAGCTTAAGAGTTGCCCATTGTGTACAACTCTCATCCAAGTATGCTTAATTTTGAAATTTAATAAGAACCATTGTTGTAATACTAGTTTGGTCACACATCATAAGCACACCAAAAAATTGTACTTTTCTAAATAATATAAGAAACTTAATAAACCATTTGAAATTTTTTCTATATTATCATGCATATAAAATTTGAAAAATATTTTTTATGTTTATTATATATGTCATAATGTATTCTAATACTAATAATTTATTTATTTTGAATTAATATAAAATTGTGTACATTATTATTTTGTTTAATGTAAACATTCATAAATATAAATTATTTCCATATAATAATATTTCTTTTAAGTAAAAAAAAATTATCTATTAATTCTAAATAATAATTTTTTAGTTATTATGAAAAAGGTTAAACTAACATTAAATTGAAATTTCTTAATTTATATTACATTATAGAGCTAAGAAGAAGAAGAGGAAGAAGAAGAAGAAAAAGAAGAACTAGTTACGTTTTTAATATATTATTATTGTATTATAAATACTTTTTATGTTTCATTTTTTAAATATTATAAATTCATAATAATTCTACTCTCTTGTAATTTATATATTTTATTTTGTCCAACATTAAATAATTTTGATGCTTTTTAATTTTTTATGAAATGTTATATATAATATTAAATGAAAATCAAGTTAATGTTATATATAATATAAAATTTATTTCATGACTTAAAAAAAATTAATATATTATTAAAATCAATTGTCATTTATAAGAGAAAAGAATAGTATGAAAAATATGGGCAACACAAGTGATTCGCTATAGCACACCTATACAAATACTATGCTCACCCAAGCATACTTAACTTTTAAGTTCTATAAAAATCATGTGCTGTAAGACTTGTGTCATGGCACATGCGTTCAAAATTTATGAACTAATACTTATGTGATTACTCTCTTGAAAATAATGAATTGATTAGGAAATTTTTATATTATGAGACATGTTCTCTTCAAACAAATATATTAATTTTATTATATATATCATAATATATTCCAATATTGATACTTTAAATATATTATGCTAATTAGATATTATTTATATTATTATTTCTCATAGCGTAAATGCTAAAACATAAAAATTCTTCCACTAAGTTATAGTTCTTATAAGTAAAAATTAAAATATATATTAATTATTAAAAAATAAAAAATAAATTTTTTTTATTAAAAATATATATATATTAAAGAATACAACATGATTTATGTCATCAATAATTTTAATTGATTGTGGCAAAAGAAGACGTAATAGTGATGGAGGTGGACATACTAGATGAAAAGGTCTTTAATAAGTAAGAGTAAGTATAAAGGAAAGTATTAATCAAGAGATAAGTAAGGATATAATGAAAAGAAAGGAAAAAAAAGGAAGACAAAAAGGAGGCAACAAAAATAAAAAATAAGATGAAGGGTAAATAAAATGGAAAAATAAATAAAGATAGAAGAGAGACGATGAGGGGAACAAAAAGAGAGAGAAGACAAATAAGTGAATGACAATGGGAGAAGGAACAAAGTTAAAATAAGAGACTATTAAGATAAAGTGAAACAACCAAGAAATATAATTAAATAAAAGCTATATCTAAATTATTTTGTTTATAATATTTTTGTAACATTAATGTACTAAACAAATAAAACATTAAATTCTAAAATAAATTAAAAAAATTTAGAGTTTTATTTTACTTTAATATATTAGAAATTTTAAAGAGATATGTCGACTATTAATTTATTATTGTTTCATTAGCAATTGTAATTTAAATAGTTAACAATATAACAAATTAAATCATTATTCGAAGATAATATCTTCATATGATATTATATAAATAATAAATATAAATAATATTTCATATTTTTGATAAATATAGTTCATGTCACACAATATACTATTATGATATATATATATATATATATATATATATATATATATATATATATATATATATATATATATATATATATATATATATATATATATATATATATTATACTTTGTTGTAGTTTGCATAGATTATGTTGGCCAATGCTAAATTTTGATAATTTTGTTATTTTATTACACCATATGGATGGTATATTTAACAATATGCAAAAACGATAGGAACTATATATAGTTCATAGTACAAAAAGTAATGAAAGTGGAAATTACAAAATAAAATTTAGAATTATGTCATTTATAAAAGTTAACATAATATTGAAATTAATGTTACTCATAAGTTAAAAAAGTGCTATGAAAAATATGTGTACGATGTGGATTGCTAAGGAGGTCACCCGTCTTAATACTACGCTCACTCCTGCATGCTTAAATTTGATTCCAACGCTTTAATGTTTGTGTTGTTTTAAATGCATATCGAAGTTTAGAAACATATACCAATGTGATGGTAGTCTCAAAAACTATAATTATTCAATTGATTTTCTAAATCATCATCAAAAAATTTGTTAACAAATAATTTCATTTTTATTATATTTCTTTCTATATATTCCAATATTAATACATTAGGTTTGTTAAATTAATAAGAAATCATTTGTATTACAATTTATCTTAAAGAAAATATTTACAAAGAAGACTTATTTATATTAAATAATAGGTCTTACATATAAAAGAATTATTTATTAATTTTAACAAAAAAAATATTTCTATCATGCAAAATATATATTAAAGAATATAACATGAGAGGTATTTCTATTAATATTACTTATTGCAGCTAAAATAAGTGATAGTGGTGATGGAGATCAGAATATTAGGAATTGGTACGAGTCAAAGATAGATAAAAGAGACAAAGAGAAAAATATTAATAGAGTGTGAAAGGAGAAATGATTGAATAAATAGAGAGAGAAAAGAGAGAGGAGGGAGAGAAGACACAAAAGATAGAATAATTAACAAAGTGAAATAGAGAGATAAATGAGAAGAGGGTGGGGGAAAAAATAAATAGATATAGTATGGAGAGATAAGTAAAGAATGACAATGGGAGAGAGAACCAAGTGAGAAACTGTAAGAGATGTTGAGATAAAGAAAAAAAGTGAATGAAATAATTTAATAATTGCTGTTTCATAATAATTAAATTTACAATATTTTTTTATTATGAACATGTTAGAAATATAAAATATTAAATTTTAATAAAATACCACAAAAGTTTGAAGTTTCAAAACATATTCTTACGTTGTAAAGATTAAAAATATGTGTTGAATATTTATATAATATTAATTTTTTAATATATAAAATTTTAAAATAAAATTATGGGTTAAATAATATATATTATTATTTGATATTACTATAATATGAATGTAATATTTCATCTTCATTATATAATTTTTACTAGTTAATTTTAAATAATAAATTATTAATATCTTAAAAAACAATAGTACATAGCATATATATATATGTAAAGTATATATTATACATTGTTCTAGTTGATAAAAGTTATGTCATGTAAACTTAAATTAAATTATAGTTATTAATTTTTTATATCATATAAAGTTGATAATAGTAAATAATGAATAAAATGGAGATCATTAAAAATCATTCTTAATTAGTCTTGTTCTAGAATATTAACATATTATTTATTCTCCTTATCACCTCTAACTTTTGTCTCTTCTCACTTCTTCTCTTTATCTTTATTTAATCATCGATTTCTTAATATTCTTTTACTATTTTCATCTTTATCTCCATATCATATCAACTAATCACTACTTTTATCTTAGTATATACTTATCTCCATAAATATTATATGTATTTTAAACAATATTTAATAAGGTTAGTTGAGAAATTTCTCATGTTACAAACATTAATATATATTTTTAATGTGACATGTATCTATTAATATTTATAATTAATAAATAATTAAAGTTTTGCATTTGTAATATCAATAATGTTACGAAAATAATTCTTACTTATGAATATTTACTACAAAGGTATAGTAAATAAATAATTTCTTAATAATTTAGTGTAATTAAAGTATTAATATTGGAATGTATTATCACATATAAGGTAAAATTGAAGTTATTTTTTAAAGCATATATTCATCAAAATTTAAAAAATTACTTCAATAGTTAATTTTATTTTTAGGTAACAATCACATAAATATGATTATATACCTTTCCTATGATCTAATATAGTAAAATAACACTTATAATATAATTTAATTACGAAACATAAAACTTATATAAAAAATAACAAAGTAGAATTTATTTATATTTGCAATAATAAGAACATATTATATGTAAATGTTAAATACAATAACAATATATTATATATGAGAGACTAAAAAATTATATTATGAATTCTAAATATTAATTATACTTTTTATAATATGTCATATGAAGATATTATCTTAAAACATTATTATGATTTATAACTTAATTGACAGCTTAAATTTTTAATATTAATAAATTAATCTTAATTAATAACCAATATATATTTAGCATTGCAATATACTAAAATACTATAAAACTTTATTTTTTGCAATTTAATGGACCTAATATTACACATATTTAATGTGTCAATATTCATAAAAGCTATAAGTTAAATTATTACTATATAACTCTTAATTATTTCTTTCTTTTCTATATCTTTGTAGCTCTAATGTTTTCCCACTTTCTTCTCTCTCGTATTATCATTCTTTTATTTGTCTCCCTATTCTCTATTTCTTTGCCTTCGTCTCACCCTCACCCTTTACCTCCTCTTTCTTCTTTATATTCTTATTTCTCTCTCTATTTTATTTTGTTATTTATTCTATCTCATCTTTTCAATTTTTTCCTCTTCGTTCAAACATGTCTCTTTTCCCTTTATTATTATTTTTCTTTTCTATCACTCTCTTATCTATCCATGATTGTTCTTTTTTAGTAGACTTATCTCCCAAACCATCTCATTATTATTTGTTTATTATAAATTATAAATTAAATGTTTAATTTTTTAAAATAGATTTTAATATGCAAAATATGATATATTTCTTAATTAAGTACACCACATAAGAGAGAGTCAGTCATTGATGGACAAATGAGTGATAAAGTAGAAAATAATAATATATAAAGAGTAAAATGAAGATTGAATGAGGAGAAAGTGTAAAGAAGAGAATAGAGATAGAGAAGACAAAGGTTATAGAGAGAATAAAAGACAAAGTGAAAGTTAAAGAAATTAGACAATTTAGGTGAATAAAGAAGTGACGCAGTGAGGGGAAGACAAGACATTCAGATGAGTTACACAAAAAAGAGAAAGATAATAGTATAAAGTTGGAATGCAGAAAGTATAAGTGTTATAAAGATAATGATAAGGAAATGAGGAAAATAATTAAATAATACTTATATATTAACAAAATAACTTATAGTATTAATTAATTTTGACATGTTAGATGATTATAATATTTAATATAATTTAACTTAAAAATAAAACCTTTGTACTTTTTTGTGTACATAGGTAATATTCAGAGCATATGTTGACTATTTATTTAATATTATAGTATGAATTACATTATCTTAAACTTTAATTAATAAATAAATAGTGTGACTTATTTTAATATACAATTATCTTGTAACATAATATAGATAATAAATATAAAAAACATTTCATATTAATCATTTAATTTTAAGTTGTTTTGTTTATAATATACGATTATATTAAGAACTTTTATAAAAATCGTGGGTACATTATTATAATTATATATTATGTGTGCCCTATAATAGCTAATCACAGTAATGTCACATGTAATTAAAATATATTCAAATAAACATTTTATTATATTATATAAAGAATTATATTATATAAGTAATATTAACATAAAAGAACTAAAAAAAATTTAAAAAATATTACATAAAAAATTGTTATTTATTAATAAATATTAAAAATTATTAAAACTTCACATTTATTAGAGAAATGAATGTTATTAGTTAATGTGTGATAAAAGGACTTCTCAAGAGGTCACCTATACCAATTCCACAGTAACTTAAGGTCATTAATTGTTTCATGACCTCATAATTAGGTATACAAACTCAAATATTGACATATCATAATATAATATGTAGATAAGATTTAAGCAATCTTGCTACTAAATATGGAATATAAAACATAATGTAATGTACTAAATATTATATTAAGGTGGGCAGTAAGAGAGATTTGTTAATTTATTTTAATTGATTGAACTAAAAATGTGATAGTGGAGATGGAGATAGGTACAGTTGAATGAGAGCGAATCATTGAGAGATAAGAGTGTTAAAATAAAAATAGTGAAACATAAAGAAGAGAGAGATGATGGAAACAATAGAAATATTTTTATTTTAAACTACATATATTATAAGTTTTGAAAAATAAATAGCATTGAATAATAATCATTTTTATTATGTTACAATGTTCTATAAAAAAAAATTCTTAACATTAATTATAAAATAAGATATAAAAATAAATTAATTCACATTAATTAAAACTTTCATATTATATCTATATAAGATCTCAAATAAGATCGAAATTTGTTTTAAAAATTGAAAAATTTATGATAATTAAGAAAATGATTTACTAAAGAAAAAATCATATAATAAATTTTCTTAAAATTTCGATCAATAGAAAATTATATGTGCATCAAAATTAGCATAAAATAATCAATGTTGTAGGAATTCATTTCAAACAATTCTAATGTATTAAAATAAAAATTATATCACAAAAATAACAAAGTAACTATAAAAATAGTAGCTAAAATGTGTTATAACTATCAAATATCTTAATTAATTTTTTAAGATGTAGTGACAAAAAGTGATTGTGGAGAAAGAGACAGGAAACTAAATTGAGGGAGAGAAAGAAAGTTGGGAGATAAAGAGATAAATGAAGAGTGAGATAGAAAGAGGAATGATCGATATAAAGATGGTAATAAAGTTAATAAGTTAATGTTCATAAATAATAGCTAAACTCAAAATGGAATATTTGTAACTTAAGCTATTGTATATTATTTCTTTAAATATATTTTAATTAGAAATAATTATATTTTTGACTTTGGGTTTTAAATGAAAAACAACACAATTTCTTATATTTTTATAAAGGAAGATGTCTGAAGTAAATTATTATATATTAATTATTATAAATAACATTGATCATTATTAAATATGAGTCCAAATGTAATCAAATTTATATTATTAATTTATAACATTATGATAACTAAAACATATGTTTACTGATAAGTAACAAAATAATTTTTTTAATTTTATTTATAATTTTAAAACATAAAAAAATTATATTCATATTAATAAAAGCATATTATAACATATTTCAGAACCATGTGTTTCTAATAATTCTACTAAATTAAGTCAATGTTATTATAACAATAAAAATGTTATGGACGAAAAATTCTACTAAAATGTATTGTATACAAATATTTAATTTATATTTCAAGAAAGTGTGATAGAAAGTGTGGGAAGAAAGATGAAACAATGTGATGAGAGATACTAAGAAGAGAGACATAGAGAAGGGAATAAGCAAAATTACAAGAGAAGAGCGAGTCTCAAAGTTGTTTGACAAAATGATTTTGTGAGAAAATAAAGATAAATTTGAGTAAATATGTAGAAAGGGAAAGAGAAAAGGAGTGAGGGAGAACAAAGGGAGGCTTATAGTGCCACAAAGAATAGAGAAAGTGAGATAAAGGGATTTGAAAGAAAGAAAGAGATAGTGAGAGGCGGAATGAAAAAATATACTATAAAGATAAAACTACAATGGAGAAGATAAAGATAAAGAGAAATAAAGAGGTAGGAAAAGATATAAAGGAAAAAATAAAGAGAGATAAGCATCTTGAAGGAAAGTGGAGAGAGGGTGAGAAGATAGATGACATAAAAGGAAAATAAGAATATGAAAGAGAGAAATGAGAGAATAGAGAGGGATAATTAAGGGAGAGGGTAATGGGAAGATGAAGAGATAATAATGGTATAGATAAATAAGACAATGATAATTGAAAAGAGAAAGAAATGTGATTAAGTGAAAGCTAAAGAACTAAAAGCAATGAAGTCAACGAAATAATTAAATAAAAGTTATATCTTAATAATATAACAAAAAGTATTTATTAATATTAATATGCTATTCTCATTCAATATTAAATATTAAAAAAGTAAAGAAGTATTGTAATAATTATTTTATATTGCTAAATTTTACAGTTTTTGTTACTATTAGTTCAACATCATTCTATTAGTATATAATCTTAAAAGTTCATTAAACAATTAGAATCGCTTATTCTAATATATTGTCCATATATACATAACATATATAATAAATGTTAATAATATTTCACATTAGCGATAAAATTTTAGATTGTTTATGTTATACATTATATAATTATATTAAAAACGTTTTTAAGCACAATAAGTACATGATTGTAAGTATATATTATTTCTAGTTTAATATAGGTAATATAATTAATATTATGGATAATTAAAGTATATAAAAATATTTTTTAATTATATCATATTTAGGCTATATTTAATACTACTTTAAAATAATAATTGTTTGATACTAATGAAAATAATAAAAAATAATTAAAACCAAAATTATAGAATATCTTAAATAATATTTTTATTTATTAATAATAATTAACATATAATTAAAACTAACTCATATTCATTAAAAAACAAATGCTATGGAAAAACAAGTGTAACATAATGACTTCTCAACATGCCAACCAATCCTAATACTACTCCTACCTAAGCATGGTTAATATTTGAATGATATTGTAATCCACTACTATAATGCATATTTGGTAACACACACATACAAGATCTAGAAAAACATACTTTTATGACTATTTCCTTAAAGATAATGTACTATCTCAAAAATCTTATTAACTATCATGTGTATATCCATTAAAAAATAATTTAATTCTTAGCATATATGTTATAACATATTTTGATTTTCAAACTTTTTTATATTATAATAATAAGAAATTATGTATACTATAATTTTAATTAAAATGAACATGTAAGATAAGAATTATTTTCACTAAAGTTTTTCCTTATAAATAAAAAATAAAAATAATTATTAGTTATATAATTATTTTTTATATTATTTAATTTAATAAAATTTTAATGTATATTAATTAATATATTAATATAAATTAATAAATTTGTCATTAATTGTATCACAAACTTAAAATTATGTGTAATTATGCTAATATTAATATATCATAGTATACAATATACATATTTTTTTATAATTGTGTTATTAAATATGTAATATAAATAGCAATACAATGCATGTAATAATAACAACATGACAAACTTCTTAACTACTATTAATAAATATAGTAAAAATAAGATAGTTGAGATGGAAATTAATGGAATATTCATAGTCATAAAGATATGAGATAGTTATAGATGAAAATAGTGACATTGAAAAGAGTGAGATATGATAAAAAAGGGAAACAATATTGATATCTACCAAATTATATTACATATAAAAAAAACTATACATTTAATAAATTACTTTACTTTATGTTTTATAAAGCTCATTTATTATCATTATACTTGAGTTGAATATAACTGAAATAGTACATATATTACAAATTAGAGATATTTTGAGAGCTAATAAATATATTTACTTTTTAAAAAAAAAATCAATTTTAGTCATAATTTAGAAGCATAGTGGATTACGTGTATTAATATATCTTATCATAATATAATTTATAAACAAATTTAACAACAATACTAATATATTAACTTCATAGTTTTATTACAATAATAATTATGTAATACATGAGATATTTCACTGGAATGCATTATATATAAAATATCTTAAGTAAAATTTAAAAATAAAGTGAAAGAAAGTGATAAATGAGAAAGTGAAAAGAAGAAAATATGATGTTATGATTTGGGGAATAGAGAGATAAAAAGATATAAGCGAGAGAGAGAGGTAAAGGAAATTAGGATATAAAGGAAGTTATATTAACATTATTAAGTTAATATTAGGGAATAATAATAATTATAATTTAAATTATTAAAAATAATATACAATTTTGTTATTTATTAATAAATTTATAGATTTTATTATAACTAACACCCATTCATTTGAAAAATAAATGCTACGGAATATATTTAAAATAACAGGACTTCTAAAGAGCATGCCTATTCAAATGCTATGCATACCAAATAATGATTAAAGTTTGAGATTAGACGAGATCAATGCATTAATCCTTCTCTAGAAATAGACGTATAAAATATCACAAAAATTTCCTAAATTATCATGTTTATATGTTTTTTGAAAACTTTTATGTATGTTACAAATATCATTATATATTCCAATGCTAATAGGCTCATTTTATCGAATTAATGAGAAACTATTTATATTATAATTTTTTTTAAAGTAGACATTCATACATTATCTTTTTCAAACAAGTTATAATTATTAAAATTATATTATTATGTATTAACTATAAATAATGAAATACAAAACAAAAGGTTTTATAGTATTTATAATTTAAATTATTTGCCTTAATTACACCATTATGCATATTAAAGTAAAACAAAAGCATACATAGTGTAAATTACTATAATTTTAATACTATATTTTCTTAATTAATATAAATAATCAAACTTATCATTAATTATATAATAAACATATCATATATTTTGCATACTTTAATATTTGTATACAATAATATATTTTATAGATATCATTTTTCCATTTATTTTTTAAATATATAATATAAATATTAGTGAAATACATGACATTATACATAAGTGCATAGTAGAATTAATCCTTGATTAGTATTAATTCATGGAGATAGAGTTAGAGAGTTTAAAATGGGAAATTCCTTCCACAAAAGAGATGTAGTGAGACATGGAGAGATAAGAGAGAGAGCAAATAGTGATTAAGAGCAAAGTGAGAGAAAAATAAATGTAAAGGGAACATTTGCATTTTAAATTATGTATATTTTTCAAAAATATATAGTAGTGCAAAATAATTATAATTATAATATTTTATATGAAAAATAAATTCAATATTACATATTAAATATGAAAAAAAGAGTAAATATTAGTACAATAATTACTACATATGTTCAATCTCTATTATTATATTTGCCTCACTGCCCCTTTTTTTTATTTGTAATTATCTCATTCTTTGTTATTTTCTTCCTTTCTTTTGATGACTATTCAATCTCCTCACCTCCTTATCTCCTTCTCTATCAATTCAATGTCCTTCCCATTCATTCAGTCTTTCTCACCATCTTTTCAATAAATGTTTCATTATCATTCTATCTATCTCTTTTTCACTCTGTCTTCATTAATGCACTTTTTATCTATATAATACATTTTCTCACTTGCTTCAAAAACCCTCTATCACACTCTCTTCCATTTCTATTACTATATGTCTCCATCACTCTCAGACTCTTTCAACAAAATTTATCACTATTGTTTTTTCAAACTTATTCCAACCTACTCCATCACTTCTCCGATTATTTTACTCATTCCCCTCTCTTTCCTTCGCTTACAAGTTTCTCTCATCACTTTATTTTCTTCCACGTTTTACCTCCATCACTTTCCTATTGTTTGTTCATAAAATATAAATTAAAATGTTCATATATAATAAATTTAAGAAAAATATTTGGTGTTGTTTTATTATTAAAATAGTAACAATTATTACGTTTATTTATATTACTATAAACATATGTTTCAATTCATTATGAGATGATTGAAAAAATAACTAAAAAATAAGTTTTTTCCTCTTTTTTATTAATTTTTTAAAATGAATTTGAGAATAAAACTGAGAAATAATGAATAATAATTAATAATAATGCAAGTATAAAAAGAAATTAAATAATTTTATTTCTTTCTTTTATCTTATTCTTAGTAATTTCTAATTAAGATTAAGCGACCAAGAATTAATCTAATTAATTATTAAATTATAATAATAAAAAATAGTATTTATTTTTAAAAATATTTCCTAAATAGTTAAGAATAATTTTCATTTCTATTATTTTTTTCTATATTTTTGTAAGGAATAATATGTCTAAGAAAGAGAAACTATGAAGAAGAAGAATTCATAAATTTGTAACTAACAATAAAAAAAGAAAACATCGGACACAAAAAAGGTCTAAAAGAAGAGCATAATAATATCAAAATTCATATTAAAAGAAGGAAATAAGATAAATACTAAATTCAAATAAAAGAAATGAAGAATAAATACAACGTTAAAAGAACTAGATGAAATATATATGGTTTTAAAAGAAGAAAATTAGTTTTCATAAAATAATAATTAATAATTTTTAATCTTAACTTTTTTACTTTGAATTTATTAACTATATTATTCTTCATTTGATACATATCATGTTTCTTATTCTATTCCCTGATTCTCATTTAAAATAAGGTATTGAAAATAGAAAAAATAATAAGCAAAAAAGGATAGAGGAGAGTGATAAAAGAAGAGGGAGAAAAATGGAGAGAGAAAAAAGAGTAATTAGTAGATATGAGGAAAAGATAAGGAATGTATATGGAAAAATAAAATATAGAATTTAGAGAGAGAATAGAAAAATAACATTAAGAGAAAAATAACAAGAGAGAGTGCATGATGAAGTCAGAGAGGGAATGAGTGACTGACAAAGATAAAGAACGTTGATATAAGGGGAAGGGTGAGGAAAAGTGTGAAAAGAAATAAAATAGTGATGAAAGAGAAAGAGAGTAAGATAGAATGAGAAAGAGATAATCAATGATAGAGTGAAAGGGAAAAGAGAGTGGGTGAGAATCAATTAATAAATAAGATGGTTGTCAAATAGGGGGGAGACAAGAAAGGAGATGTGAAATCGGATAGAATAAACTAAGAAGGTAGGTAGACAAAGGTGTAAAAAGAAGGAGAGAGTTTGGGAGAGACCAAAATGAAAGAGACTAGTAAGGCGAGTATTAGAAAGAGAAAATAAAGAGGCAAAATGAAGGAGAGGAGATAAACAAAATTTTTGATATACATGAAGTAGAAATTAAGTGAGATATTCAAAGAAAAAGCTAGAAAGGTGGTAAGAGAAATAAGAAAGATTTAGTGGGATGAGTGAGAGACAAAAAAGAGGAAAGAGAGTTTGTGAATGACAAATTTAATGGGGAATAAAATTAAATATGCTTGATAGCAGAGATAGAAGAGTGTAGTTTAGAGAGAATGATAGAAAAAGAATAACAAATAGCATGACAACAAAAAAATGAAACTAGATATAGAATTAAAGAGAGATATAGAGGGGTGAGAGCCAAATGAAATAGAGAATGTAAGAGAGAGGTTGAGTGATAATAAATAAGATTGATAGTTAGGAATATATTCCTTTTGGGAGAGAAGTTATATAGTGATAGAGACATGAAGAGATATTAAAGGTTTGAGAAAGAGAGGCAAAGATATAAACATGAGAATAAAAAGGGAATTATAGAAATATAATGAATAGAGAGAAGATGAGGAGATGGACAAGTGAGATAAAAAACGAAAGGGAAAAGGTAGTGTCAAAAAGGCAAGTTAGAGTGGTGAAAGGGAGAGTTAAGAGACAGAGAGATAGTGTGATGAAAAAAGAGAAATAAACAAAAGAGGACATAGAGAGAGATAGAAAGAAATTAAAAACATAAGTATGTAAGGAGAGGGAGTCAATAAAGAGCATATAAAAGATGTAATGGACAAGATAAAGGGAAGAAAGTGAGAAAAATAAAATGATAGATAACAATAATAATATAAGAAATAGAGAGATGATAGAGGAAGACAAAAAAGAATGGTAAAGTGTTTCAAGAATTTATGATATGGAGACAAAAGAATAATGGATAAAGATGATAATGAGAAATGAAGAGCTAGAGAAAGTATGAATGAGATAGATACAATTATAAAGTATAAAAAAGAGAGGATAAATTGATAGAGATTAGAGGGGCATATATCAAAATAAGAAAGAGTGAATGAATCAAGAGGTTTAGATGAGAGATAATGAGGTAAGGGGCAAAGGAGTATATAGATTCATCAAGAGAAAGAAAGAAAAAATAATTACAATAATACAAAAAAAGATGAAAGGGAAATAAACACATGGTGAAGTAAATTGCATGATATTGTATAATTGATAGGCATAGAGATAGAAAGAGACTTGCAAACATATAAAATGTAAGTGGTAGAGAACTGTAAGAGAAGAAATAAAAAGAAAAAAATAAGGAAAAGAAAGAGGATAGAAAGAAAGAAGAGAGATAATAGAGGAAGACAGAAGATAAACATTATGATAAAGAATGTGATATAGAGAAAACATATGGATGGAGACAAATAGTTAGTAAGCAAAAATAGGAGACAGATAAAGTGATATAAAACTTTAGTGACTTTGAGTGCATGAAAGAGTGAAAAAAGTTAGATAAATAATAAAGAAAAGTGATAAATACGAGAGAGAATGAATGAGAGAGTTATGAGAAGATAAAAAATAGAGGGAAGGTTGAGAAGATACAAACTAAAAATGTGAAAAATGATATGATGAGAGATAAATATACAAAGAGACTGATATAAAGTGCAAGAAAGAGTTGGAAGAGAAGAGACATAGTGAGAAAATAAAAAAATAAAGGAAAACTAGAAGAAATTATAAATAAGTAGATAAGTAGGGAATGATAAAGAGGGATAAAAAGAGAAAATGAAATAGAAGGGAATTAACCACAGAGAGAGGAATAAAGAAGAATATAATACAAATGGAACATGAGAAAGAGGAGTCTACAAGAGAGTTCAATAAAAGAAAATGAAAGACATTTTGTAAGATTATTATAATAAAGGATTTAAGAAGGAAGAGAGGAATGGATTGAGAAGGTTCCTCAAAGAGATTAACAAGAAAGATTGGGAAGGAGAAAAGAGACAGAAGGAATAGGGAGGATAGGGAAAAAAGAAAGAGAGATAAGAAATTAATGGAAAAAAGGAATTAAGAAGCTGAGTTAAGGAGAAGCAAAACAACTTATGAGAAAAAATAATTTCTAAGATTAAGATATTCTTGTAAATAAAATTAAAATTATTAAAGGAAAAAGAATGACTATTAAGAACTATTATCATTAAGTAATAAATATTAATAATTAATTAAGAGAGGGAGAGATAAATTTTGAGATACATTTTGGAGGAAGAAGAGAGAGAAGAGGCCAAATTTTAGTTAAAGAGAGAATATAACTGAAAGAAAGTAAGATTTATATAGACAAATTAGAGAAATATGTGAGGGGAAAGAATAATATAAAGTATGAGGAGTGAATGAAACAGTGAGAAAGAAAAAGACAACAAACTGAGGGAAGTCAACTAGAGTGTGAAGAAAGAAAAAAAAGGATAGAGGTAGTAGTTGAAGAAAAGGAAGATGAAATAGAAAGGGAGAAATTTTAGAGATAGAGTGGGTGATATAGAAAGGAGTGAGATAAACAAAGAGAAGTGATAAAGTGAAAGGCACAAATAAGGGGAAAGAGGGAGAGATATTACAAGAAAGAGAAGGTTGTGATAGATAAGAGTTATGGGATTGAAGAAGAGTAAGGGGAAATGAGGCAAAAGAGGAGGAGAGAAAAGTTAGCAGTGTGAGAAAAAGAAAGATATAAATAAAGATAAACAAAAGTGGGAAGAGAAAGTCATTGTTATGATCCATATATAAGAGAGAGATGAATAATAGAGTGAAAACAAGATGAGTGAGTAACTGTAAAATAATGATGGACTATAGAGAGTGTTAGGGAGGGAAGAGAGATATTGGGACAATAATGGAGAGATAGCCAAAGAGAGAAAAAATGTCATAATGTAATAAGAGGAAAACAAATAGAGAAAGTAGAAGTAATCAAAGGCATTTGAGAGCATGCAAAGGAAAACAATTTAGATTCCATAAATAAAAAAAGTTATGTGAGAGTTGAAAGAGAAAATATAATGTGAAGTTCAAAGAGGGAGAAGAGATTAAGAAACCAGAAATGATGAAAATAAGATTGAAAGTGTTAGAGAGATAGTACTAAGTTGTAGAGACAAGACACAACACAAAAAAGATCTAGATATAATAGAAGAGATAAAGAAGAGAAATATAGGAAAGGAGGAAGATAGTAACAAAGAAGAGAAAGTAACATAAAGTAGAGAGAAACTAAGTGAATTATATCTTGCTAGGGAGGTGAAAGGAACAGATAGGGAGGTGTGAAGATTGATTAGTAATAGGGAGGAAAGGAGACATTTATAGAGCTTGCTACTAGGAGAGGTAAGGAGAAAAATGATATAAAGTTGTAGAAAAATTGAAAGATTAATTTGGGGAGAAAAAGGAACATAAAGAGAAATTAAAAAGTGATAGTTTTAAAAAAAGACACATCAAATGACAACTGGCAAAGAAGAGAAAAAGAAAAAATATAGAAAGAAAGAACAAATGATAATGGTACAAGAGCAAGAAAAAAGGAGAGAATTATGGAAAATGAAGGTAGTAGCCTAGATGAAGAATGTGAAGAAGAGAGGCCAAAATGTTTTATGATCATGATGAAGTAGGAGACATGAAAATTGATATAAGGGCACAAATAGAGACACAAAAAAATTTATGTTAGAGAGAGGACAAGAAAAGTTGAACATGAATAACAAATGAATATCCTATAATATGAGATGAAAATAAAATTTTTTTAATAACAATTATTAAAACTTATATGAAATTATCAATTATTATTGCAAACAAATAATTATTTTAATAAGAATAACCTTTAGATAAATTTTTCTTGATAATTGTATTTGTTATTAATTACAATTAAAATGCAATAGAATATTCTCTCAAGCTAGAATAATATATTTTTAATTCCTAAATTTTTTTTTGTTTCCTTTTGATGTGCATTTACAAATAATATTTAATTATGCTTGTTTAAATTTTAATTAATTTCTCTAACTATTACAATATGTTAATAAAATTACTGTTAATTAACAAAACTTAATGCAATATCTCATCAAAAAATTAATATTTAAATTTAATAATTTTTGTCACTTAAGTCACGATTAAGTATTCCTTTAATAATTTTAATTATTATAATTTGTTAAATAAATAATTAATTTGTATTTAAGAAATGTTGATTAGAATGTATGTTTTTAATACCATTGGCCATAAGTGACAAAATTTACTATGGCAAAAGTTTAACAATAAAACTTTTATTCCAATGTTAATTATAATTACAATCTATGCGCAAAAATGACATACAAAATTACTATTATTACTATTGTTATGATAATTGTTTTTAAAAAGAATAATTTATAATTATAAAACATATAATTATGATTGCTCTATTGATATTCAATATTTCAATTGTGCCAAATAACTATAAAGATAATTTTTAAGAACAATGAGTAGAACATCAAAATAAAAAAAATAATTGTTTATTAAATTATAATAATAGTAATACCTTTTTTTGTAAGGAAAAAAATAACAAAGAAAAATATTTTGTTTTCTTTTTATTTTCTAATGATAAAATAAATATAATGACAAGCATTAAGAAAAACTGAATGAGAATTCATGATAAATATAAGCTAAAGAAGAGAAAGAATAATTTAATACCTTTCTATTATTTTATTGTTAACAATTACTAATTAAGAAAAATTTTAAAAAAACTTATATAATTAATTATTTCATTAAAATAGTTTTATTTAAAATCTATTTTTTTAATTAATACAATTTAATTACTAAATAGTTTATTTTTGGTTTTTTATTTTTAACATATTGTTTTAATGAACAACGTGATTAATAGAGAGAAAGTGTGGGCATAAAATAAATGAATAATAATAAGAAAAATGGGCATAAATAAGAAAGTAAGATTAAGGACAAAATAAAATAGGAAAAGTTTCAAAAATATGCATGAGAATAAAAAGAACTTGAAGAAACATATGTCATGAAATAAGAAAACAAATATGAGGAAGGTAAAAAAGAATATTTGTAAATAAAAACAAGAAATGTAAGTTTTCATTAATAATAATAATAATAACCATCATAACCATGATATTATTTTTTTAGATTTATCATATTTATTAAAAACGTAATTTTTAATAATAAAATGATAATAACACAACTAAATGATTTTTATAATGTTACAGAACATTATTTATTTTATAATAGATTTTAATTTTAAATGTTGTAATAAATTTAATTATTAAAAATATCTACAACTTTAAAAAATTACTTTTTAATAATATAATGTAAATATTTTATTCCAAAAATTGTTTTGTCTATTTCAATTCACTACTAATATCAATTATGATACAAAAGATAATTTGTAATTTTTCTTGTTTATAAGTTACATCGATAACTATTAAATCTCATAAAAAATTTTCTAATTTTAATATAACAATTTTTATTCTTTAGTTTAGTACATTTAATTTGTTAATCATATTAACTTTTTCTCATTCACGTCATGTTTCTTGTTCTTTTCTTTTATTTTCTCTTTAAATTTTATTTTTAAGATAAATATTTAAATTTTTACTAAAATGGAGAGGTAAAAATAAAGAAGAGGTAGAAGTCTGGAAATTGTGGCAAAAACATTTATACAAAATATTTATAGATAAATGAGAATATGGAATGCTGAGAAAAATGATAAAAAAATAATATGAGAAAAATTACGAGAGAGTGCATACTGAGTAAGGAAGGGAATGAGTGAGAGAAAAAGATAGAAGCGATTATTATATGGAGATGGTAGGGGAAAAGAGAGAAAAAGAAATAGAGGAGTCAAGATTGGGAGAAAGAGATTGAATGAGTATGACAAAGCAAGAAAGAGATAATTATAGACTATTAGAGAAGGAATAAGAGAGGAAGCAATAATTAATAGATTAGATGACAAACTGATAATGTGGAGATATGAGTAGAGGAACTAAGTTGAGATGTAATTGGTCAAAAGGTCTTAACAAAGGGAACTGGAGTAGGAGAGAGTGTTGGAGGGAGTAAGATAAAAGAGATAGTAGTAAGGAGAATACTATAAAGAAAAAAAGAGAGACAAAAATGATGGAATGTTGAGATAGATAAGAATGTGATATAAAGAAGATAAAAATTTAAGTAGATAAAGAGAGAAGATAATGTTAATGATAGGAAAGGCAAGAGATATAAAAGAGTTAATAGAAAGAGTGATAGAGAAAACAAAGCAACATAGTTAAGAAGAAGAAAGTTTAAAAGAGAATAGAATAAAGTGAGAATGATAGTGTTAATAGATTGGCAAGGATTAGAGATTCAAGAAAGTAGAATAATGGGAGTGATCATGACAGAAGAGAAGTGAAACTAGTAAAATAAAAAAAAGAGGGACGTAGAGTGGAAGAGAGATTTATGTGAAATAAAAGGAGTATAAAAGGAGATAGAGGGAGAGGGAGTGAAAGAGAGAGAGAGAGAGAGACTACTAAGATGTAGCAAATAAGAGAAAATGAGATAGATGATATAGTGAAAAGAGATAAATGGAAAGCATGAGAACAAATATTTATAAAGATTTATACACAAAGAGATAGATATAAAGTATAACAAATGAAGTGAGAGAAGAGAGAGAAGGAATAAAAATAGATAAATAGGAATTGGAAAAAATATAGATTAGGAGGCAAATGGAGAAAGATAAAGAGAGAAAAGTAAAAATGGAAAGTAAAAAGCTCTAGAGGAACAACGATAACGAAGATGAGAAAAGGGAACAACAGTGAACAATGTAGAAAGTTTAATGAAACAAAACAAAAGCAAAAATGGAAAACTTTAGTGATTGAGCAATGAGAAGGGAAGACAAAATAGAATAAGAAAGTGACTTATAAAGAATGAGAAGAAATATCAAAAAGAAGGAAAGAGATGCTAGAGAAGAGATAGAAATAGGAGAGGAAAAGAGATAGAGAAGAGAAAAAGAAAAGGGAAAAGAAGTAGATTAAGAGGCTAAGATAAAGAGCAATAGAGATAAATTGTCAAAGAGAAAAGAGAACGAAATAGAGACATAAATAATGGATGGGGAGACAAGGAGAATACATGTGAAAGAATAGAAGTGTGATTTATAGAGAAAAAGGGGGAGAGATACACAATACTTAGTGAAGAGTAAGAAGTGAAAGGAGAGAATGAAAAAGTGAGACAACAAGAGACAAAAAAGTGAAGGGCATGAATTTGAGAGTTAAAAAAGCAGAAAGAGGGGGTAAGAGAAGTAAGAGAGGAGAAAATACAAAGAGTTGAAGCAAGAGTTCACATAGGTTGTAGATGGAGGAGGTAGAGAAAGAGTGTAAGGCATTGACATAGTGGAAGACATAAATGATGGGAAAGAAGGAGAATGATTCATAAAGAGAAAAATCGAGAGAGAAAGAGTAAGTTGTAAAAAGGAAGAAGAGGAAGAGGGAATGAGGCAAATAGAGGAATAGTAGAGTAAGGTGGACGTAAGAGACAATGAAGGAAATAAAGGAAGATAAAGAAGAGTTGGAAAAGAAAGACATAGCTATAATTGACTGAAGAGAGAGAAGAATGATAAGGTGAAAACAAGAAGAGTGAGTGGGAGTAAAAGAGAGATAGGCTAGAGAGAGTGTTTGAGAGGGTCAAGTAATTATGTTACGACGACGAAGAGATCAACAAAATGAGACAATAAAGTCAGTGTGATAGAGATGAAAAAAATAGTGATAATGACATATTATGAAGCAAGTGCAAGAATCCATAAGGTAATAAAGAAATGTGGGGAAAGTAAGAAGGTGATAAGAGAGATAAGTAAAAAAATTATGGGAGAAGGAGAGATAAAGAGACAATATTAAGGAAGAGAGCAAAAATATTGATATGTGAGAGAATTATAAGGGACATAATACAAAGTTACATAGAAAAGATAAAGCTAAAAAAAGGGCTATAGATTATGAGAATGAGATAAAAAATATATATAATAAAGGAGAGAAAAAGCACAAAGTGGTGAAGGTGATACGTAAGAGAGAGAAACTGAGTAAATGACATGTAGCTTAAAAGTAGATATAAAGACAAGTCTAGGTGAGGGAGATTAATGAGTCATAGAGAGAATGAATCACATTGATAAAGATTTTTATTCAAAAAGAAAATAGAAGAAAGATAAATGGGGAGTCAAACATTATGATTAAGAGAGACAAAGAAAGAGAACAATGCAACAAAATAATTTTAAAAAAGACACATTAAAAGGACAAAACAGAGAGAGATGCAATACGAAAAAAACTTAAGAAGTAGAGGATTACGAAACAGAGACAATTTTGGAAGAAAGATGATAGTCCAAAATAAAGAATGTGAAGGTGAGAGGCCCAAATATTTTGTGCGAGAAAAAATAATGGATAAAAGGACACAAAAAGTGAAAGAAACTGAGAATAATGTTCGAGAGAAATAGAGTAATAAAAATTAATTATTAATCCTATAAGGATATATTCTTTTGTGAAGGAAATATAAAAAACAGTACCATTAATAGTAATTTTTAAAAACTCTTTAAAAATATCAATTTATTTTTGACCAAATAAACTTTCTTTAATAACAATAACCATTATATCAACTTCACTTAATAAGGTAGTAATTGTTAATTTTAATTATATTTCTCTATAATAATATTAAATTACCACTTATTTTTAAATAATAAAGTAATATTTATTAGCATAACTAATTTTTAAATTTTACAATTTTTTTATTCTTCAATAATTTCCTGCTTAGTTTAATAGCTTACTCTTGATTATTATAGTTGTTATCAACTATAATTAATTATCATGGCTAATCATTAAAAGTAGTCATAACAACTACTACTCATAGTGTAGACCCTAACTAATAAAACTCTAACCATCATTTAACTATTAATAAGTTACTATCACGTCAAATATAACTCTAATCTTGTTACATAAAATCTAATATTACAAATATCATAATTTATTATTATTACTATTATGCTTAAATTTATTTTAAGAAAAGAATTTTTTAATTACTAGGAATAAAACAATAATAACATTATTCATAATTTTATAAGTGAATACAAAAAATTATGAAGTTTATTTATTAATAATAGTTAAAAAGAAATAAAAAAAATATTCATTATTGTATTGTAGTAAAAATAATAAATAGTTTTTAAGGATATGTAAAAAAATAAATAATTTTTGTTTCTCGTTTTTTGTCCAATTTTAGAAAAGAATATCACAATACAATTTGAGAAAAATGAATAGGTACTACTTATAAAAGGAAGATTAAGGAAGAAAGGCATAAATTTGTAACTAACTTTTATCTTATTCTTAGTAATTACAAAATAAGACTATATTTTTTATTAATTAATTTAATTATAAAATTAAAAAAATTTAATAAATACTATTACTTTTAAAAATACGATTTAAAAAAATAAAAAAATCTAATTACCATTTGAACGATAAAGACCCCTTCATCAATCTCGTATTAAAATTTTTGTTGAATCATACTAAATCATAGTTTCTTAATTGCCATAGTTTTTATTGAGTAACTACAAAAATTATACAACTCTTAATATGCTCATCGTTAAATTTTGTAATAAATAATGATTTGTTTGTATATTTTTCTTTATTTCGATAATATTTGTGTTTTTATATGTTATTCATGACATGTATATATTTAAATATAAAGTCTTCTGAATAATACTTAAAACTTGATATTAAATATTTTTATATCATTTTTTATTCTTTTAATAATTAATAGTTATTTTTTAAGAGGATTAAAGTTTTATTTTGAGTATCACACATAGTCTAAAAATTATTTGAATAATTTTTAATTATGATATAATAGATGATTTATTATTATATACAACTCAATAAGTTTAAATTGTTATAAACAATTATATAAAACTTTAATTGATTATTATGGAATGTATCGATTGGTTTTATTTACCCACATAATTTACTTTTTTCTTTTTTTTTTGTTTTGATTTTTAGAAATGATTTTTTTTGTTGCTACAATCTTTGAAGCTTTTGTTTATGGAGTTATAAGGTTTTCATCGGGCAGAAGGTCTTCCTTTCCCTTCTCATTTTCTGGGTTTCATGGCCACTGTCAATCTTGATCTCCATGTACTGAATGTCACTGTTTATAGGCGTTTCAAGATCCACGACTTGTGTGTCTCCTTCGACCCTCACCGCTTCGCTTCTGCTCCCCAGGTGTTCCAAGGCCGAAGGTTTTTACCTCTCTCCCTTTCTCTCTCTCGTCTTCCTTCTTTTAGGCCAATGGTTCTTGTAGGAGTTTAAATAGCTTACTGTCCATGATGATTATAAGTGGTTATTACTCTTTCCTACCAGCTCTCAAGTTGATCCTATTATTTTTGTTCTAATGTTTTGTTGTCTATCCGGTGCTTCACATTGTGTTGTAATTCTTGTGAGCCGAGATAGTGAATATCTTTCAATGTAGAGTTTTGTTTTTCCCTATCGTAATTTGTTTGTTTGGATCAGAAAATAAGGGCTAGTTTTGTTTGATGTTGATTATTTTTTGTAGAGTGGGCCAAGTTCCACGTTGATATTTACACTGCATGGTTTTTCATTAAATCTACTTCATTGTTAAAATATCATTTAAAAAAAGGAAAGCCTTGCACTTTTCACAACCAAAAGTTCCATGAGGCTTGAAATCACTCCTTTACTTCTAATAATGAATAACTTAAGGTCTGATTTTTGAGTTCTATGATGATTTCACTCATGCCATTTCATCGGATCTTGAAATTAAAATGTGCCTGGTTTCAACTACAGCAGCCAATCTCAATTAGTAGCACAGTATTATTGCTAGTTCAATAGAGTGGTCCAAGAGCTCTATTTGATTTGTGAATGATATTTTTGATGGTCTTATTATAAAAGCTAGCTAATGTAATTTTCTTATTAATCAAGATGGTGTTGAATGAAATCTTGAAGTTGGATTATTTAGCTTTTATTAAATTGCTCCATTCTTGGACACAATGTATTTATAAAAGCTTAATTATTTAATATACATTTTGTGATTACTAGGCTCTGTCGTTTTTTGTGTTTTACCTTAGTTTTTATCTTTAATTATCTTGAGTCATAGTCACTAACTATTCTTTTCTAGAAGCTCACAAATGCCATGAGGATTGTATAGTTCTAACATCTTGTACGTGTTTTTTTGTTGTGTTATTATTTCTATGTGTCTGGCTTATGCTTGTCTTTATTTATCTTCAATACATTATATTATCTATATTTTTAACAAAATGCATAAGTTCTTTTTATTATTATTGATTTCATTTTTTTCATGCTCACCTTTTTCCTAAAAATTAATAATTGAGATTGTTTATGTACCTGATGTGTCCTTTTAATACATTCTTTTAAGTATGATATAGTGGTTTAGAAAAGGCATACTTGTTTAAAGTATCGATTAATATTCATGAATGTAGTGTATATATGCTTTTTCAATGTATCAATTAGTGTTCATAAACATTTTATACTCACATGCTTGTTTTAAGTCTCAAAAATTTAACACGTGCCAACTTGTTTATTTGATTGTATGTTGTCCTTTTAACAACTCATTCATATATTTGTTGATCAAGTTGCTTGTTTGGGGTTTGTGAACTTAAGAATTTATGATTTAAATGAGACAAGCTTTAATACCATCCATTATACTCGAATTGAGCTCCAGTAGACCTAACATAATTGAACTTGAGCCCTGTTCTACTTGTTAGGGTCAAGTCATTTACAGCCTTGCAATTTGTAAAGTTTAAAATGGATATTTTTATGGCATAAATCTTATTCTTCATAATCACAGTGTTCATGGAACTAATAGTCCCATCCATGTTTTTTAGCTTGTATTATTGTTTAATTTAATGTGGGATTGGGTACTAAAATGTCTTTAATTAATGTTCCTTCATACATACTTTATTTACAAATATAACATATTTTAAATGCTTATACCCCTATACCTATTTTTGTTTTTTTGATTCATTTAATGATGATGATGACCTTGAACAAGATCTGTTCTATGGTTAATATCAAAGCTCTCTCAGAGATGATAATGATGGTTACATATAATTTGATGCTTATTTTAGGCATTCTCATAAGCAAGTTGGAATGTTGCTCAGGTTTCATAGTTGTTGTAGTTATTGATATTTTTCTTTTTGAATTCCTATTGAAATGTTGGTAAAACTTTTGGGAGCCATTAGATAAGCAAAAGCATATTTTTTTCATTTGATGTTCAGCAACCTATTTCTTCTATCTCCTCCTTTGATTAAGATTGAAATATAAAAGAATGTATTATTAACCATGTTTTTGTTTCTTCTTGACTAGACATAAAGCTCTATCCCTTTGCAATTTTTGGCCATCTTTTGGTAAACAGCGGTAACATTTTACTTCAATTAATGCTTTCAGTCGAAAAATGGAAGCATTGCTATCTTACTGGGGCCATATTATTTGATTATATTTGTAACAATTTAACTTGTACACTAAATGTAATGTCAGTGTGAGACTAGTCCATGAGACGCTGTTTAATATTCTTGTCTGTCCAGCCACAACTTTTAAGGAATTTGCTCATGTGAATGGTTTTATTAGCATGCATGTGAGCACTGATGATATTCTATAATAGAAAAGAGGGGTAAAAATGTAGGATTGACCTTTTTTCCCTTTTTCTGGTAAAGGGTTTTTTGGAGCTAGCTTAGCTTAAAGAATTCTTGGTGCTCTTATTAGAGTTGCCAACTGTTTGAATAAGATGTCTTCCCATGATAGTGCAAGCCATTTAAGAGTCTGGGGGAGTTGCCCATGGAATTGTAAATTCACCCAATCAAACAAAATATATAAGAAAATTTTCTCTCTTTTGAAAAATGTTTAACAGTTACAATCAACTAATTAGACTTTATGTTAATGCCTTCTTAAGTTGTTTTGGAATTCCCTGCCTTCTGTAAGCATGCTGTGAACCTTCTCATATATAGTTTTTTTAGGTCTTTTTTTTCTCAAGTAGTAATACAAATCCTTCATTTACCATCTGCATAATATATAGTTTATTTTTGAGATTAAGTATCAGAAAATAGAGGGAGTTACTGAACTACAAAATAGGCAAGTGAGGCCCATCCCTCCACCGCAAGTAAGGTGCCTCCCCTGCACATTCGTCACCCTGGTCAACTAGTTGACCATGAAAAGGTATCTATTAACTTGACTTTTTTCCTCCCAACATTTTATGTTTGGCACCTATTTGGCTTCTTTAATGTATTTGTATTCTTATCAAGTTTCATGTCATAACATTTAGTTGCATTACTTATTTATGTCATCTTAGGGAAATTATAAAGGAATTCTTTCTATGATTGAAGCAAATTAGTATGTGAGAATTTTGTTACACTATACTATCTTATGCTTTCTTGTGATGATTGTCTTGAAATATTGATTAATCCTTCTTAAAAATCGATTATAAGTTCATGCATAGTACTTTTGCATATTGTTCCTTAATCTTATCATTTCTACTTTTCTTTTGAATATGGATTTTTAGTTAAGAACAAATCTACTTAACTACCACATGTTATAATAGATATGATAGAATGAAATTTGGTTTCTAAAAATAGTGAAAAAATTATTGTTATAGTTTCTACAACCATCAAATGGAAGATATTTATCTGTACGGTTTATAGAATTGGAATCAAATCGTGATGATTTAATTTTTTCATAAAATATAAGCAAATATTTATGTAAATATATTCATATAATAATTTGATAAAGTTGAGGATAATCAATCATTACATGAATATAAAATATTGTTACATTTATTTTAAGTACATGCATAATGTCATAAATTTTTTTTTCCAGGTACTATGGAATCTTGTTTTCACGTATTATCCATCCATAACTAATGAGTTTATAAACAATAATACTCCACATTATAGTATAAGAACGAGGGTTGGTTTTTTATTGCTTAAATTTTGTACTTTTAATCACAAAAATACTTATTTTAGGTCATGTTAAATAACTTAACTAATTATATTTATTTATAAATTAGTGGGGATATCACTATCTTTTTTCATTTTATTATTTTAATAGTTCAAAAATATCTTTTATTCTCAAAAAGTAAGTCAAAGTTTTCTAATTTTTAAACTAATAAGCAAAGATGTTTTGGGCAAACTCATAATAAGTATTTCTAAACAACAAATCATTAAACACAACATTTCTAAAACACTTAACAACACTCTTCAAACTTAACAGCACTCTTCACCTGGGTTTCTTCTAGCTCCACCTCACTTAGGCTTTCTTGGAAACATTTGAGGTAAAATTTGGGGCTTCCATTTTAATTTTGACTAAGATCTGGCAAACATTCCACCAAAATTTTCTGGCTTGACATAACTGGCAAAGGAAGCAGCAAAGATCCTTTTGAAAAACTTGAAATTGGGAATAACGAGATACCCTCTAAAGCCACTTCGATGTTGCATCCATGAAGCAAGGTAGAGAAAATTGTTCACTTAATTGCACAAAAAAGCAAGAAAAAAAGACATAAGTGTGTCGAATTCACAGAAAAAATTATGGGTCTGATTTGTCATAACAGAAAGAACGAATTTGAAAGTTAGAAGGGAAAATAAAAAAAATCCCCATTAAAAGAGGGGCAATTACAATGCCAACATAAGAAGAATAGCTAAGACGGATCATACACTGTGCCACACTCTTTGCTAAATGAACACACCCAAGGACAACAATGGTAAAAAGGAAATTAAGAAGTGTCACAAACAAAAGGTATCCCACTTGCAGAAATTAATTAACTAGTAGAGAAATAAAGGGAGATAAATGAGTTGAAAAAGTATATTTCATCATAAGAAAATGAACAAGCTCATTTAAGACAATTGAAACTTGGGCTAGAATCTTAAACTTTAGTGGAACAAGAATTTCAAATGGATAGAAATGATGTGAAAGAATTGCTCAAAAGTAGGATCATTCTTAAGAGGTGCAGAGATAGAATTAGTGATCACTTACATCGTTGAAACATTAAAAACAAGATCATCAACAAGCACAACTTTTTGAAGTATAGTTGTCATCTTCTATCTACTCACTAATTCCAACATGCAATGTTAGAAAAGTGTTGAAACTAATTACAAATTCCAAGAAGAAAAAATGGTTTAGTTCCATTTAGCTAAAGAATCACAAGAAGGTAATTTAGAGTTATTACAAAAAGGAGCTCCTTGAAGTTCAAATATAAGACTTAGGTAAGAACAGAGAGGGATAAGCAAAGAAATTCCCTAAAAGAGAAAAAAATTATATTTAGCAAAATTGCCCACTGCACCCAAATGGTACATAAACTAAACCATAATGGAGTGGCAAGTTAATTATAAGTAAAGAACAAGACCCTTTGCACATGATAAATTTGCAAATTTCATTAATATTTTGTCCTTCTCTAAACTAAACTTTATCCTATTCCACTTGAACAATGATAATAACAATCATGCTTGATGAATCCTAATCAATTTGGACATTGAGAGTGATCCATGTGACCCAACACCTTGAGAGCTATTTCTCTAACACTTGATTTCTAGAAATCTTACACCTTTTAGCCTTGTTCACACGAAAAGGTTTGTCATGGAAGGGTAGTCCAATTTTAAAAAGACATGCCTCATGTTAATCATCAAGCATATGATGATCCAGCAAATTGTAACCTAACATGATAACTTTGCATATTCATACAACATAAATGGTAAATAGCTATCATAACACTTATTAAAATAGGATTAAATAAGTGATCATGGTTTTTCTCTTGCATGCTATACAAATAACTAAAATAAAAATATCTAAACAAATGTCTCTTGCTCCATATTTTGGGATAACATATGTACCATCTATTAATATTTATGCATCCATGAACAAAGGTTTAATAAAATCTTATTTAGATTGCATAACCATAAGGAGCACATAAGAAAATATCTAAATTTAATTTAATTACTAGTAAATGATGAAAACTTTTAAAACATGGATAAGATAAAATTCACAAAAGAAAACTAAAATAAAATATATGACATAATGGATTTAATTCCTAGAATATACCACCTTATATCCATCAAGTGCACTTTGCACTAGCTGCAAGATTTCTAAAAAACAAATCCTCCTGAGATAACTCGTGAGAAAAAACTTTGTGAAAACTGAAACAGTACTTTTGAGCTGTTTACAAATAAAGCAAAAGAAAAAGCATCAGCTATAGAAGGCTCATCCTTACAGATTATAGTTTCCATAAGACATTATAAAACAGATGAAAGCTTGCATATAATAAATTAGAAAAAAATTATCTACCACTGTACATCAAATCAATGCCTCTCCCAAGAGACTCAAAGCTTGTTGGATATGAAATAACTTAACCATCTACTCCCCTGGTATCATCGTCAGATAAAAAAGGTCGCACATTACAAAAAACTCGAATGTTTTCTTTTAGTTCATGCAAAACATTAAAGCTCAGTAAAAGTATAATATGTGTTGTATAAATATCAGATATGAATATACATTTTGGACATGTTTCTTGTACAACTTTCTAATGGAATGGCTATCAAAGGCTATAAGATTTTAAGGAAAAAAGCTGCAAAGAAAAAAGAACTTTTTCTTTAAGACAACTGTCTAGGGTTCAAATGCCAGATCGCTAGTCAAATTTTAAGTGTTTTCTACCCAATGATGTAGCTTTTATGAAAATATCAAAAGATTAACAAACACATTAGCATGGAGAAACTTATCCTTGCAAATGGAGCCACATACATGGCTTGTGGAAAAGAAGAAATTGGGTGAGACACATGCATGTTTATTGGTTTGGGACCAAAACCAGATTTTCAAATAGTTTAAAACTTATTTCTGTCCAACACTCAGCCAAAATATTGGTTTTGTTCAAC
The DNA here is from genome assembly GCA_023846275.1 of Vanilla planifolia. Taxonomy (NCBI): domain Eukaryota; kingdom Viridiplantae; phylum Streptophyta; class Magnoliopsida; order Asparagales; family Orchidaceae; genus Vanilla; species Vanilla planifolia. The sequence continues at coordinate 8,793,751 of JAIUJO010000015.1, read as the reverse complement.
TCAAGGTTTCAGCTAATCTTGGCTAAAACAAATCTCCACCACCCTCAACCTAATTTTTGCTTCCAAATCCATTACAAAATTATCTAAATACCTTCATTTTCTAACAATAAAAGAGCTCGGGTGAGTAAGTTTGAAAATTCTCTTGATAGCTACAATAATAGTTCTAATGGATGAGATTTACAATACTTAGTGTCATCGAATTTCAAACACCAAAGAATGGTTTCACATTCAATTTCTCTTTTGTTAATATTTCTCTTGCTCAATTATCCATAACATTACTTTTACGTTTATTATTTTAATAATTTCTTAGTTAATAGCATAAATAAATATTGCCCAATTTAAATATTTAATTATACAACAATGATTTTGAATCTTATCCTTTTATTGTATTACCTACTTTTATCTTTTCAAAATACTCTTTTTAGTCACTTGGATGGATTATGGCAACTCAATTTTTTAACAATATTTTTTTATAATTTATTTTTTTCATCAATTAGGCACATAGACAAGTGATCATTATTGTTTTTAATTGTGTTATTTATATCATTTCTTTTTTAGTACCCAACCCGATAACTATAAAGACAAATGGTGACCTTATTAATTTTACAAAATATTCCATTTATTTTCAATAGTTCATTACTTTTCAATGCTGCACGTGCACCTTATCAATAGTTAACTGCATTCGTGTTCTACACGCACAAGATACCTGCATGCATGGATAGACCGTTGGCTCAGTCTTAAATTTGTGCACCTCAGGATGCACGTTGGCAAAGACAGACATTGATAAGGTCAAAATTTGTAAAATTTGAGAAATATTAATTTTCCATCGAAATCACATTTTTTTGTTGTATAATTAAAAATTGTATCACAACCACTATATAAAAAGAAAGAAATAATGAATGAAATAATTCAAAAAAATTGAAAAAAAATCTGAGACGTCAAAACTCATAGAAAGTCAGAACTTGAGAAATTTAGCAAGTTTTGAGAATCAGAACTTCATAAATTCAAAACCCTTCAAAGGATATCTTTTTGGGGAATTCAACCTCCTTGTGGTAAAAACCCTCTTATCCTTCTCTTTCTCCTTCTTTCTTTGCTCACGATTATTAGACTTCTACTTCTGTTGTTATCATTCTAAAAAAAAGCCTGTTGAGGAGGGTTCAAGACGAGAAAACCTCACAAGCAGATCATTGATAATTGATTCTAATGGTAATGAGAACACTATTATTAGAGTCACAATTGTTGGAACTCACCAACCATAATTTATCAAAAAAGTTTCTAGAACAAGTGCTACTTTGGAAGCATTAAAAAGTGGCATGGCTAAGAATTGTCAATAATAACTCATCATGTTTCATTGCAATTTAACATTGGGCAACTAACATGGAAAAGAAGTAGCTTGTCAACATCCCAACTAGCCTTACGCCCAAGCACTCACATCAGAGGAGCAAGCACATATAAGCCCCAAGTTATAGGGATCATGGTTCCATTTGCAAGAGGGAAATAGCAAATCTAAGAAAAATCCAATGACAAAAAAAACCAATGATATCAAAAGGTACCTTGTTAGAGAAATATCAAAATCTTTTTAACATTCACATTGCTTTTATTGTTGCTAACTCATAGTACTTCTAAGGCATTGTGACTATTATAGAGATCACAATAAGCTCTTAAGTAAAGTCACTCACAACTTCAAAGGTTGTCCAGGTTGGTTTGAAATGGAAAAACATAACATGCAAACAAAAAAAAATATCAAAATAATGGCATTTGCATCAAACATCAAGTGTATTACAAGAAAAAAACTCATTTTCATTAGGGTTTTTCGAGATCTTTTGTAATATCAATCTTTGATTCAAAATGCCAAGTTTTTGCTAAGGTTTTCACTCTATTATAAACATAAAGTTTCTATTATATATTCTATATTTATTACATTCATTCTTCTATTATGACTACTTCTGGCTCAAGTGCGGGAACTTTTGATCTATTGTACCCCCTTTGAGTTGCATAATGAACTATAATATATAACTCTTCTATGGATTGTTACGAATTTTTTCTACCTACTTTTACAAAAAACTACAATAGAGTAAGTTTGATCTTTTATGATTATGAGTAAATATAAACAATAATTGTCCAAATCGCTTAAAAATTTCTATTCATTACTTCATGCTTATTTTTTGTTTGTTATACTACAAGTGCACACACTTTTTAAAAAAAGTGTTTTAAAATAAGGCTATTTTTATCTTTGTAAATTTTTGAAAAAAATGAAAAAAAGTACAAATCAACTTTCTCTTGTGCAAATCTCAACTCTTCAAAAACAAGCTAGCTTTCAAAACATTGTTACTACAAAACTTTCAACCATGTTCTATGGCAAATTACTAGACTAGAAAAAGGCTACTGGTTAAAAGGCATTTGTTAGATGACAAATTAAGCAATTGATAGATTCATTTAAGCTATGATAGCACAACCACTAAACTCTATTTCTCAATATTTAAATATAGAGTGGTAGCATAAAAAATTTTTAACAAAAACATAGAGTTAGAATGAAAATAATTGTGGCAAAATTACATGAAGAAAAGGTTTTGTTTTTTAATTTGGTGGAGTGCATTTATATGATAGTAAACTCAATTTAAATTAATAATCTCTCAATCATATTCTCAAGTTGATTCCTATGCAAGCTAGCCTGATTCGTTAATCTAGTAATAATCCCCACCAATGCATTTTTCTCTTGCAACTTTGATATAGTATCACCATTCTTGATAGCATCAGTATATAGCTGTAGGTTATACTATTGCAAGCTATTGTTGTACTCTTGCAGTCGTTTGTTTGTCCCTTGAATCATTTTTATCTATGTAGTAACAAAATATAGAATATATATATATATATATATATATATTTCTTTAAATTAAGTTCAGTAATGCATGTTGCTCTACCTCACTATTAAGATGTTTCATTTCTTGTGTTGCTTTCTGAAGATCTTCCATGAGACCATAACATAAATTTTCAGAAGCAGCCCTTACTTCAGCATCTTTCTCCTGAGCTTTAATGGCAACCTGATATGTTTCATCAGTGTTGTCGTTATATATAAATCAATAAAGAAATTATATTTAATTTTTAGAAGGTACCAATTTGTTGGACTCCTCCCTCTTAAGATTCTTCTCTAAGGACACCTTCATTGTTTGGTTTTCCTTAATCAGCGAAGTAAACTCTTCTATTTTGGAATTCGTTTGGGATTCTAAAAAGACCTGAAATTTTCCAAAGTTTAATAGTAAAAAAAATTCGTCATCGCATGAAAATGTAAATTGAAAACATTCACCAATTTCAGAATGCTTACTCTTTTCTGACTCAAACAAACTATTGAGCTCATCATGTATCGCATGATAATAATCTTCCAGATCAATGTACCAACTAATATAGGACTTTAGCCTCTTGATGTAGTTTCTCATATCATTCATCCTTCCCTACAAAAGAAATATAAAAATTAGAATAAACATAATTACTCAAGAAAAAAAAGAGACAGATTGTTATTGTAACATAAAGATTAAGAAGCCTAGTTTCCTAGACATCTACTTTGCTTCTAAGCTTTGATTTCTCAGACAGTAACTTCGCTACACCCTCCCTTGAGTTAAACAAAACCACAGCACCATCACAATCTCCATTAGAACTGGCAGTATCGGGAACACCTCCATTATCCCCAGATATTGTGTTCATACTAGATAGAGGTAGACGACAACGCGCGGAGTTTTCCTTTCCTACCATATTCCGGCCTCCAATCTTCTGCCGCCTATTTAACTGTGATTCGTCCAAGTTCCCGCTCATCTGCAAATCAATCAACACGTAAGAATTCGAAGCCAAGGAGAACACTAGCCATAGAAAAGATTGAAACTAAATGTGGCGAAAAGTAAACCATACATTTGAGCAGCTTTGAGAAACATTATACCCAAGTGTCAGCGGGGGTATGTTCTGGTTCCTCATGTGCATCGTCAATGAGACAAAAACAATCCAACGAAGCTACGTAAGGGTAGTGCTGAAGTGGAATCCTGATGAGGTGTAGTGGTTGGGTGAGGAACAGAAGATAGAAAGTATCGGAGAAACAAATTACAAACCAAAGATAAGAAAAAAACGTTTTCTTTATCTTTTCGAGGAATTGTTTGGTCTCGAGAATGATGATACTCTTGCTCTTCCCATCTATACATGAGGGAAGGGGCAACCTTCGGGATTTGTAATTTATGGAAAGGAGCATGCAGGAGATTTCGAAATGATCCAAACATACCCTGTTAAAAGTTACACGACGAACGAAGCAGCTATATGTATTTTCTTTCAAATAAATATTGTTCAGAAAAAAAGAAAACAAACATAAATAACATTTAAAAACCCAACTTAATAAAAAATGATTGCATTAATTTTTTTAGCTTAAATTTGGAAATGAGAGATTAAAAAATAAAGCTTTGAAAAAAGAATATTAAAAAAGAGTTTTATATAAATAAATAAATATTAGATAAATATATATATATTTTTAACAATTAGAGATTGAGAAAAATAGAAACAATATTTAAAATTTTGTTATTAGTCTAGAAAAATTTTATTTTTAACTTAATATTATTTTTTAATATGATATTAGGATTTTGTCTTATTATTAGGGATTAAATCTTTTATAAATTAATATCTAGGATAATAAATATGTAAGAAAGCATTATATTAATATTTGAATCAAGATGAATTATGACATCAGTGTCTACTTCATCATTTGTCTTTTTCCATTGTTCTTTTAGTGATAGAATGAAAAGTTACATTACACTTTAGCCTAATTTGAGCATAATTTTTATACTACAATAAATAATGTCCCATATAATGATGATTTCTCTACTAAGCAAAATACCTTTTTGAGCATTAATGTTCTTTAGTATGGCTATTACACCCTTGTGTTTGATGAGTCAAGCATAAATATTTATATCTCATATGGGCTTGCTTTAAGTGAAATTATTAATATTCAATTAAGTAAAGCCATGAACTTTAAATGTCTAGAATAGTGGTCTTCAAGGCTCTTGGAGTCATGACAAGCTTCAAGGAAATCGAAGACATACACTAAAATTTTTATACTTGAAATTCTCTTTATTTTTCTTGACTTTGATATGTCCAAATGTTGAGATGATGTGGCACACTAGTAGTATTAATGTTTGAAGATGTTATAAATTTATTAACTGTTGAATTTTAATTTTTGGGCTAAGAATTATTGATAAAAAGTATAGACATTGGTATTTGATTTTTTAAATTTATTTAGGAATTATTTTTCATGAATTTCTTTTCATAGTCATTTAGGAAACTTGTAATACTATCATAATATAAAACTATTTGGTACCCTTATATTAAAAAGTTTGGCAGAAAACTTCTCACAATACACAATAAAACAACGTCAGTTTTAAGATTTTTCACTGTAGCATTGGACAGGTCGACCTAACCCGGCCACTGGCCAGTCTAGGTGTTTAGGAATTTTCAAAAAAAATATAATAAAATAACAATTGTTAAATTGACCCAGAACGACCAACCGTAGCCCGAAGAAGAAGGAAGACGGCCGTCGGGAACACTGAACGAAAGAAGGCAAAATCAATCCATAGGGAAAGCTGAATGGAACAATGCGAGATCAAGTCAACCAGGACCAAGTGTCTTGAGCGAGGAAGAGGAGAGGCAACCCCAAATGCTCGAGAGCCAATCGAACTGAATTCCTTATAGAGCGCAATGGTAAAATTAGTTGGGCATGTAGGCCTAATGTCCCAATCCGATTGTTAATGATGGTGCACGGGCAAGCGCGATTCGACGACTGAGATTAATCATGGTAAAATACAGGAAGTACAGGAGAATCGAACCTTAGCAGATCTGCGTGTGTCAAGAGGCGTAAGCAATGTGGTAAACGTTTTAATTCAATTAATTTCTAGACACATTATACTAATGCATACAGGACAAACTACGCTTGATCCAATGGCCTAGATGAAGGCTGCCTAGATCCAACGGCTAGGATTTGTCTCGAACGGTAAAATCGGGATGCAATCGAAAATATCCATTTCAGGCTCCAAATCGAATGGTGACTACTTTGTGTTCGTTACCCAAACGGCTAGATCATTTTAGAGTCATTTGGAGTTGATTTAGAGCTTAAATTGTGCTCTATAAACAGGGAAGGATGAAGAACTCTTTGTAGTTACAATTGCTAAGTTCTCAACGCTTTTAAATTACAACTTCGAGCAATTTCAAGTGCATATAGTGCTTCCAAATTCACAAATTTAAAGTTGTAAGAAGGAACCAAAATTGGAGGTTTTTGCTTCAACTAGTTTCAATTCCTATTCCTCCCTTTTTTCGATTTTTCTTTGAAATGTTTATTGTATTGAGTGTTCCTCATGCTTCTTTAAATAGTTTTAAGTTTATAATTTGTTGCCAATTTTTTTATTTGTTTATTTTGGGTAAGGGCATCTCGGCACTTGTGCAAAAGCCCTGGGTTTGAGTTGGGCTCAAAAAAAAAACTCAAGTAGGTTCGAGATTAGACATAGGAGAAATCCCAAGTAGTTTGAGGTGAGCCATACGAAAAACCTCGCTTGTAATTTGGTGAATTTTAGTGGCTTTTCCCAACACCGGTTGGGGGTGGGTGTAGCTTTGATTTTGAGTCGGACAACTTTTAAAAATTTTGTGTACTATTTTACTTCTCTTTCTCGTTCTTGCTTAAAAGATTTAAGTTTTAATTTAAACGGAAAATTGAAAGAAAATCTCGAAACTTTATTTACCATAATTCACCCCCTTGTGGGTTTACTTTAAGCACAAAGAACTTCAATTTCTTAGTCTACAGGGACATCTATGTTTTGCGAGAGGGTAATCAAAAAATAATTAAGTGACTAATGCTGCATCTTTTGGCAAATATATGTGAACACAGAATAACAATAAATTATTTTTAAATCCTATATAATGATATATGTTTTCATTTTATTTATTTAGAGTTTTAGAACTTTGGAATAAAAAAAATAATAGAAAAGAATACTTACTAATGACTCATACCTAATAGATTTCTATAACATATATGATTAGATAATAGGTAATATTAACTAATCTTAGTTTACTTAAATTCTCACATAATAGAAAACAATACTTTTTAATTCTTTATTGCAATGTTTAAAACTTACTTCAACAATAAAATCTCATATTTTGAAGTTTTAATTTGGACAATTTGCCATGAAAAATCATTTTATGTCTATGATTTTCTAAATCGACAAAATTGTTCATTTACTCCACCTAAATAAACTAAATTTCAACAAAATGAAAATTATACTATATTTTGTTACACCCTTGTGTTTGATGAGTCAAGCATAAATGTTTATATCTCATATGGCCTTACTTTAAGAGAAATTATTAATATTAAATTAAGTCAAGTCATGAACTTTAAATGTCTAAAATAGTGGTCTTCAAGGCACATGGAGTCATGGCAAGCTTAAAGGAAATTGAAGATATGCACTAAAATTTTTACTTGAATTTCTCTTTATTTTTCTTGAATTTGATATATCCAAATTTTGAGATGATGTGGCACACTAGTAGTATTAATATTTAAAAATGTTATAAGTTTAATAATTATTGAATTTTTATTTTTGGGCCAAGCATTATTTATGAAAAGTATAGACATTGTTATTTGATTTTTTTAAATTATTTAAGTATTATTTTTTATGAATTTCTTTTCATATTCATTTAGGACACTTGTAACACTATCATAATATAAAATTATTTTTTACACCGATATTCAAAAGTTTGACACAAAAATTCTCATAAAACACTATAAAACCACTTTAGTTTCGAGATTTTTTTGTGTAGCATTGGCCGGGTTGACCTAACCCGATCGCTGGCCCGTCCAGGCTTTAGGGATTAAAAAAAAAAAAAAAAATTGTTCGATGTGCCCGAAGGGGCGAGCGAAGCTCGAAGGCGAAGGATTAAGGCCGCAGGGAAAGCTGAACAGAACTGCATGCAATCAGCTCGAAGGAAAACTGATCAGAACAATGCGACTTCAAGTCAAACAGGACCAAGTAATTAAACCTTGGTCAAGGTAGGGGGTAGCCAACCCCAAACAGCTGGGAAGATAAGCGAGCTGGAATCCTTATAGAGCGCAATAAACAATTCGTTCTAAATTCTCACATAATAGAAAACAATACTTTTAAATTCTTTATTGCAATGTTTAAAACTTACTTTCACAATAAAATGCCGTATTTTGAAGTTTTAATTTGGACCATTTGCCATCAAAATCATTTTATGTCTATGATTTTCTAAATCGAGAAAATTGTCCATTTACTCCACTTAAATACACTAAACTTCAACAAAATGAAGATTATACAATACTCAACATTTCTTTAAATTTTCTTAACATATTCATAGTCATTAGTGGCTACGAGTATTTGATCACTAATTAATTTTAGAATAAATTGGATTTTTAGAAATGGAAAAATACTTTATTTTAATCAAAATTTTAAACAAAATCTAGTTTTCTTAAATCTTTTGTTACAAATCATGTCCAAATTTTTTTAACAAATTGTAAAACACATAAAACTATACTACACATAATTTTTTCTAATTATGTTTTATATTTTTTAATATTTAAATAAATTTTTTCATAAAAAAGAATTTCTTTTCTAAAAATGTGTCATTTTTTATATTTTTTTATTTTTTATTTCTTTAAGATCATCATTTATTTTAATAATTTTCTCCTAAAAATATTTAAAGTAATATTTTTCAATAATTTTAATCTTTTTTATGACCAATTTAATTCCAAATTTTATGATATTACAATAATGAATTCTTAAAAATTTTATATTCCTTATTTAATATTCTTCTTCTTCCACCGTAGGACTCGTATCCCATCTTCTAAATATTTATAATGTTTTATAAAGTAGTAATAAATCAGTAACACTTATAAACTTTATAAAATTATTTTTTAATATAGTTTTTGACTTTTAATGAAATAATGTATCTCCTTTCTCTTTAATCTCTGTTTCACCATACAATAAATGCACTTAATTAATTTATATTGTAGATAATGAGATTAATCATAATAAAAATTTATTAAATAATACTCATTCTATTAAAATATTATATTATTACAATTAATTCCATAATTTGAGTCCTAACAGATCCATCATATTAAAATCTACTTGTTCGATTGATCATCTACAACTTATTAGAACATTTGATTTAATTCATTTAATTGTTCAATGTATGTGTAATGGATGATAGATTTTTCCAACTTCTCTATTTGACTTGTGTTAATTCCTCATATGTCCAAGTCATACTATTCAATCCACATGTAAGATCATTAAATGCTCATTGAAAGATTATTAGATTGTCTATCAAGCATTCAATAAAGACTCACAGCACAAATGTTGAAAATTATTAGATTGTTTGATATTTTTCATTAGATCATTCAATCCTTTTTTGGTTTATTTGATGTTCCCATTGAATATATAAGGAAGACTTTGTTTATTTCATGTATTTTCTTTAAATCATCAAATTCCCTTCTATAGTTATGATTTCATGCACATAAGGCTTAATTCTCTTTACAAATCTTTCCTACATGACTCCATAGCAAGAAAAACGGAAACATTTATAGCTTGCATGAAAATACTTATACTTTTAGCTTAGATCTTAACTAGATATCTTCAAAATCAATTGTAAATCATGGGGAAGACTTACCTTGTTTCTTTTAATTTCATTTTCTTTTCTTCTCTACAACTAATTAGGAGTTATGACCAAAGCTTATACAATCTCTATTTTTGATAACAAAGTGCACAAGTAATAGTATTTTTTATTAACTTAAAAATTCCTTCTAAATAAGTTTAAATTATTTAGTTTATGTGTCATATTTGAAAATGGAGAATTTATTGATGAATAAGCTTTTTAAAAAGAATACCAAGATAGTAATGATAGAATACAAAATCTGAGTATATTATCATGAAGGTTTCAATTTGAGAAATCTATATGTATATGGTTTATATTTTTCAAAAACTATTTAAAATTTGGGGTGTTTTGGAAGTGGATCTTGAGTGATTTTTGTGGATTTATGGTTGAGTTTGTTATTTTTTTAGTTGTTACGATTCAACCAAGCAATCAACAAAATCATTTGATACAATCTATAAAACATAGCCAGTGATGGAGCTTTGGCTTTGTGTAAATGGCTCAGTTAGTTGATCGTTATTCAAGTTTGCTAAATTAACTAAACAAATACAATTGATTTGGGAAAGACACAATAACAATTTCCTTATTTAATCCTTTCTTTGACAAGTGATTGTTAACATCATACATGTATGATGAGCTGATCAGATGAATATGATGGGTTTAGAAGAAGGTCTAATAGAGATTTCCCATATAATCGATAATTTGGCCATGTATGCCATGGATCATACGATGTGATATAGAGATCATACCACTTGATATGAAGCTAATAATGTTAAAGTATATAATCTTGTTTAAAGATTATTTGAAATAGTTTTTGTAATTACTTTTTCATAAAAAGTGGCAATGATGACAAAATATAATATGAATTGTATAAAAAATGAGAAGATAAGTTAAAAGAAAAGGAGTGTCCAAGAAAGCAATATCTCAAAATCATTAGATACGTTAACTAATTAATTATGATATAAGAGAGTTTCTTTACTAAACTCTCATCTGACATTACTATATGAGCATTAGCATACCATGATATCATTTGCATATTTTTTAATATTAAAATAGCGTTTCACTATTATTAATATATAAATGTATACAAGAAGATTATTATTTAAAAATCAAGTAAATATTTATTCAAGCATCAGTGAGATAAATTCAATCAATGTAATATAACTAGATAAAAGCAATTCAAAAATCACATGCACAGCAATAAAGATTTACATAGTAATATAACCAAACCAGTTAAACAATTAAAAGAAATAAGATAAATTATATATGAAAGTTGCATTCCAAGGCACTAAGATAAATGAGTGTAACATCCTAAATCATTAAAGTAGGTATGAAACAAAATGTCTCTAAGAGCTTGCCAAACCCTTAGAAATTAATATTTAAAATTATTAAAAATATTATTTAAATAGATAACGCTCATGGAGATGAGTACAACCACATTTGTTTCATCCCAATACCCTTGTTTCAAATTATAGAAAATTATCAACATAAATAATCACAAATAATAATGAAGTATTATTCTAATATTAAGTAAATATATAATAAAGCAAATTATAAAAAATTACCCACAATTTCCTTTTCATCATGGAAGTTACATAACTTTTTTTTGCCTCACTTGTGCATTAAGACTTACCTCAACTTTAGGCATTTGCTGTTTCTCTTTATTGTGCCAATAATTCTTAAGGTGGTGCATTTAGAGGTGTCAACGTGTTGAGCTTTGTAGCTTTGAGGGTGGTGGTCACTTGGATATGCTTTTTGAGGAAAGTTCTTATCAAGTCTTAGTCTTTTTTTGCCATTGGATGAGACACTTTTAAGGCAAATATGCTTCTCCTTTTGGCTTCCCAATAAGTGCGATGGAGAATTCTTTCTCATTAATGAGCCACAAAATTCTTCTAAAGATTTCTTGTGAGGACAATGGAGAAACCATGTTAAAGATTTCTCACTTGTGTAATGTAAGAATTTTCTTGATTCGCTTCCTTACAAGCATCATTGAAGAATTAGAGAAAGGCTTGAAGGGGCTCAAATTAATGTTATATTAGATTAATGATGATTCAAAGAACTACTTAGGTTTAATGCAACTAGCAAAGAAGATAGAAAATATGCTCTTGTATTACTTAAGAGAGAAATTTGATATTGGAGGCTACTTCTATAATCATTTGGAAGTTACATCTTTTAAAAAAGTGAAGAAAAATTGCATTTATATTCTTGAAATGACTTGTAAAGAATTAATAATCTTGAACTCCTTATAAAACACAAGGATTTGAGTTAACAAAATAAAAATAAATGTTAGGTAATTAGAGTTGATAAGACCTACTTCTTATTAGGAGAAGTCTCATAAAAAAATGTGTAGATTATACTCGTATGCCTACAATAGGTTGGATTTCTCATCAAAGTGATAGAGGAATACTCAATAAAGTAGGGTTAGTATTGTCTTAATTTTAGGTACCAACCTAATCACTTAATTAAATTAAAAAATCAAGTGATTTATGCATATAAAATATTGAGTGAGGAAAGTAAATTCTATATAAAGACATGATGATATCACAAAATCATTAGTACTAACTAAAATAAATCTTACCCAACCTATGCTAAGAATTGCTCACTTTGAATTCTTAAGAGTGTGGCCTTCTCTGTCGGTGTCAAATCCCCAAATCTCAATTTAATGGATGCATGATCTATGATGAAAGCACAAATGATATTTAATTATTTCAAAAGATAAATCCAATAAGACACCTAAATATAAAGGAAAGCCAAAATAAACAAATATGTTGAATAAAATAAAATCCATATCATAACCATGATAATAAACCACTTGTGTAAGTTTGAAATCATACTAAATATCATGCATAGTATAAGTAAACTACATAAAATATAAATACTAGTTTTTCTATTTTTTCTAATTTTTAATATTTTATATAATCATTAAATTCAGTATTCCTTAAATAATTATTCTCATTAGATCCAATAATTATATAAATATATAGCCTCAAATCATCATCTATTTACTCTATCTAAACAATATTAGGTAGATGTCTAATCGAAATATTGATACTCTACGATAACTCCTTAGGTTTAGTGCCCTATGGAAAGTATATTAGCTATTTCTTATGATAAAATTTGGTTGGCTTAGTATCATCCATTATAAATAATGACGTCATAACACAAAAACTAGGCATATTTTTAATCTGAAGATAAATACTTTATAATAACATCTATTGGGTTTAGTGTCATCAATATCATAACACACACTAAAAAATGTCTAATCGATACCATAACATCTCCTAGGCATAATATTGATGACAATATCTTTAAAAACCTATTTTTTATTTCTATTTTTCAGCTACATAATATCATATGATATGTTAATCGAAACAATTGAAATATATATATATATATATATGTCAGCCTCTTTATTATCAAAACTAATATACATTATTTATATTTCAAGTGTTTTTATTTTATATTGCTTTTATTTACTTTTTTATGATACAATGTAACAAAAACATGAACAAAATAATGTAAATCATGTAATTAATAAAGTCATGTACCAAGTAATATAAAAAATCATTAATATCATACTAAAGTATAATATATAAGTATTTTGCATCATAATAAATATAATTTTAAAGAAACCAAATAAAATAATAATATGTTAGATCACAAATTATAAATTTATTTATATTTTAAAATTTATTTATTTAAAAAAATTATAACAAAATATATTAATAAAATATTACTAAAATAATACTACCATGTTACATAACATGTTAACCAATTTTTCTATCTAAATATGACAGTTATCTTCCCTTTTTAATTTTAATTTATTTTAACTTTTAAAATATTATATTTATGTAAGGGTAAACATACATCCTAATTATAAGTAATTAAAATCATGTAAATTCTCTTTTTATCATTAAGTTGTTACTTATATCATACTTTAACAATTCTTTAAATTGTATCATACAATTATCTAGAATTAAGTAATCTATATTATATCATACATATATGATATCATTATTGTATTACACGATCTGCTTTATTCCTTATTACCTAAAATATTAGTTTATTCGAATCTACAAATCTAATAAAACTATCATACTCTTTTATAATAATATTGTATTATATGTTTTAATTCAACTCCTTATATTTTAATATATATTTTATGTTATACTATGATCCATATAATAGCATTATATGATATGGAGACTTCTTTAATGGTTATATCATATGATTAATCCTATTTTAATAAATGGTATTATTTCTCTCTGCTAACATCATTTGCTTTTTATATTAATTTGATAAATGCATCATATTATATGACTCAACTCTGTTAAAATTATATAACTTGAAATTCCACCTTACGATCACCAATAGTGTACTAATCTACCTATTTAGACTTATCAATTCTCTTTCAACTGAAATAGATCATACAATATGATGTTTATATTATTTTGCGTGATAGATTCATCTATGCAACAATAACTGTGCTCTTAGTATTAATGTGATTTAGCAAAATGACAAATACAATTGTTTTTTACAACCTTCTCCCAACTATATCATAAGCTTATCGTATATTGTGATACCACAACTCCTCTTTCTTCAATGAATTCAACATAGTAACATAATAGAAAAATATAGAACTTACATCATCGATGATTCAACCTTTGCAACTCTCCTCTAATGACACAACTCTACTTTTCAGTTTTAAACATTTGCCATCCTGAAACCACATAAGCTCCTTAGCTTGGTTTTTTCGAGCTTCCCTTCGAATAGGGTTTTGTTAATTGATCAGTAGAAATGGCCACGGTGACGAACCTCCATTTACTGGATTCCTTCTCTGCATCTGGAAAGGCAGCCGATAGGCTGAGCCTTCCTCTGCTTGAATCCAAGATGAAGCTGGACCCAAAAGGGTATGAGGCGAAGCTTCTCCTTATCTACAGCCACTTCGAATCTTCCTTACATCCCATCCTTCAGCAATCCATGCTCAGTTTGTCGTTGGACCCAGTGGTCTCAAAGGATCTCGGTGACCTCACGATGTTCCTGGCGCACATGACCCAATCTATCCCCGACTGCTTGCTGAATTTCCTCATTAGTCTCTCATCTCCTTTAATCCGAAGTTCATACCCTCCCGTCTTCCCTTTGTTCCAATCTAGCACAAGCCATCATTCTCCTTGTCAATGAGAAGGTTCGTTATTTTATTTTACTTTTTTGTCGAATCTGTTATAGTGTTCAGTACACTTCAATTTGGAGGGCCACAATTATTCAACATATTTCTGTTCAGCATTTTAATGGGTGGAAATATCTTTAGTTTGTGTTGATTAAAGTTATATTTTGAACTGGGCGTTGGAGAAGATGGGAAACTTCCACTTCATTGTGGTTTAAGAGAAGATTATAATTGTTGATAAGCTGTTAGACTTGATTAGGTCTTTCCAATATTTGGTCAAGGTAAAAATTTGATTTCCCTCTGCAAAGAACAAAACAGGCACTTTTTCCCATGATTTCTTAAATATAAAATCTTAACTATTTCTTGTGAGGCTGTAAATTTCTTTTGTTAGATTCCTATATTAATAAGGTATATGCTGCCAAAATCGAATTCATATTTTGTTATTATAATCATAAGAACAGTCCTTTAACACATCAAGTGAGGACAGATACATTGATTCTAAGATGCTATTGTTTCTTTTCATTAACTGCCTTTCTTCTGGATCAAAAGTTGTTTAAGCCATTTCTAATAGTCAATAGTCCATTTTTTGTTCTATATGTTTTCCTTTTTTATTGGAAAGATTCAGTAATCTACTTCTCTTATAGAATAACAAAGTAAACTTCTTAATATAACCAGACCATCTAGATTGATTTTCTTTAGGCTTGTCTTCAATTAATAGAATGTCAACTTTCTCCATTATAATAAGTTACTATTCAAACCTAAAATCTTTATCTCGATAGCAATTATTCTATTTATGTGTTTGTACTCATACATTGATATTGGATACCATTCAATCTTATAAATTTGCCTTTATTCTTGAGTGTGATATTTTGATGACATACACTCAGAAGTATGTTTTATTTTTGTCTTATTTGTTCGGTGCTTGGATCATATTAGTGACATTTTTTTGTTAATGTTTCTATCATTTTGAAGTATAAGCTCAAAATAATTATATTTTGTATGGTTTCTTTTTTCATGATAACTATTACAATCAATATGTTTTTTTAATTACTTGTTTAAATATTAATTCCTTATATTTTTTATAAGAACTAGAAAAGCGATACCATTTAAATTTCAGAGTCATTGTTCATAGACACTAGTTTTTTTTATCGATTGCTTAGTCTCAGTTTTGATTTATCTCTTTGCTTAGTCTTATCAATTGGTATAACATTATTAGCAAAATGCATAATAATGGTTTAACTTGAATTTCACAATTGCACCAAAAATTAGTGTAAAATTAAAGTTGTCTTCTATTGCTTATGTTGCTAAAAAGTTTTATAAAAGGAGGAGTGCAAAATTACTTATGAAGCATTATCTTTATATGTGCAAAAATGGGAGTTGTTAGAAATTTTCAAAATGTTTTTGATGCTTTTAGTGTATAAGTAGAAAACATTTTTGAAATTAAGTTTACGAACACACCCAAGGACTTAAGCATAGCCATAATGAAATTCAATTGTAATTAAGAAATTTTTAATATGTTCTCCTTAGGCGTGCGAAATTATTTTTAATATGTGAAATTTTAATTTTTTTTTATTCTTTTCTAATGCCTTATCTATATAAAGCCTCCTTATATAGTCATCATTGCTTTGTTATGCATGTTTTTCATAATTTCAATATGTGCAATGCTTGCTTCTTTTTTTTCTTTTCTAATGCTTTTTCGAGCATGTGAGATAAATATAATAATAATAATTAATTTGAGTTCATGATGATTCCCTTGTAGAATTAAGAAAATGTTTTTTTTGTTCCTTGAAGTAATGATAAGAAAATGTTACAATCATTTTATGTTCTTCATTCAGCTCTTGAATCCCATAACAAGCATTCGTTATATAATCATTTTTAGACTTATCCAAAATTGCACTAACCCATTTCTATTTCAATTCTTACTTAAGTATTGAAGTTTGAATCCTAAAATTGGTAATACCTTTGTTTTCTGACAATGTGCCTAGTTTGTTGAACAATAGTGATGTTTATCTTCTTATGAATCATGATGTTAATTAATTTAGTCAAATTTATGATTTAATTCTAGCTTCTTCAAATTATTTCTTTATACGTATCCATGCACGATGTTGTAGGAATCCTTACTTTTTTTTCAATTAACTCATTGTTGGTATAACCATCTTTGTTAATCAGTTAGTATATTTAGACAATATAACATATTGCTTTTTAGAAGTCCTAAGCATTAGATATAACAAAATTTTTGACATGCATTGCCATGGGTTGGCTGCCTTGAGGACAATGGAGAGGAACAAGTCATAGAAATAGATGGTTGGGAGGCATTCAGGATAAATGGAAAGATACACCATAGAGTTGCCTAGAGGTCAACTGAAAGAATTGGGAAGTAGAGATGGATAAGTGGGGCTCTTAAGTATATACTATAAGCTAAGAGAAATGGCTTATGTGAAATATTTTACCAACTTCAAATGCCTAGATGAAAGCTATGAAAGATTATGGGCTTAAACCAAATGATCTTAAAACAACCAAAATGGAATTTTTTAAATAATACTATTTAGTATTGCAAGAGTTATATGTACAAATGATTATATAGAAATTAAAGTTCTCTAGCATGTTATTGATTTTTCTTATTTGTTTTGAAAGTTTATTCTTTTAATTATGTTGTCCTTATTTGTATAGGCCGATTGTTGAGTTTGATGAGCCTCTTGAATTATATATGGACCTTCAGATCGTTGGTGATAGAAACCTCAGAAAACATGCATTTTCCTATGCTGTGGTCAGTATTCGGCACATGAACAAAAAACATACAAATGAAGCAAAAAATAAGAAGCTTCAAAATATTTTTTTTCTCATTGCTACAAATGTGTGATGTCACATATACTCTATTTTTGCTGATTTTTCATAATTTTGTTGATTATATTAACTGATGTATGATTTCTTGTTTGAAAATTATGGTTGGATGATCGAATTGCTAATGCTATTTGCAAAACATGCTTTCACAGTTCTTCAAGGTTGATATTTTCCATATCTTTGCAAATGGTTAAGTCCCATTAGTTATCTTATTATGTCTTTTTTATTGTTTCTTTTTGCCGAACACATGGTCATGGTATGGACTCTGTGTTCCTTCTTGATTATTAGCGTGTTGATGATGATGATGATGATGATGATCGTGAAGCCTCAAGTGATGAGGATGATGAATATATCCAAAATCTAAAAATCGTTCTTAGTAGGGACGCTGTTTATAAGGAATGTAGTCGGTGTCTACAATTTATTTTTTTTGCTTTCTTGTGTGGAGTGATGAAGATGCAATAAGCATGATGTGATGTCATAGTTATTCAATATGATAATCTAGGTGGTGTTAGAGTCCATGATATGTTGTGCTGTTAATGGTCAACAAACAATGATTTACATATATTGCACTTTAACTTGGAGATGATGATGGGGCTTTCAAACTATTTGCATAAGGTCTTGGATTTTGGATCGAATAGTTTATGTTGAAACTATTGTGCAAGTCTTGTTTCAATAAAGTAAAAGCCTTTTTGTTCTAGTTGTAGAAGTTTCAACTGAGTATTTAGTTTTTAAGTTTTTTGTCGATTTCTATCTACAAGGACGGTCATTCCAGCATGTTATTCTTTCATTTGACTAATAAATGCTATTTGTTAATGTTCCAAAAATCCTAAATAATTAAAAACTAAAGTGTTATTCTAATCAGGTCTTTGTTGTTAGGTAAATTGGGTAAATTTCTTTAATATTGTTCAATTTGACTAGGACATTCAATCAGTTTTTTGTGCCTAGTCATTGACTCAAAGTTTGTGCTTTGGTTAAGACATGCTTGAGTTAGTATAAGTGCTTCAGTCTATTTTTCACATGTTTGAATGGAATGCTATATTGGAAACGATTTTCTTACTTACTGATTTGCTATATTATTCTGATACTTTTTGTCCTTTTGTATTCAGAGTAGCAGTTTTCTGTGACATGCTCATTCATAGTAAAGAATAGCCTAGTCACTTGCAGGTGGAGAAGTTGATATGCATAAATTCGAGAATTTTCAAATGTCATCGTTATACCTTAAGTAAAAAAATATTCATAGATGGCCTCTATAACTTGGTTGGGTGATATAAGCTTACCGAAAATATTTCAAAAAAATTAGTCATCAGAACTTCCATATGTATCTTCTAAATTTTAACTCTTTTGCATCAATTCCACCTGTAGGTTTTCATGTTGCTCACTCTGTTCTGCTGAACTTTGAGAAGAGTTTACATTTTTGTTTTAACTGAAGTTTATGCTATTAAATTGAAAAAGACTTGCTATTTCCACTAAAAGGTCTTAATTTTTGTAGGATTTTTTTTTCTTTTAGCTACAGTCTATGTGATTACAAAAATTCTTGTGATGGTAGTTGTATTGTAAGGAAAAACTTGACTTATGGAGCACTTTCATTATTAACGCATGTTTCGTATGATCATTGCCGTAGAATTGGGTTAGGTACTGGAATTCCTAAATATTTTTCTAATAATGATATCTTTATACATATTTGGGCACAACAAAAGGGCACTCTTCGAGCAAGAAAAAGAAAAATGCAAAATTTCAACGTGTTGTTAGCTGTATGAAAAGGCAGTAATGTCAATCATCAAAAAATGAAGTAGCACACTCCTACCCTCCTCTTATTCATCTTAAAGGTGCACTGGTTAATAAACCTTGAATTGAAGTCCTGCTTTTTTTATGAAAATTTTTGTTCCAAGCCGTAATTCATACTTTGTCTAACTCCACAAGGCTTTGCTGAGATGCTCTTCTCTCATCTTCATGTATGCAATGAACGATTTGAGGTGGTTTGTTTTTTTGTCGATCTCCATGTAGTTATTTTATCTCTTTCGTATGCAGGCACCTATTAGATAATCAGATTTATACTTCTTGGCCATGATTGCTTCTATAATGGTGTTTTCTCCCTATTGTTAATGATGTCTGCTTCCCCTTACTTGGTTGAATGGTGATACCTATAGTTTGATGGTAGTTTTTTTTGTTCTCTTTGATTTTCCCTTTTCATTCTTGCCTTATCATTTTTTTGCTTAATTATAAACTTCTTTTTGAGGTTTCAGATTGTTTGCATGGGTGTGTTGGGGGTCATTATTATATATATAACTGAAGATTCGATGAGGAACATTGAATTTGATTCATAGTTCATCTATATTTTTAAAAACTAATTCGTTTGAAAATTTGTAATTGTACAATATTATCTAGTATTTTTAAATATTGTTGGAATTTTTGGGGTTTGTAAACATGCTAACGAATCTATTAAAAGCTTTTAAATGGGTCCATTTTTTGGTCAAGCGAGGTTAATTCCACATAAAGCATGATATATCAGCCTTTTAAGTAAAAACGTTAAATATTCCTGTAGTTGAATTCGTATTTTTTTTAAAAAAAAATGGTCTAATTTCAAGGTCATGATCTGTTAGGAAGTAGCTAGAACTTCCTTTTATGATCTTTTTAATTTTAAAAATCTTAATTGAGAATTGTTGAAATTTTTTTTGAAGCCTATGCTCACAAAAGGCAAGTGTCAATTTAATTGCTTTCTAAGATTAGAATCATACTTTGCATATTCATATTGATTCTACTTTTGGCGCAGAGATTGAATTGTAAAGTGGACAATGCCTTAGGGCTGGTATAGAATGTCGTCAAATATGTCGGATTGGGGTGCGCATTTTTCCCACTGCAGCAATTTTTAGGAGTTTTGATTGAAGAAAAATTTTAATGATAGTTTCTTACCACTACTAATTCCTTGAGTACATGGCAGCTTATTACATTTGATTTCCCTTCCTGAAGTGACTTCTATTTTGTTATGAATGTTGTGAGTTATTCATAGTAGATAATAACACTAAGAATGATAGGTTTGGTTTTGGGTTCCATTAACAATATTTGCTGGTGGAGCTATGTTTAGTTATGGATGGACTAAATTTAATTTCTTGCCAATTTGCAATTCGGGTAAATAGTGAATTCATTTGTGCATGATTGTTCTCGTCCTGAGGTGTTTTATACTCTTTTTAGATATTGAATATTTTGTCATTACTAAGTGGTGTACTGATTTGAATCTGTTGCTTGTGTTCTATTAGGCAATTACTATTGGGTTAAATGTGGTACGTGAGATGTGATTGAGGATGCCATTGGTATGTGTTCTATTCATCTGATTGGGTTTTTGTTGAACTTGTTATGCTTTGAACCAATTTTATTTCTCAATTGTTTTGGACTATTGTCAAGTATTTTTGTGTTGTTTTAATAGATGCATTTGTCCTTGCTTGGTTTCCTTTGTGATGAATTTTTGTGTCCAACTTAGTTTTTACATAGATGGTGTTGGCTTGCAAGTGGCTCCCCTTGAAAACGACAACGCTGTATGCCTTTCTGCTAGCACCCAATTTGGTGCAGGAGGAAAAGAGCTGTTGGTAAGCCAACAGTGTCTATGCACTCCTTAAGTTCACATTTATTGTATTAGCACTTTTGATGGTCTAATTGTCACTCCCCGTTTGGCTTAATATTAAAATATACCAACAATATCAGAATACCGTACAATAAAGAGAACATGTGAAAAATCTAAAGGACACAATTCCAAAATTGAGTTGGGGTGATAAAAAGCATCAAATATCCAATATAAGATCTAAGATAAAATAATAGCATAGAAACTAGCAAACGTGGTCTCAAGCTATCAAATGAAAGATAAGTTGAAAAGTATATAAATGTAATTTTTGTCAACTAAGTGGAACAATTGTCTTCACATTTAATGTCTTTCACAAAGTTTAAAAAATAATATGCTATTTAATTCAAAATCTTAAGTTATATTTTAAGAACCCCTAGCTTTGTATATGCATGTATCTTGGCTTATAATATAAGTAAATAAGCATAATATACTTAATTTTTAAACTACTAATTGCAAGAAGATAAAATAATATGGATGTTTGGTTAAATAAAGATGGAGCAATAATTAAGAATAATATATGCTATCAATAAAAGATATAAATTGCTGAATCATTGTTTATATGCTCATAATACACGTAATTGTCGTATAATAATAATATCATATATTATTTTTTTCTTGTTCTCATATTGTATTTTTTAATTTTATTTTTAAATTTTTTTTACACTTAATTGTCGTATAATAATAATATCATATATTATTTTTTTTCTTTTTCTCATATTGTATTTTTTATTTTATTTTTAAAATTTTTTTAAGTATTTTTTTAAAGATTTTAATTTTTTTCATATGATCACTATCCTCACTCAGGATTCCATATCAAATTATTTATCATGGAGCCATCGCTCAAATTGCCTAGTATTTGGTAGTCACATGGTGCTATACTTGTCGTGCTATGGCTCACAATTTAGCTACAACAGACAATAGGGGTGATCGTATCATATACCATTGTACCATTGCAAGCATTTTTTAGAATCTTGTATTCATGGTGGAGGGTTTTTGTTTTTTCGTATCTCATAATTTAGGTACCAACAATACAAAGGTGATTCTCTCATATCGAACAATCATGAGATGGGGTCATAGAGAAATCATCACATTCTTATCTCATCATTTTTGTGTTCTAGATTTATTTAGTCAATCATTCTCACTTTCTTTTTTAATTTCTTTTTCTATCATATATTTCTTTTTTTATTTTATTTTTTAATTACCATATTTGTGTGTATATAATTATAGTATGTTGTCATATGAATCAGAACATAAGTATGGATAAATATATGTTATGTAGTATGCTCATATCACAGTACATCACAATAAAAAATAATATTTTGAAATAATTTAGCAATTTAACTAACTTATATTATAGTTTTAGTTTGTTCAGATGATGACTCTTTTATGTCACTTTCATTGCCTTTTCCTTTTTTTTATCTTTTCTATTTTTTATAATTTTTATTACATGCTGTTAGTAATTATTTATATTTCTTTCGCAAGATTTTTGAAATTCTTAAACATTATTTTAAGTTTTCTTTTTTTGTTATTTTTCTAAACTATATATTTCTTATACAATAAGATTTCACAAACATAGTTACAAAATGTTTTTAAATCCTTCTTTTGCTTTACGAAACCATCCCCCACATTGCCTAGTATCTTCTACTTATGATGATAGTGTCCTTGTCGTACCGTGGCTCATAATTTAGCCACTAATGACAATAGGGTTGATCTTATCATATATCACTGTAACATTGCCAATAATTCAGGTGCCAACAATTGTAAAGGTGATTCTCTCATGTCGTATGGTATATTTTTTCTTGTCATATTGTGCGATTAAGCCTATTGTATGGTATGTGACATAGACTTTCTTAACAACACTACCAAATTCAACCCAGTATTTGGTTACTTCAAAACCATCGCTTGAGCAGCTCAATAGAAAATTTAACAGCATTCCAAGGGAGGAAAATCTCAGTCGAAAGTATACTTTTAACAGTCCTTTTTATGTAATTCAAGATATGAGCTCTTTTATGAAACTCTTTTCCTAGATTGAAGTAGTTTCTACTGTGACTTTCTTAGGTGAAGCCTTACTAATTGCAGTACTCCAGACCCAAGCACAAGCTATTATCTTTTTCTTTTCTCCCAAGCTCTTCGTTTTTTTCCTCAGACCTCCTCATGCTTAGAGCATAGCTAAAAAGCATTAGGGAGGGCAAGCATATTCTTTTTATTATAATAAAGAGGATTATATAAAATATTGTTTTAATTTTCTTTTTAAAATTTATAAAAAAAATTTAAAAGACTTCAAAAAATCACAAATAATGTACTGGCAGATATCTCATTTCAAGATTTTCTCAATGGTTTGCCCAAGTTTCAAATCTAGTTATTAGCCAGATGATATTTCTTTTTGAGATGCATCAAAATATATTGATTTCATAGTGTTGGAACTATACAATTTACATTCAACATTAAATACACAAATGCAAATGTATTTTATGATTTAAAAATTTAGGCTATCATACTAATGCTCATGCATTTGATGCAATTGCCTTTCAATTATATTTTAATATGCAAAAATATTTAATTAAAATGTCTTGGATACTGCCAAATGCACTTTTCGAGAAGTAGCAGCATATGTAAAAGACTAGTTAGTGCACATGACAATATAGTAATAAATACTGCAATTATTCATGAATTACATCTTTGAAAATATGGAAATATATGTGATTTAGGTGCCTACATATCTTAAACAAGCATTCAAAGGAAAGGAATAGTATATGGTTTAGATGCATGATAGATAGATAGTTGGAACTAATGCATTATGGAATTTGCACCTTATATATTTACTCAAGCACTTCTGTGACATCATGAATCCTTGTCTCTTTACACGATGATTTCCCTTCATATTTGCATATAAGTCGTAATTTATGAACTATTTCTCAGTTTGCAATTCTGATATGGAATTTCTAATCAGCACTAAAAAATTCTTCTAGGTGATCAATACCTAGGAAGCAAGATTTATTTGTATTTACAGACAGCCTGAACATAGCTGTTGCTTTTTCATTCTTGCTCTTCATAGCTGCATAAGAATATTTGTATTCCTTTATTTTTTTACTACAGCATGAAAGGAGTAGTTACCATCATTTTCGTAATTTTTTTTTCATTGTGATTTAGTTGATGAATGAAGACCTTCTTCAAGACTTGGTGTTGTACAATAAGTCGCATGAGAAAGCTGTTTCAAATGCTGCGTGCTCCTTGATCACATTATTAATGGTGCAATTAAAAAAGAATGGAAAATTTGTTATGTTTTGGAAAAAAATTCAATTTTCTTTTTTCATTCTATAGATATGCTCTTCATTTTTGGTCAAGAAAGACCGAGGTCACCCAATTGATTCAAAAGCCAGACCAAAAGAATTTGGAGAAGTCAGTGTCGCCAATGACGTGCCCGGTGTTGAGTTACTTAAACAAGACGGTGATAAGCCTTTATATAGTAGTTCTGAGGATGAAATGGCTACTTATGGTTCTGATGCTGAAATTGATTCCTCACCAGTTGACAATGATATCTATGCGAGAGGTGCATATGAAGAAGATGAGGATTCTATAGAAGATGATGGAGAGAGCAAAAATGAATTTTCCCTAAAAGTTGACAATCTAGTGGTATTGATGGTTTGGAAGATGATGCCTATAGGAATGATAGTGATGAAGAAGGTTCAGATGATAGGGAATTGGCTAATGTTTTTGACACTAAAGAATTGAATGAAGAAATAGAAGTGCAAGCCATACGTATTGATGGGCAAGATGAACATGCTGATGACGGGAAAGATCCATCAAAGAGAAAGAAGAGGAAGCTAGGAAATTTTGTTGAATTTCTGAATGTTGTTGATGCAAGTCCGCATTCTCTTAAAAGACTTGCAGTAATCAAGGGTGCTGAAGTTTCAACTGATGTAGCTGATGGTATTATTTCTAATGAAGACTTCCAACATATCAAAGAACTGAAGGTGGAATTCATCTTTTATCTTCTATATTCAAATTTCTTAGCAGCTCATCGATTATCTTGTATTTATTGATAGCATGGCTTCTGCAAAGATTACCTTGTTCATGCAGATGTTCTTGACCAAGCTTTTAAATTGAAGGCAATCTCCATTGTTATCAAATAAATGAGCATAAGTTATATGCAGGGTTTTCATGTTTTGACTAGAAGTTTAGCTTGAGAAATCATATTCAAATGTTTATTATGCAAATAAAGAGGCAAGGAAGACCTTGTCTCAACATGGTCTATTAAGAAAGGATGAAGGCTATAAAGCAACAACTTTTGAAATTCCATCTTCTGAACAGCTAAGTGCAAAACGTTTGAACACTGTTAAACTTGAGGTAATTCTCTAACATGGTTGCTTTCTATTGGTTTGATGACCCTTCTGATTTCACTTCTCAACATGTATTATTCATGCATATTTCATGGCTTTTAATGGCCTGATGATGTTAATGTTGATCTTGTCTGGAGAAGTGAAGCCTAATAGTTAGTCCTACAGGTGTATCAGTTGACTAAGTATTTCGAAGATGAAATACCATTGTCTTGGTTTTATTGGACACATAATTCTTTATAGGATATAACTTAATTTCATTGTTAGGGGGATTAAGTCATGTTTTATAATTTGACCATGCATTATTTGAATAAAATTGCGTAATTGCGAGTAATTTCTAGCACAAGTCATTAGATTCAAATGGAATTTTATTTCATCCAGCAAAAGCGTCATAGTTATATTCAATCTAGAAATTAGCTAATGGAAGCATTATTTTCGAGCCATGACAACAATTTTATTGTCTTAAGCACAAAGAAATCTATGCTCAATGCTGCACAAATATAGTTCATAGGTTCCTGCTTTTAATATCTTATAACATGGTTGGTTTCTTTGATGTTTCTCACCATCCATTCTTTGGGAGTGATCACATTGAAATCGCAGGAATAAGAACAATAAGAACCTCTTGGATGTATTCAAGTTTATTTTACTTTTGAATTGAGTGCATACAGTGACGTTTAACTTATCCAAGTTGATTTGGTATTTTTAAAAGCAATTTACTAAACTTTGTTTGTTAACAAATGATAATCATGTGTTGTGTTTAGGCGCACATCAGGAGCAAGCTCAACAAGCAGGAGAGAGTAGCTCTCGTTGGAGCAGGCAGAGGGGATAGAGAAAAGTACAAGGCTAAAACAGTGGTGAAACAAAAAACGGTATGTCATAGTTACATTTGCCATTTTTAATTGCAAGAGCATCATGTTTTTTGTTACATGATTTTTTTATTTCAAAGCTTATTTTTATCTATGTCTGCTTGAGATAAGTTGTTATTATTGTTTAACCAGACTGGTGGGCTAAGCAACAAGCAGAAGCAGCACTCGAAGGCGATGCCACTTGATACCAAAAGAGCAAGAGCAGCTCGTCTCGTCAAGAGAAAAAAAGAGGCAAAGGCAAGGTGATTAGCAGTTCAGGGGAAGGAAAGCATGGAAGTGAAGCTCGGCAACTCCAATCGATTTCAGCAATCTGGGATCACATTTTTTGGTAGGACCTATATCATTACTTAGCTTCCTTTTTATCATTCTGATTAGTTTCCAAATCGTTAAAGATATATATGCGATGTATGAGGCCAATAATTATTTATTAATATTTTGAGTTAATTAATATTTTCCCTTTAAAGAGGTGTAAAGGATGTGTAAACCAAGGCCGCCTTGGAACAATCTTTCGAATTTCATTTAACTTTTATATTCAACTTCTAGTATTAAAATGATGTGGACTTTTCTAAGTTTCAAAGTCTAGAAATTTTTATGTGAATATGAATAAAGACTTAAGTTAATAGATTAGATGTCAAGACACTTTTTTAAATCATAACAAAGGATAAATGATAAAAAAAATTGTTTCATGATATTTGTTTAGTATTTGAATTTTTAGCTTGTGGTACATTAAGTATTAGATAAGTAATATAACAACATTATTCTGTATATTTGAGGATGAATGGTGTTAATGAGGCATTTTTACTAAAAAAATTCCACATTAAAAGCAATGTATTTGTAGTAGAGGTTAAGAATAAATCTTAGTTGTGATATTATTAAAATGATTATTTGTATTTTGTTTGATTTGAGTTATAAAAAAAAATATTGAATGATATTTTTTTTATTTTTAATGTTGATTATATTTGTGAAAGTTATATTTTTGATAAGCACCAATAATCATCATTCTTAAGTTTTAGAAAGATATGTAGTCTCTTGAGTTAGTTCATGTTGATATTTATAATAAATGAATCTTTTATTTAAAATTAAAAATATATATTATTTAATATTTAGTTATGACCTCATTCATATGAGTTGGATATCTTTTGTAGTTCATAAATTAATGGTATTTTAAAAATATAAGGAATTTGAAGGTCTTATAAAAATAAAAAAAAATTTTTATCATAAATATTATTTGAACTAACAGAGAAGAAAATTTTTTATCTAAAGAATAAAATTTTTTGCACAAAAACATGAAATTCATAAGCAATTGTTTATTAGAAAAATACCAAAATAAAATAAAATAGTAAAAAAAGAAGAATGGAACACTTGTTGAGAATACTTATATTGAATGAGAAAAAATTATAAAATAAATTTTGAACAACTATTACTATTTTTCTTTATATTTATGCTTTGATAACTTTAAATGAATACAACAACTTGAATATAAAGAGTAAAAAATATATATTTTTTATTCTTTCATGAAATATAAGATTTTTTGTCACTAATATTATTAATTTATTATCATAAAATATTTCTATGTGATTGTATTATTCTTTATGAACGAACATCCATATATTTATTTTTTCAATAAATTATATTTTCTTTCTCTCATCTTTCTCCATAAGCAAATTTACAAAAACTATGCTTTGAAAGACAGATTATTTTGGAGTGTCATTATCTTCAATATTGCTATGAGGACCAATTTTTGTAGACCAGTTGAAGGAGAATTTTTTATTTTACCGAAGTTCAATCTATGGATGCATTATTCACACTTGTTCACCAGTCATCATCAAAGCGGACGATTTCTTTACTATAGTTTAATAAAGGATGGTGGCTTTTTGGCTGTGTCCAGCACACCACCCTTATGTATCTACCAATATCCAAAGCATCCACCATTCTCACATGCTTCACAAGTAGTAAAACAAATGTTAGAATGTCGCCTCCCTTGTTGTGCATGCTCACTCGAGTATTCTTTGTATAGGTTACCATTGCTAAGATTTCAAAGCTTTCAAATCACAATATCGAGCAATTCTAAGTGCATGCGATGATTCCAAAGTCATAAAGTAAAAGCTGTAAGGAACCTAAAATTAGAGGTCTTTGCTTCAACTATTTTTCAAAATCTATTCCTCCCACTTTTACGTATTGTGTGTGCCTCATATTTCTCTTAAAATTGTCTTAAGTTTTGTCAATTTTTGTATTTCTTTGTTTTGGGTAAAGGCATCCTGGCAATTATGCAAATGCCTGGGGTTTGAGTTGAGCCCAGAAAAACTCAAGTAGGTTCGGGATTAGCCGCAAGTAAAATCCCAAGTAGGTTTGAGGTGAACCCTACAAAAAACCTTGCTTGTAATTTTGTGATTTTTAGTGTTCTACTCCTAACACCCATTGGGGGTGGATGTAGGCTCGATTTTTAGTCGAACCACCTTAAAAATCTTTTGCATAATAATCTTTCTTACTCTTTCTTAAAAGATTTAAGTTTTAATAGAAACAAAAAATCGAATGAAAATATTATTTGCCACAATTCAGCCTCCCCTTTTGTGGGATTGTCTTAAGCACAAGGAACTTAAATTTGTATCAGAGAGGAATCCCAAATTACTTTAGTAACATCACGTGGGAGATCCACTTATGCTAAGTGAAGGCTTTCTCACATTCTTTGTGGTTTTGTGATTTTTTGTTTTATGCCTTCCTCTTTGGTTGATGTGGGTGCAACCTTGTGTGGAGGTTTTTCTTCAATTCGACCTCCCTTGTTTAAAGGAGAATTTTTCTTATATTGGAAAAACTGTTTTAAAATTTTTGTTCAAACTATCGATTTAGAATTATGGGAAGTTATGACTAAGCCTTGTAAACTTCTTAGAAATTATTTTACTAATGAAGTCAAGCCCTTTAATGAGCTTAATGTTGAGCATAAAACATTGGCTCAATTAAATGCTAGGGCCTTGAAATATCTTCATTGTGGAGTTTCTCCTATTGAATTTACACAAATTATAAATTTTCATACGACATTTGAGGTGAGAAAAAAGTCAAAGTAACTTAAGAGGACACCTTACAAGTGAAAGAGGTGAAGATCAACATCCTCACCCATGACTATGAGCTTTTTAGAATGAATCCTGGTAAGAGTATTAAAAGTACGTTTTTAGGATTTAATGACGTAACAAATGGCTGATAAACCTTGGAAGGTCATTCTCAAATGGTGACCTAGTAAGGAAAATTTTGAGAATCCTTCCAAAGGAATATGATCCCATTACAATGGCTATTAAAGCGACTAAAATGTCAACAAACATTCATTGCATGAACTCCTTGGGGAACTTCTCACTGCCGAAATAGAGATTACTAAGAGACTTATGGAAGAGGCTTCTACAAGCAAGTTAAAGCATGAAAGGATGAACGAAGAACCCATGGCCTTCAAAGCCACCAAATGTGATTCGTATTCCACTTCTACCTCTTCCACGGATTTGGACGATGAGGTAAGTTTTCATGTTAATGGTTTAGCACAAAATTTGGAAAAAAGAAATGGCAAATAATACTTTTTAATTTAATCCAATTATCTTTAAGAAGATTAATGTTAAATAAGTTATTACTAAAAGTTTTAGGTCGTTTAGAGATGTAGCTAATGAAAGAAAAATGGAGGAGGAAAGGAGAAAAAGAGAAAATAAAGGGAAGAGGGAAGAAGAAAGTCTCAATTTAAGCGAACAACAAGAAAGAGAAGAAAAAATTTTGTTGGTCATAAGGAGAGTAGTAAGGAAGACAAAAAGGAGACTTACTATTATTATAAGAATCAAGAAGGGGAAGAACGTATTAGAAAGCTACTATAATGAGTGAAAATAAAAAAAAAGTTGAAATTATATTTTTTATAGAATTTATTTGTTTTTATAATGGAATTAGTGGTTTTATTTTATTGTACAAGTTAAGAATGCTATGATAATTAATTTTGGGAGTTTAGAGTTGTCTTATAATAAAATATATTTGAATTTAGGCCTTATATTTTTTTGGAGGTGAGTCTACTATTTGATTAGACTCAATATAAAATATGATTATCAATAATTTGTTTAAGGAGTTAATAAGCATATCATACAATTAAGAGAATATATGATACAATTAGAGTTATGTTGGTTCAAGAAGAAAGGTTATTGTGTGGTCCAACAATCTCATCACATCATTGTTGGAGCGATCATATTATACCATGAGCTTCTCATATAATATGATTAGATAAAGGTCAAAGAGTAAGATGGGATTCTAATAACCATATATAGGGAGTTGAAGGAATCACACTGTTTGAAAGAGAGGCCATATAATACAATAAGTGAAGAGTTAATAACAATGATTAGTGAGATGCAAATTATACAACATGATGGGGAATCATACAGTTGATGTTTTTGTAGTACAAGAGAAAGTAGTGAGAATACTTTGGGCTATATAATCTTAAGGAATTTTAGATATTTTCATTATTAAGATTATATAGTAACTCATGTGCATGCATCTATTACTTTGTAGAAAAACTAAAAGAAAAAGAAAGTGGATTAAGAATCTTCGCCTTAACTTTAAATAGAAAAGTTTGATAATGATAATATAAATATAATATTAAATTAATAGATATTTTATTCTTAAATTAAGATATCTTATAAGCCATTTTATATTGTGCATTTTGATTTATGACATCGTTATCTTGATAAGAAGTATTTGTATTACATTTGCTCATAGTTTCTAAATTTTTGTGGATCTTTTATATGTTTATTTTATGATAAGGTACATACATTAAATTGTAGAGATAGCATGAGAAATTTTTTATATTAGAAATACAATATATAGATTTTATTTTAAGTAATGGCATGATATTTAAATAAGTTTAGATTAACTAAAATTAAATAAAAAATAATATTGTGTTTTCTTAAAAAATTATCCTTATGTTATATGAATATATAGTTCCATTGGAATGTGTAGGGTGTTCAAGATACTTATTGGATATTGGCTCATCACATTATTTAGTGTCATTAATACTTTGTGTTTGGTGGCTTAGATATTAGTTTAAGACCTTGTACCTAAATGGATAATTTGGATAATATTATAAGTATTTTGTTTAAAAAAATAAAACTATTATTTTATAGTAAGATTATGGATGAGATTGTTATAATCCTTTATCTAACCTAGATAAGGTTGTCTTGACAAACCAGTATGTTATCCTTGTAAGTGTCAAATATATGACCCTTAATAACCAACTTCTTG
The DNA here is from genome assembly GCA_023846275.1 of Vanilla planifolia. NCBI lineage: Eukaryota > Viridiplantae > Streptophyta > Magnoliopsida > Asparagales > Orchidaceae > Vanilla > Vanilla planifolia. Next base: position 8,761,999 of record JAIUJO010000015.1, on the reverse strand, counting down.
AGGATGCTGGATGCTTTAGATTACTTCATTAAATAGCTTAGTTAACTTGTCTAATAAATGAACCCAATTATTAATCTCAATGTTATCAATTGTTTCATTATCAATCATCTTTGTCTCTTTGCAACACGTGTACAATAATGTAATCATGTTGCTTAATTTGCATAAGAAGTGAGCATAGTGGTGGTGACCAAGATTGCCTTTCTTGGGATCGGGTGTCACATCCTCTATTTTTTTAATTTTTTCTTAATACATTAATTTTGAAATGTACTTTTTATAAAAAAATTAAATAAATACATTATGTTTCAAAACATTTGGTATGCTCACATATCCAAAACAAATGAAAAAATATGCCTAACCTTCAAAATAAATTTTATGTGAAGCCAAATATGTGAAACAACATAATGATCATATTACAAAAGGCAATTAACATGTCCAACAAAACCAAGTAGATGTCTAACTTATTATAAAACATTTGACGCATAACGAATAAGAGGGGATGAGTGAATTGTTTATTTAAGAAAATTTTCTTTCCAAAAATTAGTAAAAAAAATTTTCGACCTTAAAATTTTTTTTTATTGATGAAATAAAATTTCTCAATAATAAACGAAATATACACAAGATTTTTTAGTTGCTTCAACCAAAACCTGTGCCAGCATCCACCCTCGATCCCTGATTGGGCTTCAACTAACCATTTTCTTTTTCCTAAAGCTCGTAGAGAAACCAAATACACATCAGTGTATTAATGAAACCAAAATCAAAGAAATTCAAGTTACTCAAAAAAATTAACTACTTTATAATTTTTTTTTGCAAAAATCCCTATATCTTTAATTCTTTAAATAAATTAATATTTTTAAATTTAATAAATATGTAATAAATCTAAAATTAGATAAATTAAAAAAATAAAACAACAAAATCAAATAAAATCAGTTAAAAAAATATTAAAAATAAAAATATTTTGAGCAGTTAAAAAATAAATATCTAGTTAGACAAAACTTATTGGAACAAGTGTAACCAAGTTTGTTCTCTCTCAATCTTTCCCTATTTTAAATTACCTCAAAAATACTAATTTAAATAACTATAAAAAAATAATAAATTAATATTTCAACATTTAATAAATCTAAATGTGATAAATTAAAAAATTTAATATAACCAAATCAAATGAAATCTAGTGTAACATCAAGGTTCATCAAATAAGATATAATCAAAATGTCTCATAAGTAATTCAAAATGCCAAGAAAAAGAAACATTTGAAAATATAAAAATGAATATTAAAATGAAAATAGCTCTTTGAGATGAGTCTAATGGTATTTGTTATATTTTGAGTAGGCATTGTATAGGATTATTGTGAATTATCAAGAAAAATAAGCATATATATTTACAAAATATCATTTATTTTTTAAATAAATATATATTAAAGCTACGATGAGATAAAATGAAACAATGTAATATAATCGAATCAATGCAAGATAGACGTCACACAAAAGAAGATTATAGTTTTATACTTACATAACAAAATAAAGAAAAAAATTTAAAGAAAAAAATTAAATCTATTAGAAAGTTGCATTAAAAAAACCTATGGAGATAGTGTAACATCTGTGATCATCAAATAAGATATAAATAGAAATGTTTCATAAAGCATGCCAAACTGTTAAAAATAAATAATTCAAAAACACATAAATGAAATTTTAAGTTGGTAAAGCTTGTTTAAATGACTCCAATGACTTTTGTTATAAAAGAAGAAAATAATAAATAACAATAATAATAAAACTTTTTAATATTAAGAAAACATCTATTAAAGTAGAAAAGAGATAAATCAAATCAACATAATCTAACCAAATCAAAGTGATGTAATCCTCATAGGAGAGGTGACTTAAGGTTATATAGTAATATAACTAAATCAAAACAAACAATTTGAAGAAATAAGATAATTGTATAGGAAAATCACATTCTAAGATACCAAGGTGATAAGGTATGGTATCCTCGATTATCAAGTAATGTATAAATAAAAAAAAATTTAAAAATATATTTTTTAATCTTAGAAAAAATATTTAAAAATATAAAAAAATAATTGAATTAAAGAGAGCTTAGTGAGATGAGACTAACAAGGTTTTTTAAATCTTAATCAAGCCTTAATTAGTATTACAACAAATTATCAATATAAATAATCACAAATAATAATCCTTTATTATTTAAATATTCAATGAAGATATATTAAAGCAAAGATGATATAAATAAAAGTTATGTAACAAAACCAAATCTAAATGATATATATGTCACATGATAGAAAATTTCGAGTTGCATAACAATATGGCCAAATCAATGTGAAACATTTGTAGAAATGAGATAACTTTTACGAGAAAGTTTTGTTCAATTATACAAATCCAAATATCTTAAAAAGCGAACAAAAATAAGAAAATAAAATATTTTAAAATTAAAAAATGTATATTTAACGAAATAGATCTCTTGTAGACGAGTTCAATAATATTTATTTTATCTTGGTCAGATTTAGCTTGGAATTACTACAAATTATAAAGTCAAATAAGAGTAAATATGTATTCATGCTAAAACGTTTATAAATAGAAATAATAAAATATCACCTAATCAAAGTGATGTTAAGTTTACATGAGTGGATAATTTGGGTTTCATAGAAATATAACCAAATAAAAGTGAAACATTTCAAGAAATCCAAATATGAAAAAAATCCAAATATCATAAAAAGGGAACAAAAATCTTAGAAAATAAAATATTTTAAAATTCAAAAATGTATATTTAATAAAATCGATATCTTGTAGACGAGTTCAATAATATTTTTTTTATCTTAGTCAGACTTAGCTTGGAATTACTGTAAATTGTAATGACAAATAAGAGTAAATATGTATTAACATTAAAAAGTTTATATATAGATATAATAAAAAATGACCAAATCAAAGTGATGTTAAGTTTACATGAATAGATAATTTGAGTTTCATAAAATATAACTAAATAAAAGTAAAACATTTCAAGAAATGAGATAAATTATTAGTGAAAAGTTGAATTCCAAAATACTACTGGAATAAATTAAAAAAAAATATAATATAACCAAATCTAAGCGATATTAACTTTACAGGTGTAAAGAATTTGTGTTTCACCTTAATATAATAAAATATTTTTTTATGAAATGAGATAAATTATTTCGAAAAAGTTGCATTCAAAAATACTATGGAGGATGTCTGCAACAAACTTGTAAGAATCAAAATATCTTATAAGACTGCAAAAACCATCGATAATAAAACATTTACATTTATAAAACTTATTAAAATAGAAAGGTGATGATGTTTGATATGTCACAATTAGAACTTGTTTGGATTTATTATGAAATATGAATTTAAATAAGTGTGAATAATAATAAATTAGTATTTTAATATTTGATAAATATATAATAAAGTTAAAATAAGGTAAACTAAAAGAATTTATAATATCTAATAAAAACTACGTAAATGTCACACCATGGAAGAGTTAGAGTTTCATAATAATATCTCCAAACTAAAGAAAAATCTTTGATCAAGCGAGCCAAATTATTTAAAAAAACTTGTATGGTAAAGTTATCCTCCAAGGTAATAATGAGATCAACTATAATATTCTCAATGATGGAATCAAGTATGAGTAAAAATATCTTATAAAGTAAGGCAAAAATATAATAAAAAATATAAAAAAATATTAAAATAAATATTTAATTAGATAGAGCTTATTGAGACAAATAAAACCAACTTTTTTTCATCTCGTTCAAAACACATTTTATAAAAAATATGAATTACAAAAAAAATAAGCATAAATAATAATAAAGTATCATCTTACTAATAAGTATATATATTATAATTGAAATAAGTTAAATTAAAATAATGTATTAAAACTAATAAAAGTGATTAAAAGGTCACATTGGAGGAGATGTAAAGTTAATAAGTAATATAACCAAAGCAAATTAAAAAATTTGTGGAAAAGTGATAAATATTATAGAAAAAATGTGATGCAAGATTATAAGAAGATCTAATGTAGTATCATTGACTATCACATGAGGTTTGGATTGAAATGACTTGTAAAGTAAATAAACACTTTTGAAAATAATTTTTTTTAAATTATAAGAAATGAAATTTTAATTAACATTGGTGACTAATTTTCTGATGCAATAGTCAATCCAAACAAATTGATTTGTATTCATGAAGCCTTCACTAGCTTAATTCATTATCTTCCTTGATTGACGAATTGCTATTGGATTTTTTCCAAAATCCTCCCCTTTATCCAAGTAATTGATTTATCTCTCTTACTTCCTTTCTCTCTCTTATATGATAACATCACAAATATTTATTTTTTGCTTTTACTTTGCTTTTGGCTTGGCTCCTAAATTTTTTTCTCAAACATTTTCATAAAATTCCCTTTTTCTCCACTCCCCACAAAAATTTCTCATAGTATCTTTCTTTTTTCCCAAAACTTTATTATAATACTTTACTCTCTCTCCTTTATTTTTTTCCTTTTTCATTATTTTCCTTTTGGTCAACACTCTTCCTTGCTCTCATTTGCTCCTATTATATACATGTTCTTATGTTTCCTTTTCTCTCTCTCTTATTCTATTTGCTTTAATGTCTCTTTTTTTTTGTTTTCACTTGATGCTTCCCCCTTTCTCTCTCATAGTCTCTTCTCTTCCAATGAAGACCCTCCTAATGGTTCCCTTCTGTCTACTCCTCTTTCTCACTTGATGGACTTTCTCTTCGCTCTTGGCTTCTCCATAAGTAGCAGGGCCTTCCTTTCTGTAATAAGCTTCATTATAATTTCTAAGATATTGTATATGATAGATTTATATATTTGAAATTTTGTGTTTGGTTAAAATAAATTTGTAGAGAGTAGAATCATAAATAATAGAAAGTAAATTATGCTATGCTAGATTTATAATTTTAAGAATTTTAGCATAATTATAATTAGCTTGATAGAAGATAGAATTATAAATAATAAAATATTGGAATGATAAAATATTAATTTCTATGGTTATAGTTTTCTACTAGCTTTTTATAATAATTGGCATAGGGGTAGAAGTGCATTTCAATGATAATTATTTGTTTGAAATAGATGTGACATAATTAATTAAATAAAAGAATTAGTTTTTTATTTTCCATGCACTTAATCAAATCACCTACATGTTTTCCCTTAATTAAATCAATTATGAAATTAATAATGATGACCTTTAGCACACTAATAAAAGCTGATGGAAGAGAATTTGGGTTGGAGTCTATATGAGTGAAGGTGACTAAGAACTTGAGTGTGTGAAGGTTATCAAAGAGCTGAGTAGCATCATCAAGAACCATTAGGAGGAGGTGACCAATAGAGTTTAAAAATTTGAGAATGGCATCATTACTGTGCTGCAATTTTCATTTAGCAAAGGAGAAATAGTGAAGAAGACACTTGGGTATAGAGAGAAAATTATAAGAAAGAAGGAGAAGTTGTGAATCTTTTGAAAAAAGCCTTGTTTTAGGTCGAGGAAGAGATAGAAAATAAGTGGAGAAGAAGAAAGACTACAAAAAGAAAATAACAAAGGAAAATAAGTAACTAAGAAGAGTTTAAGTATTTAAATTGATTTTTATTAAATTTACTTTGATTTATGCAAATAAAAATAATAATTTGTTGTGTAAGAACTGGGTTTAAATTGATTATGATGTAGTATGAAATAAATTGATGGTGATTTGAAGTGAACTCAAGAGATAAAGGATAAGAGATATTGGTTATTAATGTGTATTATATGTATGTTGATCCACATTATATGATATGATTAGTTTAAAATCATAAATAATAAAGGTTCAAAATGCTATAATGAAAGATGGCATGAGACAATCATATTAAAAAACATTTGGAGTTGTATTAATATTAGAAGAATTTAAGTTATAGGTTGGGATATTGAGTTCATCACATAAGGATGATATGAGTGTTGTACTTGTGCAATGTGTTTAGTTGTCAAGTTCACTATACGAAGGAAATACGGGTATTGACTTTGTAAGATGTAATTAAGGTAAAATATATGATTGTATTGAGATAATTATAATGATTGTATTAGATGATCCTCCAGGTTAAAGGTCAAGTAGTGAGAATCATATAAGTATGATGGTTGGAATCATATTGTATGAAAGAAATAGTGATTTAATTGAAGCTTGAGACAAGTTTGTTTGAAGGATTGTGTAAAGATTTCTAGATGAAATCTCATAAAATATGACTGATTTGATCATACTGGATGATTAGTCAGAGCTATTGACAAAATAGTTAATTCTTGAGAGAGAAGACACTATAGTCAAACTTGTATGTTGTGTATCACTATAAGTTATGATGTATTAGGGTGGATTAATAGTAGAAACATATGGTATGCTCAAGGGATCATATTGTCTGAAGGAGGAACATTGAGTTGTTCATACTTTACAATGGGAGCATCATAGTAATATGAATGATTAACAAACTAGTAGGACAATGAGAGAGAGAGAGAGAGTAAAAATCATATAGTACAATGTTATTGGAAGTATTGTGTGTTTAATGGGAAATATGAATTATGTTAAGATAGGGTATCATTGTATAATATGATCCCAGTGATCAAAGTGCATGTTCAAAAATGACATGAATAATAGAGTGCTAATTTTGGGAATTAGATGATACAAGAGATTATAAAATTTCAATATAACTCAAAATTCTTATTTGTTTATAGATCTTATGATATAATAAAGAAACCATATAAGTACATTCCAAGACAGCAACTTAAGTGTTTATAAGAAATTAATATGATTTTAGTTGTTTGCTAAGCATACTACATATATGATATATGTTGACCAATACATAAACATGACATTATAGAAAATCAAGAAAAGAATAAGATTCGAAAAAGAAATAAAATCATCGATATAAGTAGAAAAACTTGATAACTATGATACAAATACACTCGTAAATTAATTTATAATTTATCTATAAAATGATATAATTTTTTATATCTTTCAATAGGGATTATAAGTATTGAAATTTTTTTATTTCATTTTTTATACATTATTTATGATAGGTAAATCTTAAAACTTTGATATAAATACACTAGTAAACCATTTTTATGTTACTTCAAAAATGACATATTTTCAAGTTATCTTTTTGAAAAGCATCAATGACGTAGGAGCGTCTAATATTAGCTCACAAATATACATCCATTAGTATCACACCAGTTTCATATGTTTATCAGTGTAAACTTTTGTTGAAATTTGCTTAAAAAATATTAAAATTAAATTTTTTTTTTCATTTCGTCACCTTTTGCGATCTGCAACCATCACCACCACTATCGCAGCATAAGCCAACCCGACACCCATGTGACCCAAATTGACTCAAGAACACTCGTTGATCTGCTTGACTTGTGTCAACGTACATCAACCCACCAGTCCTTGCCAAACCAGTTCAGTTCTTCGTGATCTTCACCTACCCAAAAATTAGATTAGTAGCTTTGCCTGTGCTTCTTGCCCCATCATTTTGTTGCTTGTCGTTATTGTCTCCCAAAATGCATGGATAGTTGGAAAACTATTTAATTTATCTAAATTTGTAGTTTTTTAAAATTTTATTTTTTAATTTTTTAAAAATTTATTCATGAACCTTTGAGATCCTTGTAAATAGGGATATTCACTATGTTGAAGAGAAAAAAATGATGGAATTAAATTTCTTTTATTTGTATACTTTAACATGTGTGAGTAAAGTGTGTGCACCTAATTCTAATTAGAGAGATTTCAAATTCCTTTGTGAGAGACAATGATCAAATGTGCAAGAAATTCCATCAGGAGAGTCAACAACCAAACCCTTATAAGTGACTATGATTGAATATAAGAGAACTTCCATCATAATAGTTGATAGCGTAACAAATTCTTATTTCGATCAACACCAACATCATGATAAAAAAAGGTACATTCTTTTAGTCACTTTTATTTTCTAGATAGTAATTTAACTTTTCAATTATCATATTCTATTAAAATACTTCATGTAGAGTTTATCTTAAATTCTCTATTTTATATGTATGAAATTGAATGTAATAAAAATCATCTTATAATATTTTTTGCATAACACTTAAAATATTACGACTTACTCAACTTAATAATCAACGTTACGACTTTGAAATAGTAATCTTTAAGCAGTTTTAAAATATCGTACGCATTATCTAATCCTAATTAATTTATAGTATTTTTTCATATTTCTTAATAATTTATTAAGCATCTCTAACATTATAGACCCCAAATTAGACCATGATAAAAATCTAAATCTATTATACATTATCAAACATATTATAATATGTTTTATACAATTCTAGTAATTATGTAATTATTTTCTTAAGTTATCATATTTTTATAATACGTTGTAATATGACATATTATTCATATGTTATTCTTTTATAATGTTATATAACAACGACATTGACATGTAATATAATAAAAAAATTCTATAAATTAATGGATAAAAAATTATTTAGATGTAAATATTTGACATGCTTTATTCTCAAATAAGAAAATGAAGTAGAATGAGTGAAATACCTCTTAAATATATTATCCTTAAATATTCATGTACTATATCATGACCTTACATATAATAAATATACATGATATAAGACAATGATAATTCATTTATATCTATAAAAATTCTACTTCATATGATAATTCATTTATTGTCTAGTGAAGAAGTTTTATGTTAATTCTAGTCACATGTGAAGCACATAAGGGGCAAACTCTCATACTTAAAGTGTTTTTAAGTATGACCAATGGTAACTTCCTAACGTATGCTTAATTTAAGAAGATGAGATAAATTTATTTTAACATATACTCGGGCATGCGCTAACATCTCCTTGCTTGTTGCCCAATCGTCGATCAATAAAGGATTGTCAATCGTTGTTGTAATTCGTGAGATATTCTCCTTATACTAGTACAACAATTGTATCTTAGAAAGTTTGACCTAAACCGGTGTAAATATGATCACAGAAAGATTAAGCCTGAACAGATGTGACTAAGTGTTTAGGCCTAATACTTGACACCCCATGGTTTATGGCCATTCGTGCTAAATGAAGTCATTGTTATAAGGGTTGTCAAAGTGTAGCAACATGCAGTCGAGATTGACATCAAGAATATAGAACTTGGCAAGGTGGTCCCACTATTGTTTTAACTCCCAAGCAAGTCATAAGAATAAGAATCTTCCTCATAAAGGCATCTGACCAAATCATTTGTGTAGGCTGTTGCTTCTCTTTTGCATGCAAGGGTAGACATTGTGATAATATCGTTTTGCAAAAATGATTTATCATTAGCGGTCCTCTTTTGAAGGCCTATGCAAAAATTCCTTGTAATTCCCACCTATGTACTTGATGCATCACTACCACCACTTTGTACAGATCTTGTCCTAGTCTCATGCAAAGCATTTAGAAAGTTTCTCCCATTGGTGCCTCAAGCCATAACTGAAATGTAAGCAGCATTCTTTGGATCCTTCATTGTGGCATTTTCATAAATAGCTTGTGTGCTACATTTTGAGACCTGAATCTTAGAGCAAATCAGCTTGCCTTGAGGTTGAAAATCTACTGCCAATACAGTTTGAAATCAACCATCATTCTCAATTGTTCCAATCACCTTCAGCAATACTCAACATAGGAACATGCTTGCTGATGACTATTGGTGAGGTGATATAAACCTTCACAATAATACTTGAGACTATCTTTCCATCAACAACTCATCCTCCTTAACAATAGTTTCCAACGAAACAGTAGGACTGAATCCTACGCTCGAATTTTGGTTGTGTCTTTCACTTGTCATTGTTTATGGAATTAGCTTTAGTGCAAGCCCCCGTGGATTTAGAGGTAGAGATCGCTATTAGAAATGTAGCTGCAATCGCTGATTAGCCTTGCTAGCTAAAATACCCTAATCCATATGTTGATTGGCAGGTCAGTGGAGGAAGGATGGATGGTGTCGTTGGTGGTTAGTGTTTGTTCTATACCAAGTATAGGTGGTAGTTGTGGCCAAAGTAAGTGATTAGAGTGGGCAATAGAACAGAAGATTCTGGCAACTTGGTTGGAGAAGGTGGAGAACACAATGACTAGATTGTGTGGTAGAGGTTGAGGTTCGGATTGAAAGATCGTGTTGATGGCCTAGACTAGGTGAAAAAATGGAGAGTAGTGCTCTAGACTACAGAGGAGGGTAAGCACAAGTTAGCGTAAGGTGGCTGTGGGAGGAGCTCATTAGGGATTGTGGTGGCAGAGCGAGTGCTCGTGGTGTGGAAGTCGACAGAGCATGGCGAAGTGAGACAAGACAGTGGGATGTTGTGGCTGGACAGCTTGATGGAGGCAACAAATGGGAATGTGAGTGAGTTGGATAGGAAACAAAATTTTATTTTTTGTATTGGCCTTTTGATGAATGAGGACATGCCCTCGGCCTTGTTTTGGCCGTTGCTAATTTTTAGGCAAGGGTTAATTTACTTTGATTTTTCCAATTTTTATACAAGGTATAGCTATGGCCAGATTTTATAAAAAAATGAAATTTATAAGTGTGATACAGTTGAATGAGGCACATTAGCTCCCATTAGTACAAATATCTGGATTCACGAGACCATCTTATTATTTCTTTCATTCTCACACTTGAGCTAGGTTATTAAATAATGCTTCACAATATGTGATTTTCAGCATTGTGCTTTGCTGTCGTCTTCACTCTTCTGGTTATCTTCCAAACTACAAGCTCTCTATATCAGTTCGAAGTTTATTATTTCCGTTCTTACCTATAATGTTAGGAAGGAGAGCAATATTAGAACGTTCAGGGTACTATGCTCCATAAGAAATCTTAACAAATCTTTTTTGAGATTGTTTCTATATTCCAAGCATCAGTGGAAAGTGGTTAACGTCAATTTCCTTACATGTAGTCAGAGAATTAATTGGTGGTATTGTGGGTGCCTGAGACCTTTCCAAATTATCTCTCAATAATTGGGTTTTTACTTCTGTAAATACGGTTTTCTGGATTTATTGTAGGTTTATAACTTTTTTCATCCCCTAGGCAATGTAAAGAACCATTTCCATTTAATTCTCTATTAGGTGTTATATAGTCTAATGTTTATTTTGGCTGAATGTAGGTTAATGATGTGTGAAAAATTGTTCCAATCAATGACGTAATAAGTACTCAAATTAAGCAATTTAAATGGGGCAATTTTGTGCTATGAAAACTCTTGCAAGCATATGGTCTAAGAAAAGATACGGCCAAAAGCTGTCTATTTTATGTTTGAACTATAATTCGGCTCAATTTTATTTGGTTTACAATGGATCTAGGAAGTGATCCGAGTTTTGTTGATTCCTTAGAACAAGGAACTGGTTTCCAAATTGATTATGATGGATTTGAGTGAAATTTAGGTCGGGTGAATTACGATACTCAATTTTGATTATTTTGGTGGTAGCAACAGCTGTTAGCGAGTAATGGAGGCCTCTCATGGCTACAATTTGGACAACAAGGTCTATGGGGAACGTGTGGAATGGGCAAGGTTTGGAAAATGAGCAAGAGCAAGGAGATAGGAGACAACACAAGCAAGTTTGATGATTAGGTAGAGGGGGCATACTTGAAATCATCGCCATAGGATGTACTGTGGAGGGAAGGGACTATTTGAATTTATTTGGATATAACAGAAAACTATCAGGACAAACTTGTCACTGTAGTACACTAGTTGCTATCAAAAAAAGTGACATTGGTTAGAGGCATTTCTCCTACAAATCATTGTTCTAAGTGTAACAACAATGCAGTTTTCTTTTTTGAAATTTAATGTTTGGAAGAGTTCCAGTTTACATGACATCTTGCAATAAAGAATGTACCCATATTTTGAAGAACTGAGCTTAGAGAATCTATAATTGACCTGATAACTATTTTATCTGATTCAGTTCTTAAATGAGTCAGATCTTGCTTAGTCTTGGTTCTATTAGGTCCAATTTGTATCATTTTTCTATTAATTCTCATAGGGTAGCAAGTTGTATTTTTGTGTTAATGCTCACTGTAACAAATGTTGAAGCCATTAATATTGCTTTATTTTGAAGATTAGCTTTAGTTTTACACTGCTACGTGTTGCATGTCCTTTAGTCCAAAAGAATGTTTTCCCTACATCCATAGGTGGACATATTCCTTTGATATTTATTTAGTGAAAAAGTTAGTTTTGCAAGCTTTGTGTGTAGAACATTTGACATTGCAGATCACCTTAGTTGATTTCACAGTTAATGAAATGCAATTGTTGAGAAGGCCATCTTTGTTAGAGTTGATCCTATCAATGCAACATAATTGTAGCACAGAGAAGCAAGTTATTGGCATAATTATCAAAGGGGCTATTATTTTTTAGCTTTATTAGATTGATATTTAATAGGTTTATGTGGCATTAGAGGGCTTATATGGCGAATGCCACTTGATTAGTAAACTTTTTGTTATTGCTGCTTATGTATGATCTTGTTAGGCAATTTTTTGTTTGCTGCTAAATTATTGTTCTGGTGCTGTTTATGTAGTACTAACATTGTATCATGTAAGTTTAGAAATTCCATTTTCCACGAGTGACTTGTTTAATAAACTAAGGGCTTTGTTATATATATATATAGCAATTCACACACAACAAAATTTTTGACAAAAAATATGGCTAACGTTTTCTTGCACCATGCATAAGACATCACAACCATGTGTCATCACCATCATCCATGTGTGATGAAACACACGGATGACTGATGATTTTGGTATGCTGTTGTGGTGGACAAATTGCAAACAAGCATCCCGGATTGCATGTGGTGAGAAATTTGCAGAGCAACTATGTAAGACCTATTAAGAATCTTGGGAGGTTAGTTCAACAAAACGTAAAACTGAAAAGACTTAACCAGAATGTTAGAAACGTTCAAGAGAAAACTTGGCAAGGTAATTTTTTAACAGATTAATATCAGCGATAGTAAATCTTTCGAGGGCACCTAGAACAGATGTTACAAACTTCACCTGATTGTTCTCTTTTTTCTATCTTATGATCTGAAGTATAACATAATTTTCTCAGTGGTTGGAGTAATTTTTTTAGGAGAGTTTTTTACTTCAGTTGATCCCTACTTTCAATCATCTTCGCCAATGGGATACCAGAATGTTCATTGCAAATATGACAGACAGAAAAATTATAGTTGCTTGAAGTAAACAAAATTGGTAGCAACGTTGTGGATAATGATGGTTTAATTCTGCTTGTTAGAAGTTCCAGCCAGAGCTTTGCTCATCAAAAACCTTGGAAAATAAAGTAGTGATTTGAAAAAGGGTTAACTTAAAAGAGAGGTGTTTAAAGTTGCATGTAAGATTTAAGGATTAAGCCAAATCCATTCACTTGGTGCCTTGCCAACCATATATGCAGCACTAATAGGCAAATTGTTACTAGTTTGAAGATGTCATTGGCTGGTTTGAAGGTGCTATTGCCTAAATTTATTGAATTTTTTGCAAAGTTCGAGTAGATTTGGATTTGTTATGTTTAATAGGTATACTCCAACCTATGAGCTAGCTCAAGTGTCCATTGAGAAACAATGTTCACTTCGATGACAAATGACTTTAAATATGTAAGTGAAAAAAAATAAAAAAAAAATGATTTCCTCACAACTTGACGATGTGATTGAAAGTCAATCAATGCAATGTGGTCAAAAGTTGATAAGAGTCTTCAATTAAGGGGTCAGGAAATGACTTCAAAGTCAAATGCTGGTAAAAAACTTCGAAGTAAGAAGTTGAAGGCAACTTAAGAGTGAAGCTTGGAGGTCTTTTTAGGTTATATTATTCTATTTTATTTTTTTAAAGGAAAAATTGCATTTAGGTTTTTTAGGTTTGCCCCAATTTTCATGTAGTTTCTTTAAATTTCGAAAAAAAAACCAGACATGCAAAGTGCTACTAGACCTTATCATATTTTGTTCTCTAAATTAATCTTCAAAAATAGTTATAGTGATCCCTATAATTTGTAAAAAAAATTGTATAAATTATTCCTATAGGGAAAAAAGTTTATTTTTGAATTAAGGATCTAACTTATAGATTGATTTACCTTTTCAAAAAATTTAGGGACCTATGAGAGTTTGGCTAAACCTCATAGACTTATATGCAATTTACCCAATTTTATGGTTACCAATTAGCTTTCGTGGAAAACTTTCTAATGTTTTGTGATGTTGAGAAACACCTTCTAAGTACTCTCTTTTACTCCACTAGTTATATCGTCATCCTTATCCATCTTTTGAATAATATTTTCACCAAAATTGAACTGGACACATGATGTTGTTATTTGATTCACTGATTAAACTTATCTTCTTTTCTTTGAATACTACTACTTTTTTTTACTTTTATTGGAACAATTTTTTCAGAAGAACACTACTTTCAAATGGCACACATGATAACTTTTGCTTTCAAAACTGTTATGTATCGTATCCATGGCATGCAAAATTTTATTGATCAAGTGTTGTTCTAGCGATAACGTGACCTGAAATTTTTGATCACCTATTAACTATTTTTTATATTTAAGACAGCTCAACACTCCTTTTGATACATACCTGTGTTCTCGAATGTGGCAAAATTTGGTTCTCTTAGTACAACATATGCATTTTCAAGGTGAATATTTTGAAGATTCTTCTTACATCTTCTAGTTTATGTGGAAAGAAACTTCATTGTTGATCTTCTTGGCACAAAATAAATTCATTTTGCAATTAAAGTGATATTATGGTGTAGTACCATGCACTTTGTCGAATGAGAAAGTTGGATGTTTTCATAATTAACACCATCCTAAAGCTCTGTTATTGTCTTAGAATATATATCTTAAACTATCCAGGTTTTTGAGACAGCTCATTGCACGCTACTGCTGCTAATGGCTTGAAGGACGAGGAGATGGCTGTTGTTCTGATGGAAGCAAAATTCTGGTCATTTTTTAAAATAAATCTTAATTCCCCTGATATTTGTTGATTTGTTTATTTTGTTTGCTACAACGTTTGACATTACGTATCTGTTTGTGCCATGCTAGAGTGCAAGGGATAAAGCAGCATTTGTAGTTGAACATCTTCTGGAAGCCGAATCTGAAAACAAGACTTTGTGAAAAGTGGCACCGAAGATGATTCTTAATCAAGAAGAGATGGTAACTAACACGTAGACACACACACATTTAATAGTTTTTTGCAGCATTAATAATTTCAACTTTTTTTTCCTGATGTTATATAAATTTTTGGTTGGAGGGTGTCATTCTGAAGAGATGTTGGCTTGCTCGTTATTGGAAATTATGTGTTCAACATGGTAATGTTATTGGAAATGCATCACCTGGGGTTATTTAATTATCAATGTCATGGTTGCATACACGTGTTTGTTTCAAGGCTTTTAGGTGTTATCAAATTGATAGAAACCAATATAAAACGTAATATAAATCAGTTCATTGTATACAATTTTAAGATTGATGTCAAGGCTAGAAGTGACAAAAACACAAATTTTTTAACCTTTATAAAAATATTAACAATTTGAGAAATATCAATTGAAAACTTAAAATGTTTTGCCTGTCAAAGTTCTCATATTTTGTTAATAAATATATTGTTAGAATTTTCATAACACAGTGGGGAAGCATGTTAAGCTTGCAATGCTTCAATTACGACAAGAAATACATGCTTCAAAGTTTGAAGTTTAAACTTGGAAAGGATTGCCATGTTTGTTGTTATTCTATATTTTTATTTTCAATGTGTTTTTGTATTTACTTGAGAAATAAAAAAAGGTAAAGGTTGTTTAGTTGCTAGTCTCAAAAACATAGAACAGAAAAAATGTTGGATAGTTTAACTTCAAAGGATATGTTATCAAAAGTCATCATCCTTTTCAAGTGGTCATTATCGCAACTCGAATAGTATATTCTTCAAACAATGCATTGACATCAAAGTTTTACTCTAGAATTGCATTATAAAATACACATACAACAATTCTGCCATTTGTTATGCAATAATCCGTACATAACTCTAAAACATTTGGTTCTAAAAGTTTTGATGTCTAATTTATGTTCTTAATTTTTGTAGACAAATAATGAAACTAATTTTCACCCTAAAAGGCATAGAATTCATGATTAAAAAGTTCTATGAATATTGATTGGCAATATGGTCTTCAATTCAAACTTTATTCAAAATCATCATTTTTAGGCTAATTCTACTATTTATAGAGGAATCTAGAAGAACTTATAAGTATTGTAGCTAGAGAAGAGCAAATTTGTGGAAAACTTGACATGAATGCTTTACAAAATTGGGAACTTGTAAAAAACCTGTACAACCTAAATACATTGACAAGTGAGCGGTGACTACTTCGGCTCTTGAGTGTAGTGTTACATCAATGAGGTTCTTATATCACTTGAATGAATGAGGGTAAGTTAGTGAGAGCTTAGAATATTGCTACTTTAAGCTAATAAGGTTGGTGGATATCATGATTTATAGTAAGTTAAATACTGTGTATTAAAAAAAATAATTTGGCTAGTGCGAAGATAAAGGAAACTAATGTATTACGAGTTTATAGTATTCTTGTGAGAAATTGTGATGAGTTTAGGCCTTAGTGTTGAGGCATTGTTTTCTTTTGCCCAGCCAAAGATATGGTTTTGTTCTCAAAAGGTGGTTCGAAAATTTTAGGTTATCATCTCATATATATAATTGAGGTACATTCTCTACTTTTTGGGCATCAAAATATTTATCATCGTATCTATTCAACAATAAATTTGCTAGAGACACATTGTCTAGTGAATCTAATCTTTGGGAAGTCACTTGGTGATCTTTTTCTACTTTTATTGATTTAAGGTATCATAAACTTATAAAAAAATGTTTGGCTCATTCTCAAACTACATTGCATTATAGGAGGTATTACTCTGATACCATTTATTTCACGACAAACCCAATGTCAAGGTATTGTTTACTTTTGTCCAAACATGTCTCATGATTTAATCCTTGAGAGATGCCTTAGGTAATGATTTCTCGTTTATAATTTAGGTAGATGCTCTTTTTCAATTTGAAAAACTTAATCCTAATATTTTTTCACTTGAAAGTCTATTAGGAGTTGCATTAGTAAATGAATCCCACAATTAGGTAAACATCCAATTATTACTCTCTACCCCTGCTAGTCTTGAGTATCGCAATGTTTTATGTCACTACTTGGTTTGATATAGAGGTATTGTTTGTTTTGGCTAAAATTGATCACTTTTCGTTCTTAAAAGATGTCTCAACATTTGAAGTCATGATCTTATGGATATAGCTATAACATTTTCTTTTTTTTAATGTGGAATTATGTACTTTTATAAATCTCCATCTTGAAATTGGATAGGAGTTGCTTTCTATTTGACAAACATAACATTTGGGAAATTATCTAATGATCATTTCATACCTTTTTATGTCTCAAGTGTTACAGGCTAACCAACTTTTATTTGATTTATCCTCATACTTAATCTTACTATGGGAGTTATAGAAACGATGTCATTACACTATGAGTTGACCTTATTGTCAACATGTCCCTTTGTCCCTTATCAACCTTAAAGTTTCCCTTTTAAAGATTCATTGATGTTTTAATGTCATGCTCAAACATAAAATATGAACATTTCCCCATTTTTGTTATGGGACTATTTATCATTGTTCCTTCTCCTTGCTAAGGGTCTCTCATGTTTAGTGAATTTAATCTTTAAAGAATCACTTGATGATTGCTTATTATAATAGATCATTATCATAAACTAAGCTCAACGCCAAGGTATTGTTTGCTTTGGTTGAAACTAGCCTCATGGTTTCCTTTAAAAGGTGACTGGACATTTTAAGATCATGTTAACACATATTTTAGCCTAAGAAGATCCTCTTGTTTCTCGTATGATACTATTCATCCATATATTGTCCCTTAGCTTGTTTGGAGTCAATTTTTAAATTGTTGTGAAATCATATGGTGATCAAATCTTGAGAAAAAACTATGTTGTATAAGATATTTTTTTTGACATGAATTAAAGAAGTTGCCAAGGTTATTGCCCTTTGTTATACATGTGCTGCTGGAAAATCTAGAAACAATCCCAAAGGCCTGTATGCTTAACTTGTAGTTCAGCAAACCAAGGGAAGATTTTTGTATGGATGTTGTCTAAGGATTTCTCAAAATTGCTTGGTGACACAATTTTATATTTATAGTAGTTAATTGATTTTTCAAAATTGTTAATTTCTTTTCATGCTTTAAGACATCAAATGTCACTTACATTATTTATTATTCATGAATGAGATTGTTATGATTCATAGTTTATCTAAGTCAATTGCTTTTTACGGTGGTATACTTTATAAGTTATTCTTTGAAAATATTATGACTTTTGCTTACAATAAAATTGAAGTTTTTCTACATATCACCCCAAAACTGAGGACTAGGCTAAAGTGGTTGTTCGAAGTTTGGGAAATCCTTTACTTTGAGTGATCACGCAAAAAATGCTACACTCACGACTAGCTCACATACTACCTTAAATATTCTCTTGTATATTTGACATGGTCTACAATGTTAATAAGTAAATTATGCAAAACTTAATAGATGAATTTTATATATAATAGTTAACATGTTATGATAAAATTAATAATAACAAAATAAGTTTAAATATGAATATGAATGAAATACTTGTAAATAAATGAGTTACAAATCATATATCATCCATTATTCATTTCCCTTTTTCATTTTTATTTTTGACTTTTTTCTTATTCATTATAATTGAGCCTAGGTTTTTTCACATAATTTTTATCCTATATTTACAATAATATTTTTCTCATCTCTGTAAGACATTCTCATCACATCATCTTTAGTCTTTTGTTTACAAAATTATTTTAGCTAAACAACTATATAAATTTATATCATTTTTTAATATATTAGTCATAGATAAAATATTATTAATATTTAAGGATAACACAATATCTATTATATCTTATATCATGTTTTATAAGTCATCATGTATAATGAAATCATAGGATAAAATCTAAAAAATTTCTTTCTTAATTCTTTTTCTTTTTCGCATCATAAAATTTAACTAGTTTATAATTCATATTATATCATAGTACTTGATAAGTGCAATGCATAGTAGGTTTAGTGACTAACTATTATATTCACATTTTTACTTTCTATTATTCATCTCTTCTATTATGTTTTGATATTTTTATTCATAAATATTAAGACATATATATATATATTTATTTATTTATTTTTCAAATAACAACATCTATTTATATGCAGTGTATTTAATTTCACCTATGTAGGTTCTAAAGAATCTTTGTAATTTCATTCTTTTTTTCTTCTTTCATTTCTTACATATGAAAACCATACTGAACTAATCATAATTGGAATTTGTTAGTAAAATTCCTTTAATTGATAACTTAATTTTCAAGAGTTCCTTAAGCAATACATTAATTATTTCTTAAACTTCACAAAGAATTTACCTTATTATTTATTATACTTTTTTTCTACTGTATTTATTGTACAAGACCCACCTGCCGCTATTTTGAAACTCTGCTGCACAGCTAATATCTCTCTTATTCTTTAATTTGTGGTAGCATCTACAGCGTGCGTTCATTTTATTAATAGCACTCCTGTTGAAACCCGGTGCAGTGTTCACAGCTCTCCCTCTTTTCCTTCTAAGCTAAAGTAGCAACAACAAAAAATTTACTCAATTAGAATTGCCTGCAGCTCACCCTCCTTTCTGAACTTTCCTATACTGATATTGTTCAAGAGCATAGTAGAGATCTAGATGGCTGAGAGAAGAAATTTGATGGAGCCTCGCCTGTTGTGATGAATGCCAAGAGCTTCTCACGCTTGATTTCTTTATAATCCAATAACTTTAAAAATCAATTGCAAATAAAAAAATTCCAAAAATATGCAACAAAGATCATTAATTTTTTTTTAATGAGCTCTATCCAACCATCTAGTCAAATCCATACTTTGAGCTACTTGTAATTGACATACTTTATAAGATGTGGCTAAAATATTAATATTTTGGTAAGTCATCTTAATTTGTCAGAAAAACAACAATATGATATTAAAATACATATAGCAATTTATTTTTGCATACGTTTCGTAATTTATATAAATATTTTACAAAAGTTATTAAAACGAGATATTACACGATCTCTCTAATTCATTATGATTTTTCATGTTAAAAATATTTTTGATGCTCATTATTTTTTAACTTTATTTATGATCATATTAGGTTTCTTAGATTAATGTTCTACAAAAAAATATAAGTTATGAAAACATTTTAAATTTTTTCATTCGTTAATAAAGTTTACTTCCAAAATTTTAATCAAATCTTTCGAATGGATGAGAAAGAATATTTGACTCAGTTCATTGAGAATACCTCATATCAAATGAGATTATTCATCAAAATTTTAATCTTAACACACCTTAACAAAACAAGCCTTAATGATTGTTATGAATTTTCCAAAACATTTTTTAGGTGATTTTGTTCTTGTTATTTCACATCTTATAAACAAAAGGCCTTCATTTTTTTCAATTTTAAGTTTCTAATTTCAATCCCTTACTATAGATGTCCTAACTTGTGATCTATCTCTTCTCTTGTCCTGAAGATTTTTGGTTTTATGGCTTTTGTTCATGTTTAGTCTCAAAATTATTCAAAACTTGATTGAAAACTAACAATGTGCATGTTTATTGAGTATTTTGCACAATGCAAATACAAGTGTTAATCATTAACTTCACCATGTTTGTTCTTATTGATATTGCTTTCTCATAAACTCAACCTTATTTTACCAACCCTTCTAAAAAGGGGGAAATTTTAGAAGAAAATAACTCTCAAGAAAGACTTGAGTCATTACTAGATTCATTTTCCTCACTTTCATTGCTCCTATTCATCAAGGAAAAATGTTGGAAAGTAAGGAGAGACAACTATTGATCAGTTGCTCAGTGCTTGTACATTCATGTAGAAATGCTTTTTAAGATGGTGATAAACCCAATGATTAGCAAGTCCAAGCCATTGAACTTGTCCTAATTCCCATTGCAGAACTTGTCGATGTACCTGAGAATTAAGAGATTATAATTCCAGATGGAATGCTAATCTGGTTATGTCTAAGAAATATACTTGGTATAACATTCAACATCCCATTTTTCTGTTTGTTTTGCTTGAAAAATTATCTATGAAATTTCAAGCATTTCAATGTCACTTACAAAGGTTGAAACACAAAATTATCCAAGAAACTCTTATTGATCCAAAGTGCAGAACTAGGTTACTTGCAAGTAATGGATTGCACTTGGAAAAAAATGGTTCATGCAAGATAATTCAATTATTTAGAGGAAAAAAGATAGTGGGATGCAAATGGGTAATCACAATGAAGTTTAATATTGATTGAAGTTGCTTATTTGCTCAAACAAATTATATTAATTACTTGGGAGTCATTTGCCCCTATTGCTAAGCTTAATTTGTAACAATTTTTCTATTTGTTGCAACTAATCTTGATTGGCATCTACAACTATTAAATATAAAAAAAATTCTTTTCTAACTAATGATTTATGTGGAGAAGTTTTCATGGATCCTTCAGGATTTGAAAAGAAAAACAATATAGTGTCTAAATTAAAGAAAGCACTTTGTGGCTTGAGGTAGAGCCTTAAGAAGTGGTTTGAAAAATTTATTAAAATTATCAATAAAAGACATTTTATGCAAGCATACTTTGACCATACTCTATTCTATAAATACTCATAGGCTGGAAAGGTTTTCTTCATCTTGTATATGTAAAATGTTATTATTATCAATGGTGATAATGATGAACTAGCTCCTTTAAAGGAGTTCCTAGCTAAAAAGTTTTATTAAAAGACCTTGGGGTACTTAGATATTTTTTCAGAATGGGGGTTGTGAGGAGCAATACTAGGATTACTATATCTTAGAGGAAGTATGTGCTTGATCTTTTGCAAGATACATGTATGTTAAGATGCAATCCAGTTGAAACACTTATGGAAACCAACATTACATTACAAATAGAAGGTGTTGAGGACATTAACTGAGAATTCAAGGTGGGAAGCTTATCAACTTATCGCATACTTTGCCAATCATAGCCTTTGTGGTTGTGTTATAAGCCAATTTATGCATTCACTTAAAGAAAAATATTTTTATGTTGCCTATAGGATTCTACGGTATCTAAAGTGTACTTATGAAAAGGGACTTTTCTTTAAGAATAGTGACTATAGGAAGTTTGACGTCTACACTAATGTAGATTAAGAAGGTTTAGTCATTGACAAAAAAACCTACTTAATAACTTCTGAATTCTCCAAGTTATAAGATCGCCCTTCATAAAGGGTGATATTGTAACTTGGAGAAGTTAGAAGTCATTGGTTATTGTAATTAGCATAGAAATAGAGTTTGGAGCCTTGGTACATGACATATTTGAAGGAATTTGACTAAGAGGATTACTTAGTAAGTTCAAATTTGCTAATTGTTCATATATGAACCTGTATTGCAATAAAAAGGTAGTGTTGATCTTTTTCCACATTTCTATAGACCACAATTGAACTAAGGATGTCAAAGTAGATCATTATTTCAGCAAGTAGAAGATTAATAATGAGAGCGTTGCATAATGTATGCTCGTAGTAGAGAGAAAACAAGAGATGTTTTGACAAAGAACCTCTATAAAAAAAGTTTTGAGGACAAAGTGAGTAATCTAGAAATAATTAATATATACGTTCCATCTTGAGAGGGAAAGCTGGAATTCAAGATTTTTAGGTTCATTTCTTAGCTAATTTGGTTAATATATCAAATCTGATCTTAGCACATTTGGATGATATATCAAATTAGATTTTAGTTGATGTTAAGTATTATGAAAAATTAGATTTCTTGGTTGATTTAGGTGATATACAAAATCAACTATTTTGGCTCCTTTTTTAGATTGTTGTTGTTTTTATTTACTTGTTTTATACCAAATCCCTATTTCTTTATCAAATGGCTCATGTGTCATTTCTAGGAGGTTGTTTCCTTTATTTGTAAAACAAATGTCTTTCTCATCTATTTATGTGGTGCTTGATGATGCATCAATAAGAGTTGAGGGCTATTATTCTCTCTCTAAGGTTTTAGTCAATTATGATGAACAAGCTCATTGTCATTTATTTTAAGCTTAGCTTTTGCAATGCATACATAGAGGTTGATAACAATTGTGTCTTCCCAACTTCTATCCATATAGATATTCATTTTTCATGTTCAAAATGAAAGTGATCTACAATTGTGTCAACTATGTAATGCTTTTTGGCCTAAACAAATGTTGTGCAAATTATTAGAATTGTTGACTTTGTCTTCAAGAGTTAGATTGGTTAGAACATGCATATATTAATGATCTGCTAGAGATCCAAAACTTCAAGAATTACTTTGATGACATTAATGAATTTTAGAGACCTTTAGGAGGAACAAAAGGCCAAGATGGAATGGACAATGTAATGTGATCATTTTTGGAGCTTAAAAAGTAATTTATTGCTTTGTTCTTAAAAAGTTTGCAAGAATGTGAAATGTTCTTATTATAGCCTTTTGCAACTAATGTGGTAGTTAACTTTGTCTTGTTTGAGAGCTTGCGATATCCAATTCCACATCTACTATACCTATTATGCTTTGAAAGACCAAAACTTGATACCAAGATGTATAGGTAGCATCAAGAAGGTAAGGACTAAGTTTTAAGGGCACATTTTCCCCATGTCGCTCTGAGATCAAAAGCTTGTTTACCGTATCTTGCAACTAGCAAATGTGTTAGATAAACAGAGAAAGTAGGTGGTGGAATTCATTGTCTATATAATTAATAATGTGCCAACTATTAAAACTTAGTTGCTTATTGACTTCATAGGAAATCAGGTGGTCTTAGAAAGTTGTCAATGGTAAATCCATTTTCCTAGAAACTAGTGATTAATGGTGCTTAAAAACGGAAAGCATTGGGATTGGGATTGCCTTAACCAATCTCCAATAGTTCAAGGGCAAAGAAGTCATTTACATTTGTTTTGTTATGACCAATAACCAAGAAAAGAAGGAAGCTAGCATGCCAAGATTGTTTAACCAAGGTGATCGTGGACAAGTGATGCTTTGTTGCAACTTTTTGTTCGCCAGTTTACTAGATCAATGGACTGTTTGACACTCGAGACCCAATTCCGAAAAGGTGTTGATGATTGGCACAAAATCTCCTTGCATTGGGAAACCAACGTATGGTAAATCCCTTAAACGAAGATTAAGCTATTGTAGGCAAGTTTAGTAACAAGGCATTTTATTTGTCATCTTAGCTTGATTGAGTCTCAATGACTCATTTATGGAAGTTAGTCCTTCACCCAATTGGATCGATCCTAGAACATTCAAGTTTTCCTTGTTATGTCATCCATGAATCAATGGTCAAGTGGAAGCACCTAATAAGAATTTTCATCCTCAAACCTGTTTAGATGAGTGGAAAGGAAAGTGGTTTGACAAGCTCTTGGATGTCTTGTGAGCTTTCATACAACATCTTCAATGATGACAAGAAAACCACATTTCTCCTCAGTTTATGATGCAATAATTGTTACACTGATGAAGCTCATTTATTTAACAGAATGAGTGTAAGAAACATTTTGCAAAAATAAGAAACCTTGACCTGAGTAGGTTAAATCAGGAAATATGGGCTTTGGAGAACGACAAACTTAAAGATCGTGATTCCAAGCTGAGTTGAGACAAAAAGAGCAAAAACACATCATGCAATGTTTGTTCAACAAACATGCTGAAAAAGGCACATTCCTTTTTCGAGACCATGTGTTTCACAAAAGTGTGATTTTATGGGGATGCGAAGGAACTGAAAATTTTGCTCAAAATTTAGAATTCCCTTACATTGTCAACAATGTAGTCTACAATGTGACGATTATTTTATCAATGTAGCTCATTGTTTCAACACATTGATTCCAAGTTATGCTTTGTAAAAAGAAGAAACTGTGGCCAGAGTGGGAGCAATTAAATGAGGAAGCATAGCTCTTGAGCATGGCATACTTAAGGATCAATGATTCCTTGTCGAGTTAAGACAAAAAGAGCAAAAGCACATCATGAAAGGTTAGTCAAACACATCCAAGTGCACACTCCGTTCTAAAGGCCATCTGTTGCACAAATGTGCAATATTGACAAGGAATTGAAAAAAATTTGATCGAAATTAAACATTCCCCTACATTATAAAAAAATGTAGTCAGTCCAAATGCTTACAAACTGTAAAAGGAGGATAAGGAGGACATACCTCGAATATGTAGTTGAGACTTAAGGATTTGTATCCAACTTCAATTGTTGAATGTTACAATTGTTTTGGTTCTAATATTTCTCTTTACTTTTTAGGAAGTCGCACAGATTTAGTTTCTAGACCACACGAATGGTCAATATATAACGATGTGCAATTCTCTTCACAATTTAAATCTATAGCATGATACAGGCTAGGTCTTATCGAAGGTTTAGAACTCATGATTCATTCACCTATTGGATTCTTTACTCAAGAACCAATCTTGGCTCAAGCCTTTGCCACACTGGTAGTCTTTAAAAATTTAATAAGGTTAAAATAAGGACAAATTCTTGAAGCTAACTCAATGGCTTGAAACTTAGGGGAGTCCTACCTAGAATTTTCTTTCCCACTGTTTGCTTGACTTGCCAACATCTCTTTGACCTCAACATTTCTCTATAACTTCACAAACCAATATGTGGCTCAAGCATCTTATCACATTGAGTCTTAGTAGTGGGTCAATTTCTTGTGATTATTCCTCCTCACAAGCCATAGTCTAACACTCAAGGAGTCCCATCAAAGAGATATCCCCTTATTGTGCTCTTGACTAATTGATGATTGTTTATCTTTGGCTTGCTTAAGCAGCCTAAAATCTTAATCTATGATTGAGCTTCTTATTACACTAGTACTTGTCTAGTACTCATTGAACTTTAGTAGACGAGTAAACTTTTATGGCTATTTCCTCCTCTCAAGCCCATGACTTAACATCTAAGAGCCCCACTTCCCTTATCTATGTGCTTATCTTATCAACATTTATGTATCCTTGGCCTATTTGAGAGATCCCAAAAAAGTTTGAGCTTGTCTCTACAATGGTACTCATCATGACTCACTTAACTTATTGTTTCCATGACATGTTACTTGTTCTGTCCTATTTAGATTTGGCCTTTGTAGGTTCTTCCAACATTTAGACACCTGATTGTCTTGTTTTGTCACTACCAAGTTATTGCTAGAAACCAAGCCAAACATATGATGACATATTAGATGAAAACTTCTCAAACATCAAACACAACAATGCATTCATTAAAGTTAAAAAATTATTTCAACAATACCCTAAACCATTAAACATTATCTACTAGCTTAAAGATAATCATTATTTATGTATTCAAAGGAAATGAGTTCATTGGCCATGTCTATGCACTAATTTTACTAAGAAAAGTTCTTCCTCAAAAATATCATTATGGAATTTGTGGATTGCTCCAAGAAACATGTCATTTTGAAGTCCTAAAAGAGGTTAGGCATCTTCAAATTGAAGACATCTCACTCCAAGATTTCTTTAGCTATTATCCTCTCCTATAACTCCTTTTAACTACCCTTGATTAGGTTTAAAGGCTTACAATGGCCTCATGGAGGTTCTTACTCTTTCCTCTCCATTACAATTGGTGCAAATATTTAATCAATCCAATTTACCAACTTTTTAAGTCTCTCATTCTTCTTGAGAGCATTATTATGCCTTCCCATGATGAAATGATTGTCCTTCCAAAGCTTGCAGAGCTTTTAGTCCTTTGGTCTTCTTTGTCAACACTAGGTTCCCTATCCATATCTCCCTTAGTTGATGAATAAGCTTATTTAGTGCTCCTCAGCATACTCTTTCAAAGGTTGTGTAGTCAAGTCAGGACTCAATTGTGGTTGATAGTAATTGTCAAGAATTGATTATCTTCTTATACCTCAACAACATGCCAGTTATATTTTGGAAGGTTTAAGAGAGAACTCAACCATGGTAGGCCTAAGGGACGAGGCACCCGAAACTATCATTTTCTAAGATTCATCAAGTCTTGCTTCTTAACTCATTCTCAACCATTTCTTAACCCCTTGAACTCTTATTTATACTTATTCAATGTTAGGAGGTAGCCTATTTCCTTTTCACTTCTTATTCTCCACTAGATTCTTAGGAGATTCATTGTGGACCTTTGGAATCATTTTGTTAACCTCTTGGGTAATTGCATTTACATTTGAATTTTTCTTCAACTTAGTTGGTGATGTTTGGATAGGGGACTAGCTTGGTCATTTCTTTTTGTGAACTGAGGTTTCTTTTGCTTAGTTGAGTAGTCAAGAAGAATGAGTGTTGCCTTGTCCTTAACTCTTTCAATTGCAAACTTGTACTCCTTTTGTTGAATGCCAAGATATTGGTACTACACCTATCTAGTTCTCTAGGTCTATAATCATTTGCAACCTCAACAAAGAGATTTATTAGAGCGTTAAAGTTTCTTTAAACAGCTTACTTTGCAAGGTCTTGTCCTCACTTAATAATCCTAGAATGGCAAATTTGTCAACATCAGCATTTATAGAACCTTTATCCTTGTGGTCCCATCCTTTGACAAAGGCCCACTTGGTTCTTCAAATAGAAAACAAAGAGTATAAAGTGAAGAGATTTATTTATGGCCACTGTTGGAAAAAGGACAATGAAGGATATCTATCATCTTCTTCATTACGTAAAGAATGAAATACCAGTCCAAATTAAGATTGCACTGGATTATAACTGACAACACCAAAGCAACACAAAATGTCATCATTGCTATGTTTGGCCCTTGCTTTTCTGGCATCAATCCATGGTGGTTCAACATTTAGGCAAATATATCTTAAATGGAGAGATTGAGACTTCATAAAAAAACTCAGTGAAAACATCAATTATCTCATCAAAACACATTTTAGAATGATATTCTAGTAGAATGTTATTGCCTCAATCTCTAGAATGACAAATTGCATATGTAGGCTTTCCTTAAATTGTCCTTGCTTTTGATGATTGTGGCAAAAGAGGTTGAGTTACTCATAAATCTCTCTTTCAAACCAAACTTTTCGACAAGCAGTACTAACAACTCAAAGAGAAACACAAGAATACCAAGGATGAAAAGGAAAATAGACCTCCCTCCGCCTCTTTAGGTTCCTTGCATAACAAACCTTGTGTGTCTTGGAGATGATAATTCACCTCCTCCTAATGAGTGAATTCATTGAACAAAGCACACAAGTCCTAGGACGTTAATATCATGCTTAGTCAAATAATCTCTAGTTTCCTTATTGTCTTTTGAGAGTTATGTCTTAGCATGCACTCTGCATCCCTTGATGAGTGTATCACCTTATACTTCAAATTCAAATTTAAAGCCCAAGTAACTATCAAGAGTCACTTCAAATTAAAAATATTGAACATGCACCAAATACCTATCAAACATGAACATGCAATTGAGAAGAACATAGTTTAGAAAAAGGATTTTTGACTCCTTACCCACATAATAGTACAAAATATTTCCACCAAGGGCTTATAGATTTCAAATTCCGACACTATCGATGCTAGGCTTGAGTCACCCATTGGTATCAAAATGGTATTGAATCCATTGCTCTACTTTTTCCCTTCAGATTTCAATGCTTTGCTGCCTAAGAAAAGTTATAATGAATTTTTAGTAGATAGTTTGGGAGAGGTCATACATCATCAGCCTATCTTTTTGGAGAATTATGAATAAATTCTTGAGCGAAGTATCGTCTGCATCCATGTTCCAAAGGTAGAGTAGAGTAGATTCTGCATCCCTTGGATAGTGATGAGACAAATCTTTTCTCACCTTACCCCACAAACAGATTTACTTGAGAATGCTTTTGGCAAGGCTTCTTTCGTCTACATCTTAAACTCTTCAAGCTTTTCTTGTAGGTTTTCCTTTTCTAATTAGAGATTCTAGGTGCAAGATTTTTTCTCCTCCAAACGCTTGACAAAAATGCAACTGTCCTTCTAATAAAGGTGGCCCATCTCCATCTACCTTCTAGTTGTTGTGTATGAAGAACATCATGGAATTGTTCTTTGCTTTATTGGTATTGCTACAATTGATCACATCAATAATGTGCCCAATATTAGCTCAAACATCCTTGAATATCTAGAAGATGACCTTGCACCAACAACAAATAGATGCGCAAGTCCTTTCAACTGCAAAGGTTGCAAAGTTAGTGACTCACAAAGTAAATCCTCATTACAATTAGAAAAATATGTTGTGATCATAATGGGCTTTGTGGGTACCTTGATGGGCATTTCTACTATTTTCTCTTTAAGCACTACCCCTTTTGCCCTATTAGAGCACCCATATGTAGCTACAAGTCCATAGTTGACATTTGCATGGACGTGACATTAGTCCATAGTTGATCAAAATGATGGGACAATAATCAAAATGTGACTATGAAGGGGTGTGATTCCTGATGTGATGTCTGCAATAATGATAAGTTACTAGTGGTTGTGGCAATACAAAAAAGGATGTGGTGGGAGCGTACAAAATAAGGAATTTTGTCATATTTTAGGTTGAGTCTAAGAGAGGCGAAACATAAGCATGGAGGCTAAATCTTATGGAGTATAGAACATGAAAGTTTTGGATATGCGAGAGATTGTGAAAATTCAATAAGATGACTTTTATTTGAAGGTGGTGAGAACTTAACCATATTTTATTACTCTGGAAGCATTATACAAAAACTCTATGTGGGAACCAAACATTCTAACATGAGTTTTTCATGATCAGAATGTTGGTTCAAGCAAGAAGACTTGTAAATACTGAAAAAAATGAAAAGAAGATAAGATAAAGATTGCAAAATTAATTGATTTAGCTTTCCTTGCACTTTCAACAATGAGGCCACTAAGATTACTTTATCATTTGTAACTTTGAGAATGAAAGTCATGGCTAGTTATGTGAACTTATACTCCATAAAAGTTAACACCATTTAAAGGATATTTTATATGGTAAAATGTAATAACATTGAGAGCTTATGATTGTTTCAACTTGTAGAGAATCTGATTTGAAAGTTAACTTTTGGTTGATGAAATATATCTTGAATGAAATTTAAATTTTAAACTTAAGCCAAAAATGTGATGTTCATCAAGAAAGTACAAAACACATTAAGTCTTACATAAGGCTTTCTCTAAATGTGAACAAATGTTTTTATTTATTTTGAGTTAAATTAGGCTATACTTTGTTTAAAGAATGAGGGGAGAATGGTGGAACTGAGGGATTGAAAAGTGAGGAAGCTTTAGAAGCCATAAGGAATAATTTTGGTAGCATTATGACATCACGCTACCACACTTACATTGCATCGATTTCCACAAAAATGGAGTTTAGCATCACACTAGAGTACCTTGAATGTTCTCCCTTGGATAATCTTTCCAAAAGGCCATGAAATCATCATGAAATGGATCAATTCTTCTTCTAAAAGTTAAGGGTTTAAAGGCAAAGGAAGGAGGGGACACCCCTAGTAACCAAAGGAGACTACATCACCCCAAGTTGATGGCTAGACATCTAGTGTATTTTAGCTTTATAAAACAAACATTTTGAGGCAATTTGCTTTATATAAGATTTGGTGTCTTACAAACCTTTTAGGGTAGTTTGGTCCATGCCTACTTACTCATCTGAATGAGACAGTCATCATGCCTATTGCCTAATCATTCAAGACAAGTTTTGGATTTTCCAAGGAGTTCTAGATTAACCTTTAACCTTCAAAGAAATCCAAATAGATAATTGCCCATTGTATCTTGGATGATTTGCAATGAATCCAGAAAATTTGATTCAGTATACATATATGTAGTGCTCATGTAAATCCCAAAATATCCTTAGCATACGTGATCTTATGTATTGTGACAAAAATTTACATTATATATGATATACAACTAGCAAATATTTTCAACTATAGGCAAATACAAATATGTATATGTAATATTTTGCAACGCTTGTAGATGCTTGATGTCATATGAAGATATTTTGATGAGTGTTGGCGAGGCTCCAAAGCTGCTTCATCTACTAGAAAATATGTATGCTACTCTTCAACAAGCTCATGAATTGAAGATTATTATGGTGTTTTCTCATGATATTATCTATAATGCTAGTGGTTGCATTCTCATCAAAATGCAAGTGGAATTGATGTCAAAAGTAATGAACAAGAAAAATCTCTTCAGAGAAGGTGAAAGATAGAACTCGCTTGACATATGAACATTATTTCACTAAATTTGACCATCATAAATTTTGCCCCTTCAACAAAGAAAGATCATCATCCTTCTGACCTTAATAGCCTCCTTTCTCTCCATGCAAAAAACTAGCAACCATTCCTCTATACTTCTAATCTATGGCCTAAACATGTACTTTACTTCTAACTATTTCTCTTCTTGTCTACCTTGTGCACTATTCTTTTTATAAAGGTACATTGAGTTAAACTCTCCAAGAATTCAATTTCTTAAATCTCTAAGATATTGAATCATTCAACATCTAATATCGTGATTTTCCCTCTTTGTGGAGTTTATCATGTAAAAATTATTGTCACTTGATCTAATTGTAGTTTTGAACATTTTGAAAACCTTTAATCCATTAACCTCCACTTCCCAAGTTTCATTGAAGTACTTATTGCATAAGTCACTGGTTTATTCTTGAAATATGAACAACTATATTATCACTATTCATTGGCGTACCCGCTTTATAGTTTTTGAGACAAGTTCATCATGTCACTAATTATTATTATTTAAGCATTTAGTGTAATCTAATTTTAGATAAAGTTAACCCTAAGTTAAACCAGTATCCCATAACTCTTGTTCAATCCTCTGTCTCTTACTATTATGTATCGTGACTATCACCATCCTCTTTTTTCCTCCCTCCCCCATCCTCTTCCCTTCTACCTCTCTGTCTCTCTCTCTCTCACACGTACTTTAGATCCATAATGAGCTAGCAGCCATCACCAATTGTTAGAGTATCAAACATAAGGTTCAATGTAACCTGGCTCCTTGCCCTCTCTTAGACTTTGCTCTTGAGTTAAAATAGTGGATTCCTTGTTTTTTTGAAAATCTTTCTGTTTTAATAGACCATCGTAATGTAGTTTTTGCTTTACTTGGTCAATTTTGTAAGTGTTCCTAACTTTGCTCAACGAAATCCTTAAGGACAATTTTTGGCATTATTAGGTGTAGTAAAAGCCTTCTATGCTCTTGATTAACCAAATATAGCCTAACAAAAGGGGCAAACCACCTTGAATGAAATTGTATTATCTCTTTACTTCATTCTTGAACTATTTGATGGATGTGGATCTATTGATCAGTTGACTAATATTATTTATTTTAGATGTCCAACTTGTCTTTGAGATAATTTTCTATTGGTTTTTGTTGAAACAAAATTGCAATTATCATTTAATAAAGTACTTTATCCGAGAAGAAAATAAAGAATGAAGAAATTGTATTATTTATCAAATAATGATTTTGGTTATAAAATGGTTGAATTTGTTGTTTTTTTTACATGACCATACTAACATGTTTCAAGAAGATTTGTAACTTGTCTATTAGCCTCTCCTCTTTCTCTCTTACACCATAATTTTGGTGACCCTCATTGGATTTCAAAGCATCAAGGACTAGCTTAGTGATGCTGGAATATTCCTTGCCCTACCCACTCTCTGTCTTTTGTGAAGTTGCTTCTATGGCTACTCCATCTCTCCAATCCCAACCATATTCACATTTTCCCACCTAATTGTTGGTGCTCAAATCTTGTTGTTGTGCCATAGCATTTCTAATCTTGCCAATATTCATAAGTTCTTCCATTATTCTATTATTCAAATCTTGTCGCTGTTAGGTCAACGTCTTTTCTTCTCATAGTGCTGTACCTATGTATTGAAGTGGATGTTTGATGAATCACTTGCTTAAGCGTTTTACATTTGAGCTGTTAGGATCATGTCTTTGCATTATTAGATCAATTTTATTCTTCCTTTTTCGTTTTTTCTTTTTTATTTACAGTTGTGCTTTTATTGTTGCATATTATATTTTTCTTATTCTATGCTAGAAATCTAAATGATGTTATTGTTTTGAAGGTTGAGGAGGCTGTCCTACTTTCAATGGCTAAACATAGATGCTCAAATATTAAAGTTGATTATTTTACTTATGTTTTTGTAAGGTTTTAAGTTATGTATTTGTTTTTTTAGTTGTCCACCTTTTTGTATCTTTTTAGCATTTCTTGCATTTAAGTATTTCTTTGTTGTAGGTTTTTGTTTTTGCTAGGATTTGCACAGATCATTTATGTGAGGGCAAGTGGATTTGTAAGTGCTAGCTAACTTGGTAAATATATAAGTTATGCCATGGTACTTGGTTTGATCTCTATCACAATTTTGTTTAGGTTTGCCCTTGTCCTACTTCAACATAGGAACAAACCAACTTAGCTTAAAGGCTGGAGACATCAATTTTTTTTCCATTGGTTAATTTGCTTACTATTGGAGGTTTGCTTCTTATCATCTCATCATCATCATGATACCTATGATAGTCATCCTTAAAACCTTGATACTAAAATTGATATGCTTAATTTGCATCATTCACATAGTTATTATTTGTCTTCAATAGTATCAAACTTTAGTTGGTAGCAAATGGGCTACTCAATGCTAAATTGTTGTCATTATTTGTTATGTTGCATGGTCAACCTATCAGGTATGCACATGCTAATAAGGACAAAAAATATAAGCGTAAAAGGACAATTAATCTTGTGATGGCAATCTTAAGCTTACATCATCAATGACCCATCATATTCAATAAAGATAAATTCTTGAAGACTAAGGAAGAAAAGAAAACAAAATGAGATTAAGCTGATTAGGGATTAAGGGGGTGCCAAGGACTTTGTAAAAGGGGACTCAGGAGAGCACTAAGAGGGATTCTATTTATTCCTAAAGTAACCATCCTATGACTACTCTTATCTCTTCTTGGATATTTTCTTTTCTTGTTCTCTTTAAATCTCTTAGATCATCAACTATTTTTCCTACGTTTGTCTTGCTAAAAATGACAATAAAAACATGAAGAGAATCTGTTGTATGTAATCTTGAAATTCATGGTGAACATTGTCATTGTTGGCTTCATGATTTTACCCTATATTAGGGTATTTCATATAGAATTGCTTGCGTTCTTCATTTTTTTCTCGATTTTGCTATACTTTGGCTCTCATGTTCATTGATGTCAATGTTCTCAAGTAGCTATTATAACTAATCTATCTCTTTTGATAAGTTTAGCTTAATACTTTCCCTTTTCACATTTATTCTTTTTGAGTGTTGCATATGATGTTGAATTTCTAATTCAGTGAAATATTTTTTCAACTTTTTAGTGTTATTCTTTTTGTTTTACTTTTATTTTATTTTTTGTTTACTTATTTACTCAAATTTCATTAAGCTTCTATCCTCTTAGATGCATTTTAGGTCTACTTGTTTTCCAACAACTTTGGTAGATGCTACTTAATTGTTTTACATTTCTCATAATCTAGCTATTTTGTTATTATTGATATTCTATATCCGATCCATACGTTCATTCCAATTTTTGAATATAAATGGTGTTTTATAACACAAAATGAATGAGAATGCAATTTTTATTTGTATAATAGCATTCCACATAATATAGCCATATTACAAATATTTAAAATCTATATTATTTCATTTTAAAGGCAAATAGAGAAAAAATAATGAATATGTCATTAAGTTTTTGAAAGCATTGTGTACCAATAGATTCTTGGTGTATGCTTGAAACCCTTGTTTGCTAATGTCAATTTCATTTCATTCTTAAGAGAAAAGAGTTCAAGAAGAATAGTAGAAGTTTAGTTTTTTCTTATTGTTTGCTACCTTTTGATAGAATCCTCAAACACTTATTTAAAGTTGTATAAGGAATATTTTTGTCATTTTGTATGCTTTTGACCATTTTTTCTCACATGGGCAACTTTTAGTTTGGTGCACTTAACACACGCATGCAGCATGGCCAGTGCCACGTGCAGCACCTACCACACAAGCTTTGCGAGATCTACAAGTGCAATCCATTGTGCTCATAGTTTTGCATGCATGATTGGCTGTCACAGGCCTGGTCCTTTATGCCCATGCAATTTCATTATGTGCCCAATTATACATGCACGCAATGCCACGTGTGAAAAATGTTGCTCACTTGTGAGTAGTATTGTGCCCACGTGCTTTGCAGCACTTGTCCTGCTACGGCACATTAATGTGCATGACTATTGCTGTAGTGCGTGTCGCACATGCTATTTTTCAATATGCATAATTATTCTTTTTTGTTAATTTGCTTCATGAAAAGGTTATTTTCTATTTTGATGTTTTTTTGATGCTGAATTGTTCTATAATTTACTGGACTTAGAATATATCCCTGATCATAAGCCTATTCATTTGACGATTTAAGTTTATTTAAATCTTCTTCTTCTTTTTTCAAAAACAACTTGAGTCTCTAGTTGTATTATTGTCAACCTAGAACAAATTTCCTAATCATAGGCTTTTTTTGTTGATTTGAGTCATTTTGAATATTTTCAAATACAACAAATTTCCTTAACTACATTGGTTTTTCTCTCACATTAAAGTCTTCAAATTTATTGAAAATTAAGTCAAAGGAATAGATATTGACACTTCTCAAAGCTATACAATCATAGACGAATAATTGAAGTTTAATTTCAATCTTGAACGAACACTCTAAATTCCCAGTGTTGAA
Organism: Vanilla planifolia; assembly: GCA_023846275.1. Lineage (NCBI taxonomy): Eukaryota > Viridiplantae > Streptophyta > Magnoliopsida > Asparagales > Orchidaceae > Vanilla > Vanilla planifolia. The sequence goes on along the minus strand of JAIUJO010000015.1, from coordinate 8,726,315 downwards.
GGAGAAAGACCATTAATGTCATTCTCATCGTCGTCTTTAGCTATCTTGGATGAATATTCTAACTAGAATTTCTCTAGTTGACGACATTTCCTTTGTTTTGCAAGTGGTCCTCAAAATTTTTTCTCACAGGGCATTTGGTTTTTAACATTATCTCTGTTAACCTCTGCATTCATTGAGTCAATAGAGCTAACTAATTTTTTATGTTTGTTGACTGATTTGTTGGCACATTCATCTCGATTAAAGTTTCTCCAATCCTATGCTTGTCTTTCTTAGCTTACTTTTCCACTCCCTTCTTTTTAGCTTTAGCTATTGTCATTGAAATGAGGCTTTGATACAAAAATAAATTAGTGTAGTCCTTTTAACTAATTGCTCTGATACCACATATGATTTGTATATGAGGAAAGTTTTTCTAAGGCTTCACAACAACATTATTTTGGGGTTAAATATAGCTGAAAAATGAGACGTGCAATGGCCAAGGAAAACTGAAAACATGAACGAGAGAATATAAAACTTAAGATTGTAACTTAAAGAAATGCTATGTTTCCTTTTTTTCTTTTTTTTCAAAGACAAACTTGGTTTTTTTCTTTTTTTGGCTTTCTTTTGATAGAAAATTGAAGCATCTATTTATATTAGTATAAGAATGGATATTTTGGTCATTTTATATGCATTTAATATGTTTTTCTTACATGTTTTACTTTAAGGTGGGTTGGGAATGGTTCATGTGTTTGTGGGAGGTTAGTGTGTTGCACGTATCGTGTGGGTAAGTGTTTATGCATATGTGTTACTCGATTTGCGCACATGGTCGACTGTCCTTGCAGTTTCATGCAAGTGTTATTCACTCACACGTAGGTCTATGGTGCACCCAATCTTTTGTGTGTCTGCAGTTTCATTCAAGGCCCATTTCTGTGTAGCTAAATAATCTCACGTGCTTGTGAATAGCATTGTGTGTGTGCACTCTACAATAGTCGTCTTGCTGCAGCATGTGAACATCCTCTCGTACTGTAGCACACTATGCATGTGCTTGGATGTTGCTTCTAGATGTGTGTAATAATTGTTTTTGTTGATTTCCTTCATGCAACATCAATTTTTTCTTTGAGATATCCGCAATACTAAATTGGCCAATATTTTGCTAGACTTAGAGTAGATCTTTTGATCAAAGGCATCTTTTTTATGATTCGAGATCTTTTGAATTTTCTTTTTTTTTCAAATTAATTCAACTCGCTAGTTATATTGTTGTTAACCTATAATAGTTCCTTTGATAAGATTCTCATGTGTGTTATTATTCTTAGTCCTTTGTTATTCAGCTTTCCCTACGGGCTGATTACGCATTGTTTCGTTCAGGTTTCACTGTGGCTTTCGTGCTTCGCTCGCCCATTCGAGTTAATGGAGAAATTTTTATTTTATTTTTTTAATCCCTAAAGCCTGGAAGGGCCAGTGGTCAGGTCGGGTCGACCTGCCCAATGCTATAGTAAAAATCCCGAAACTAGAGTTGTTTTATAGTATTTTGTGAGACTTTATTTTGCTAAAATTTTGGATATTAGTGTAGCAAAAGAATTTTATATTATGATGGTGTAACAAATGTCTTAAATGATTATGAAAAAAATTGTAAAAAAATTATTCCTAAATAAATTTAAAAAATCAAATACCAATATCTATACTTTTCATCAATAATACTTGGCCCAAAAATCAAAATTCAACAATTATTAACTTATAACATTTTCAAATATTAATACTACTAGTGTGTCACATCATCTCAAAATTTGGACATATCAAATCTTAGAAAAATAAATAGAAATTCAAGTATTAAAATTTTAGTACATATCTTCAATTTCCTTGAAGCTTGCCATGACTTTAAGGGCCTTGAAGACCATTATTTTAGACATTTAAAGTTCATGACTTGACTTAATTAAATATTAATAATTTCACTTAAAGTAAGCCCATATGAGATATAAAAATTCATGCTTAACTCATCAAACACAAGGGTGTAACAGAGTATGGTATAATCTTCATTTTGTTGAAGTTTAGTTTATTTAGGTGGAGTAAAAGAACAATTTTGTCGATTTAGAAAATCATAGACTTAAAATGATTTTGATGACAAATGGTCCAAATTAAAACTTCAAATATGAGATGTTATCATGAAAGTAAGTTTTAAGCATTGTAATAAAGAATTAAAAAGTATTGTTTTCTATTATTTGTGAATTTTAAGTAAACTAAGATTAGATAATATTAGCTATTATCTAGTCATATATGTATAGAAATCTATTAGATATGAGTCATTAGTAGGTATTCTTTTCTATTATTTTTTTATTCCCAAGTTCTGAAACTCTAAATAAATAAAATCAAAACTTATATCATTCTATAGGATTTAAGTAAAATTTATCGTTATTGTGAGCTCACATATATTCGCCTAAAGATGTAGCATTAGTCACTTAATTATTTTTGGATTTCCCTCATTCAAAACATAGATGACCCTGTAGACTAAGAAATACTATAGAACATTGATACTCAAAATGGTATTATGCTTAGTAGAAAAATCGTCATTATATGATATCTTATTGATTTTAGTATAAAAATTATGCTCAAATAAAGCTAAAGTGTAGTATAACTTTTCATTCTATCACTAAGAGAACAATGGAGCAAGAGCAATGATGAATGGACCATCACTATCATAGATAAGCTTGGTCGACAAAATAGACCATGATGTCAAAATTCATCTTGATTCAAGTATTAATATAACACATTAGTACATATTTATTATCCTAAATATTAATTTATTAAAAATTCACTCCAAAATAATAAGAGAAAGTCCTAATATCATATTAAAAATAATATTAAGTTAAAGATAAAGTTTGTCTAGATTAATAACAAAATTTTTAAATATTGTTTCTATTTTTCTCAATCTCTAATTGTTAAAAATATATATATTTATTTAATTTTTATTCATTTATATAAAAAAATAATTAATATTCTTTTTTCAAAGGTTTGTAATTCATTTTCAAATTTAAGCTAAAAAAATAATGCAATCATTTTTTTCGTTTAGTTGGGTTTTTAAATGTTATTTCTGTTTCTTTTCTTTTTTGCTGAATAATATTTATTTGAAAGAAAATACATATAGCTGCTACGTTCGTTTCGTGGAATTATTAACATGGCAGGTTTTGGTCATTTCGAAATCTTTGGCATGCTCGTTTCAAAAAATTACAAATCGCGAAGCTCACCCCTTCACTAGTGTACAGAAGGGAAGAGCAAAAGAAGCGATCTATCATCATTCTTGAAACCAAACAATTCCTTCGAGAGAAAAAGAAAAGGTTCTTTTTCTTCTTCTTTGGTTTGTAATTTGTTTATCCGATGCTTTTGGTCTTATGTTCCACATCCTTCTTCCTGCTGCACCACATTAGGTTTCCACTTCAGCCCTACCCCTCCGTAGCTCCGTTGGATCGTTTTTCTCTCATTGACGATGCACACGAGGAACCAGAACAAGCCCCCACTGACCCCTGTGTATAATGTTTCTTAAAGCCTCTCAAATGTAAGGTTCTCCTCTCTCCCCATTCAGTGTCAATCTGTTCTATGGCTAGTGTTCTCCTTGACTTGGAATTCTTAAGTGTAGATTGATTTGTAGAAGAGCGAGAACTTGGACGAATCGCCGTTAAATTGCCGGCAGAAGATTGGAGGAGGGAATATGGTAGCACAGGCAAACTCCACGCATTGTCGCCTACCTCTATCGAGTATGAATACAATATTTGGGGATAATGGAGGTGTTCCCAATACTGCTAGCTCCAATGGAGATTGTGATGGTGCCGGGGTTGTGTTTAACTCAAGGGAGGACGTAGCGAAGTTACTATCTGAGAAATCACAGCTCAGAAGCAAAGTAGATGTCAAGGCAACTAGCCCTCCTAATCTTTATGTTGCAATAACAATTTGTCGCTTTTTTATTCTTAAGTAATTGTGTTTATTCTAATTTTTGCAGTTTTATTTTTGCAGGAAAGGATTAATGATATGACAAACTACATCAAGAGGCTAAAGTCCTGTATCAGTTGGTACATTGGTCTGGAAGATTGTTATCATGCGATACAGGATGTGCTCAATAGTTTGGTGGAGTCAGAACAGAGAAAGCATTCTGAAATTTTTGAATATTTTCAATTTACATTTTCACGCGATGATGAATTTTTTTTACTATTAAACTTTGGAAAATTTCATTTCTTTTCAGAATCCCAAATGAATTCCAAAATAGAAGAGTTTACTTCGCTGATTGAGGAATATCAAACAATGAAGGTGTCCTTAGAAGAGAATCTTAAGAGGGAGGAGTCCAACAAATTAGTATGTTCTAAAAATTAAATATAGTTTCTTTGATGACTTATATATAATGACAATATCCATGAAACGTATCAGGTTGTCATTAAAGCTTAGGAGAAAGAAGTTGAAGCAAGGGCTGCTTCTCAAAATTTACGTTATGGTCTCATGGAAGATCTTGAGAAAGCTATACAAGAAATAAATCATCTTAATAGTCAGGTAGAGCAACGTGCATTGTTGAACTTAATTGAAGGAAATATTTATATATTTTGTTTTTTTATATATTCTATATTTTGTTACTACATAGATAAGAATTATTTAAGAGACAAACAAACTATTACAAGAGTACAACAATAGCTTGCAATAGTATAACCTTTAGCTATAGGCTGATGCTAACAAGAATGGTGATACCATATCAAAGTTGCACAAGAAGAAAAATGCATTGGTGGAGATTATTACAGGATTAACAGATCAAGCTAGCTTGCTTAGGAATCAACTTGAGAATATGAGGACGCGATTATCAATTTAAATTGAGTCTATTATCATATAAATGCACTCCACCAAATTAAAAAACAAAACCTTTTCTCCATGTAATTTTGCCTCAATTATTTTCATTCAAACTCTGTGTTTTTGTTAAAAAGTATACTACCACTCTTAATTTATATAATGAGAATGAGAGTTTAGTGGTTGTGCTATCATAGCTTAAATCAATCTGTCAATTGCTTAATTGGTTATCTAACAAATGCTTTTTAATCAACAGCCCTTTTCTAGTCTAGTAATTTACCCTAGAACATGGTTGAAATTTTTGTAGTAATAATGTTATTGAAAGCTAGCTTGTTTTTGAAGAGTTTAGACATGCACAATAAAAAGTTGAATTTTTCATTTTTTTATTTTTTCTAAAATTTTATAAAGATAAAAATAGCCTTATTTTAAAATACTATTTTTTAAAAAGTGTATGCACTTATAATGTAACTAACAAAAAATAAAGATGAAGTAATGAATAGAAATTTTTAGGTGATTTAGACAATTATTGTTTGTATTTACTCATGATCATAAAAGATCAAACTTACTCCATTGTAGTTTTTTGTAAAAATAGGTAGAAAAAAAATTCATAACAAACCTTAGAAGAGATATATACTATAGTTCATTATGCAACTCAAAGGGGGCACAATAGATCAAAAGATCCCATACTTTAGCCAAAAGTAGTCATAATAGAAGAATGAAAGCAATAAATATAGAATATATAATAGAAATTTTTTTTATAATAGAGTGAAAACCTTAGCAAAAACATGGCATTTTGAATCAAAGGTCAATATTGCAAAAGATCTTCTCCAAAAACCTTGATGATAGTGAGTTTTTTCTTGTACACTTGATGTTGGATGCAAATGCCATTATTTTGCATATTTTGTTTGTTTGCATGTTATGTTTTTCCATTTCAAACAAACATTGAGAACTTTTGAAGTCGTCAGCGACTTTACTTAAGAGCTTATTGTGATCTCTATAGTAGTCACAATGCCATAGAAGTACTATGAGTTAGCAATAATAAAAGCAATGTGAGTGGTAAAAATATTTCAATATTTCTCTAACAAGGTAACTTTTGATATCATTGGTTTTTTTGTTATTGATTTTTTCTTAGGTTTTCTATTTTCCTCTTGCAAATGGAACCATGATCCCTATAACTTGGGGCTTATAAGTGCTTGCTCCTCTGATGTGAGTGCTTGGGAATAAGCCTAGTTGGGATGTTGACATGCTACTTCTTTTCCTTATTAGTTGCCCAATGTTAAATTGCAAAGAAACATGATGAGTTATTATTGAAAATTCCTAGCTATGCCACTTGTTAATGCTTCCAAAGTAGCATTTGTTCTAGAAACTTTGTTAATAAAATAAGGTTGGTGACTTTCAACAATTACGACTCTAATAATAGTGTGGTCATTATCATTAGAATCAATTACCAATGAACTGCTTGTGAGGTTTTCTCATCTTGAACCTTCGTCAATAGGCTTTCTTTTCAGAATGATAACAACAGAAGTGGAAGTATAATAATGGTGAGCAAAGGAAGAAGGAGAAAGAGAAGGATAAGAGGGATTTTATCACAAGGAGGTTGAATTCCCCAAGAAGATTTCTTTTAAAGGGTTTTGAATTTACGAAGTTCTGATTCTCAAAACTTGTTGAATTTCTCAAGTTCTGACTTTCTATGAGTTTTGATGTCTTGGATTTTTTTGAATTTTTTTGAATTATTTTATTCATTATTTCTACCTTTTTATACAGTGGTTGGGATTCAATTTTTAAATATAAAATAAAAAAAAAGTTATTTTCATCGAAAATTTAAAATTTCTCAAATTTTAAAAATTTTGCACTTATCAACGTCTGCCTTTGCCTGCATGCATCCTTAGGTGCACAACTGTATGACAGAGCCAAGGGTCTATCCTTGCATGCAGGTAGCTACTTCTACATGTAGAACACGAATTCGCTTGACTGTTGATAAGGTGCACGTCCAGCATTGAAAAGAAATGAACTATTTAAAATAAATGGGATATTTTGTAAAATTAATGAGGTCACCATTTGTCCATATTGTTATGGGGTTGGGTACTAAAAAAGAAATGATATAAATAACACAATGTAATACAATAACAATCACTTGTCTTTGTGGCTACGTGATGCAAACAATAAATTATAAAAAATTATTGTTAAAAAAATGAGTGACTATAATTTGTCCAAGTGACTAAAAAAGGTATTGTTGAAAAGGTAAAAAAAGGTAATACGATAAAAGGATAAGATTCAAAATCAATGTTATATAACTAAACATTTAAATTAGGCAATATTTATTTATGTTATCAAGTAGCAAGTTATTAAAAGAATAAATGTAAAAGTAAAGTTAAGAATAATTGAGCAAGAGAAATATTAACAAAAGAGAAATTGAATGTGAAACCATTCTTTGGTGTTTGAAATTCGGTGACTCAAAGTCTTGTAAATCTCATCCTTAAAAACTGTTATTGTAGATATCAAGAGCATTTTCTAACTTAACCAACCGAGCTCTTTTATTGTTAGAAAATCAAGGTATTTAGGTAAGTTTGTAATTGATTAGGAAGCAAAAATTAGGTTGAGGGTGGTGGAGATTGATTTTAGCCAAGATTAGCTGAAACCTTGAGTTGAACCAAACCAATAATTTGGTTGAATGCTGGATTGCAATAAGTTTTAAACTATTTGAAATTCTACTTTTGGTCTTAAATCGATAACCATGCATGTGTATCACACAATTTCTTCTTTTCCACAAACCATGTATGTATCTTCATTTGCAAGGATATTTTTCTCCATGCCAAAATGTTTGTTAATATTTTGATATTTTCAAAAAGCTACATCATTGGGCAGCAAAACACTTAAAATTTTATAGGCGATCTGGCATTTGAACCCTAGACAGTTATCTCAAAGAAAAAGTTGTTTTTTTTGCAGTGTTTTTCCTTAAAATCTTAGAGCCTTTGATGACCATTCCATTGGAAAGTTGTACAAGAAAACTTGTCCAAAATGTATATTCATATCTGATATTTATACCACACATATTATACTTTTACTAAGCTTTAATGTTTTGCAGGAACTAAAAGGAAACATTCGAGTTTTTGGTAGAGTGCGACCTGTTTTGTTAGACGTTGATGCCAGAGGAGCAGATGGTTCAGTTATTTCATATCCAACAAGCTATGAGTCTCTTGAGAGAGGCATTGATTTGACGTACAATGGTAAGGAATTTTTTTCTAATTTATTACATGCAAGCATTCATCTGTTTTATAATGTCTTATGGAAACTATTATTTGTAAGGATGAAATTTTTATTAAGAATTAGAATTGTGATCAATAATATATTCTGTTGGCTATTATAAGAAGTTTGATAATTTATTCATTTCAATTGCTTTGTTAATCATTTCTTAAGATAAAATTAAAAAATAACATATAAAAAATGGTTAACAAATGATTATGATATTTTTTGTTGTGTTTGGTGAATTAAATTAGATCAATAAATTTTAAGAAGATAATTAATTGTTACTATTTTACTAGTATAGATAATATTTTATGATAATTATTATTTATCCATTTTTATGTTAAAAGGTTAATTTTCTTGTGAATTATTATTTTTAGCTTTTTACCACAAAATATTTTATTTAATAATCAATTATGAACAACTAATTTAAAAATAAGATTTTGAATCTTTTCTAGCATTTGTGAATAACTTTGTGCTTTGGAAATACCCAATTTGTTGGTCTATCATATTAAATGGACTATCGACTATTCCTTTCAGGTACAAATATGAGAATGATATAGTAACAGACACTACAATTCAGGATGCAAGATCACCTTTACTATATCATGTTTATGGTAGTCCAAGGAGTGGTACAGAGCTATCCTTACAGGGAACGTACAATCAACTACTTGAAAGACAAGTATGCCTTCTCTTTATATGTAGAATAATATAGAGTATGCTATTAGCTGCCTATTACTTCTCATATTAGAGATTACTTATATTTATTGTTTCATATCTTGTATTTGGTTATATTTCTTGAAATTTTATTTGTGATTATCTATCAGAGGAGAACTTGTCATTCTCACATTCATTCGTTGTTTTCCCTTATTTGCCACTTTTTTCTAACTTTAGGTATTTTGTTACACCATTTTTTGTGATTAATGTTTCATGTGCACCTTTTGATTTTTTTTTTCATTCATAAAGTCATCCCGTCTCATATGGCATATTCATACATACAATAAATTTTTTAATTTTAGATTATCAGGATAGAGTGCTTAATATAGTTATTTGGGTTTTTTTATTATTTATTCTTATGGGTTCCACCACTAGCAAATTTCAATGGATCTCACTAGTTTTATTTAAAATAGAAGTTTTTTTTGTGATTTTTTCACTATTGTCACCACAAGCATCTTTATGTTGCTATTGTAGAGACATTGGTAATCTTAGCCTAATGAAGAGAGAATAATAAATATTTAAGCAAGTGACTTAAGAATCCACAAAAAAATTACTTGACTATAAGTTAAAGTAAGTCTTTTTTGAAATTATTACAATAATTCAGGAAATACATATTGGATGGCTGAATTATAAATATCAACTATTCTAACAAATATGGTACTTGTGAAGAAGATGGGACTTTTGCCCTTGAGTGATTTTCATAATGATCCATGGCAAAACAGTTTAGATAGTTTGGTAAGCAAAATATAGTATAGTGAAAAAATACCTAAATTTGGAGAATGGATGATGAACAAGGGTAAGGGATACATTTACTAAATACTATAACTATAAGAGTTGTACCTTCTAATGAGAAATATTACCAAGTGATAGGATTAATATTCCCTTATCTTAATCAAGCATGTTTGCAAAGCACTAATTCAATGTACAACCTGTCCAAAATTACATTAGAAGACATTAAAATTGCTTGGGAAGCCATCAAATCTACTCCAAAAAACAACTTACCAAACAAAGAAAATTAAGCATATGTTGGACAATGCTTTGGCTTGCACATCATTCTCCTACTTTTTAAAATTACTTGACCTTGAGTTGATTATTGAAGTCTTTTGAAAAGAAAACATTGCATATCTTCATACTACCACAAGGATAGTTTCTTTGCCCTTCTTTTCTACCAAAGGGAAAGCTTGAAAAGCAATGAGGGAAGCTTGGCATAATGAGCAAGTAGTAATCAAATCAAGTGCTGCATGGAAAAAAATTTTATTAGGGATGTGCTACTTGAGTTGTGATTGTGTTTCTTGCAGCTAATAGTATATAGCTTCCTATATTTAGTAGATACATGTATAAAATTTATTGTGCCAGGAAGAACATAAATGTAAGCTTAGAATTTGTCTTCTACAATTTTTCTTTTTAATTTCTTTGGTTCTTTTGTACAAGAAACTCGGACAAGTAGAGATTTCTATATTAGTAGTAGTGGTATTTCACTAATTTCGCAGGAATTAAAGTTTTTGGCTCTTAACTAAGCTCCTTTTTTTAATCTCTCATATATTTTCTTTAAAAAATTATATAGAAAAAAGATTATATGTTAATATTACATGATCACATAATACATAGAATATATGGGTACCTTAATATCAAATTATTGAGTATAACATAATCTTTAAAGGTTGTTAAGTTTTTTTTTACTTGATCTTTGTTTGTAGTTTGTAAGGTAATCTTGATTACATCTACATCGTCTTTTTTGTTATAGAAGATTAAATGAGTTAAGGTGGTTTGTAGTGTCTTTGTATGTATTATGTATGTATTATGTATGTTTGTATGCATGTTTGTGTGTGTATAGTTAAACTATTAATTTATAAACTTAATGTAATTCAACTTAATATGCACTAATCGACTAAATTTAATCATCAAAACTTATTATTAATGATTGTATTGATATTATTTTATTAATCACTTAGGTTATTGAACCTATTGACTTTTTTTGCAGGCTTATTTCTAATAAACGTAAAAGTTTTTTTTATCCATTTCAATTAGTAGACAATTTTGTCATTAATCCTTGTTAAGTGATAACTAGTAATTAATATTTGTTATTGACTAAAGTGACCTAGCTAATGTAAACTTATTTCTATTAGGGGATAGTAAATGCTATGTTTATTTTTTGACTATACAATTGTTCTTAATTATTTTAATCACCTGTAAGGGCTATCTACATGAGGAGTGGATTTAAATTATATAGATCAACATGTTGTTTAAAAAAAAATGGTTGGGATTGGCTCAACTTGGTTCACATACTTTCCTTAAAATGACGGTTGGTAGTTTGGGACGGCTTAAGAGCTCTACAGAATGGGGATTCTTATTTCATTAACATGGAAATATATATTTGATTAACAAATTTATCATATGGCCAATTGATTTTTCAATGTTTATTTTTTGATTTTAGCCTAAGATTTAAATCTTCAATGTGGAAAATTGTAACAAATATGATGGCTGGACATGTTGTTATCCTTTGGCAAAAGTTCCATTGTCGAAATCTTAAACTACAAGCTATGTTTGTGTGAAGTTGTGATTAACAATGTCCTTGAAGTTGACCTTGCCTTTTATAGTCTTCTTTGAAAATTGGCCATGCATTAAAGATAATGAAAAAATGAGTAGAAAATTTTTAGTTAAGGGGTCGTTGTCCAAAATATTTTCATGGTCTCATTTTCCATGGACATTTACACTCTTCAGTATAGAGCTTTTTCGAGAATTGCCTTTCCCAAGTTTTAATGAGATTGATGTGAATGTTTATGGTAGTTCTCATAGACAAGATTGTTTCGTTTATTTAAAAGCCATATGCATGTCGACTACTTTAGATCACCTTTTATACTTTTAGTAATGGTTATGAAGATATCCACATAAAACTAACGAAATTTTTTCAAATGGAAACAGTTATGGAAATGCTTCATCACATAGGAATCATCTTTTTGCAATTTTATTATGCTTTGTTTTAGAACTGGTAATGATGTATATCATTCATCCCTTTTCCTTTCACAAAGCTCATGTCCAGCAGTTAGTGGCTACTGAAGATGCACTAAACAAGGCTGCTGAAGCTAAAAGCATTAGGCAGAAACTTGTAAAGTGGTTACATGGAAATGGTGAAGTCGCAACAACAACACTACATTCTGGAGTCCAATCGCATAACCTTGGTAACACAAGGCAATTTCAGGTGATGTGACCCGTGTGATTTCTTAAAATGGGATTTTCTATGGAAAGTTTTAAAACAATAATGTGGATCATCGCTAAGTATCTTTGATGTGGAATTTCATGAATTTTCTTTATTCATGTTTTTGTTCTGATGCAAAGTGTTGTCAATCTTTAACATGCCAAACTTCAAGGAGTTGTACCTACCATAAGAGTTTCGAAATTATATATTCCTAATGCCATAGTTTTGGATATTTGGTGTTTACATTATGCATGTTGCTTTTCTATTAATCATCATAGAAAGGAAACATATATTTTGTAAAAAAAGAGTGCATTTTTTTTAGCATTTTCATCTAATTATATTCATTACTATTTGAGTTCAAAAGTTAAGGGTTTCGATCATGGTTCTCATCAAAATTTTTTGAAACTGCACCGAATTATATCATAGCTTAGCTTATAGTGTTTTTAACTTCAACTTGTAAAATGCATAAGCTAGCAATGTGAGGATTATTCCACTGTAGGAATCTGATATATGCAATCTTCCATTGCAATGCAATGTACCCTTTCCATGATTTCATGGTCTTGATCAATTGTATTATGTACTGTTTAGCCTGATGTTTGGGCTAAAGAAAGAGACATTACTGGACTAAAAGCTAGCATTAATACATTGGCATCTAAGGTTCAATGCTTGAACAAGTTGTGTTTTGAGTGGAAAGAAGAATATGATTCTTTATGGAAGAAATGGAAGAAAATTGAAGAGTTTGATTCTCGCAGATCAAAGCTTGAGTCTATTTACACTGCATTTCTACTTGTTAACATTGTTAAGTCCCTTCCACACCATATCCTCTTTCAAATGATATAATGTTATTATGTGAACTTGACGTGGTATTGAGTTACATCCTTGAGTTCAGCTTTTGCTTCCAATGTACACGACTTGAATTCATCTTTTACTGCTAATTTGTGCTGCATTTCTTTGTGTTAACATTTTTAAGTATCTTGCATATCATCTTTTGATTGCATCTTTTGTTGTTTATGTGTGTTTTGTGTTTTTGAATGATATACTTGAGTAATCTTTTGCTGTTTAGTGTAATATTTATGAGATCCAAAAGTGTTTATTTATTGACATTGTTAAGTATTTAATTATTGAATCACTTTCTTTCTGGGACCAGATAAGTAACGCTTTATAGTGTACTTGAACTTGTACTACTTGGGGAAAACATTGCATAAAAGCTCCAAGATGCTTGGGTTTCAAGGAGTGTAGGACATAGATGATCCACCACGTGTGATCTCACTTTAGGCATATAGTGATTGTAGTAGTAGGAATATGGCATTGTTTAGTTATAAGCTATAGCAACACAAAAATGACACCCAATTATGGCCTAATGCCATACGAGAAGTGAGCACTCCTATAGTGGCTAAGTATTTTTTCATGATATTATAATGTTATATATTTTTTAGTTGTAAAAGTTAAAACTAAATTATTATATTTGTATTAAGGGGATCTTTTATGAATCCTTAAAACTTTAAGTTTTCAGTGAGTTTTCTTAGAGGAAAAGCTTTTGAGTATCATATATTCTAGGAATGACGACCAAATATGCATTTTATCTTTAGGTTTCTCTTTTTGAATTTTATAATTTGTATATATTGGAAAAATATTTTTTTGATATAAACAAAAGATTCGTGGAAAAGACAATATAAATATTTTAGTTTCCCTCAAAAGAAAAAAGTAATCAGAATATAGAAGGATTGTCTTTTGCATTTCAGTATCAAAAATCATCTTAGGTGACAACAGTTATATGTTCTAGATATTTCTAAACAAGGAAAACTACCATTGACCATGAGTCCTACTTGTATAAGCATTTGTTGAAACATTTTTTTTAAATTCTCAATAACTCATTATATTATATAGAATTGGGATATATTAGGCTTAAATAGCAAATTTTTTTTACTGTTTTATTTTTTAAGGTCTCAAATATATCATATTTAATTTTTAAGAATCATTACTCTTTTATGAATTTCTAGTGAAGCTTTACCCTAACAAAAACCTTTTGTTATTTCCATATTGATAAATTGTTAAATATTGATAGTGCTCCTTAATTTGATTGCAAATAATTAGGATTTACTTTTGTTCCCAAGGGAGGCTTTGAGAGGAATAAAAGACATCTTGAGGAGATGTTGTAGGTATTGAGAACACTCGAGGGAGAAAAGTGAGGTACCTTAAGATGTTATTCTTAAGAGGTGTTTGTTGGCCTTTTGGTCCATGTTAGTGGGCTTGATGTGGATGAATATTTTAAGAGAGAGCTTGAGTAAGATGTATTCTTTGAGAAAGTTTACTTGAGGTAGTTTTGACAATCAATGGGCATCTTCAAGGTAGATTATTGTCTTAAGGGACATAATCGAGGTGTCGGTTGGAGTTCTCGAAGATTAGGCCTTGAGTTTAAGGAATGTGTAACAAAACTTGCTATAATTGTTTACAAGGAAGTATAGATCTTGAGTTGATGGGAACAAAGGCTCAAGGAGTGCCCTCAAGAGTAATCAAGGCAAGTACACATGGGAATCAAATCACATCAAACACTTTTGGTGATTTTTGGGTTCATTTCAATTGGATTTTGATCGAGTAATGAACAAGAAAGTTTTAAAGAATCTTGTTGTCTTTCTAACTCTATTTTTAATAATCTAATTTCAATATTTGTGGAAGAAGTTACTCCAAATTTATTATAGTTGTGCAAGGACATTTGGGTAAGCGCAAATTTACAATTTGAATGCATCAAATTAGTATTTAATTTTTAATGGCCATGATTTTTGTTTTATTTATTTCTTAGTTAGTTTTAATTAGATTTTTTATGTATATCTCTTAATTCTTGATACTAAGAGCTTTTAGAGTATAAAAATGATTTGTGGAGTTATTTGTATTTGTGCAAGTGGCTTGGTACTTTAGAGTGTCATGTGATTTCATGATTGACAGTACCGTGAATTATTACTCTATGTGAGAGGTGTTTTCTTTGAACTTGTTGCCATGTTTTTGAGAATTTAATTCATAAGTTGACTAGTTTAGGTTTTCTTTAATTGAAAAGTTGGAGTTTCTCTATGTAACTAATTTGTATTGGATTTTATTTCTTTTTACATGTTTTTGTTGTGGCAATGTAATCATTCTGTCTATAAGATGGATCATATTTTTCCATTAGAGTATTAGATCTTACCTAGTGTAGATCTTGGTAAATGGATGGTCTACTTTAGATGTTGAAATATTGTTGAGGATAAAGGCAACATGAGAAGAGAAATGACTTAGTAAGATAAATATTTATATCATTATAAGAGCATGTGGTTTTTCTAACTCAACTACTACAACTTTTGATGGAGATGATGAGACATGAGGTGATTAAACGTAATTTTGAGGATCGTTGATAGTTGTAGATGTGTCCACTTCAAGAAGAAGCACAGATAATGATAAGAGGTGAAGAAGAAAGAGCTTTAGGTGATGGAATGATGACCATTGTGATCTTATGGCTCTAAGTGACAATGATTTCATGAAATCTTTCAAAGTGGTGGCTAAGATAAGCATCTTATCTTGTAGTGGTTGATGTAGGGAAGTAGAATGCATGGCTAGATAGTTGGAAATGTATTTTTGCATCTTTAAGTGTACAAGTTCCATCAAGGTATCCTTTGAAAAACTAATTTTTTATGCATTGGCATGATGAAATAATCTTTTGTATTCTAGAGTTGTAAAAATTTGCTGTTGGAGTCAATTCATGTAGTTTCCATTGAAGTTTCATCCTAGCTGTGAGGAAGCTAGATAGAGGAAGTAGCATAGCTTGATAGCCATGAAGGTATTTGATGGAAATTGTACCTCATAATTTTGGAGATGAGTGGTCTCTTGTATTGAATCTTGGAAAGAATAGCTTCTTGATGAAGCATTTGACATGTTTTGTTTAACTTGTAACGGTTATCATTCTATCTCTTTAGACATAATGGGCAATTAAACACATTTATAATTGCTTTTGGGAAAAATTATGGTTGAGCTGGGATGCCAAAGGATGATGGCTTCAAGAGCAAAAACAAAAAGAAGGAAAAGTTAGATTAAGGCATTTCCATTTTTTCTAAAGTTTTTTTTAAATTTGTCTTTCTTGGAGACTTAGTTCTATCAAGAGGTATTGTTGGGAATTATGTTCTAAGTTGACGAGATTGAGGGGCAAGGATGATAATCAGAAAAGAAAAATGGGATTGGTGTTGTTATTAAGAATAATGTGATTTTTGTTAGGTTGAAGGAACTTTACCGTAGTCTATCATAATGATAAGAAGGTTATAAAGACAATAAGGTTGTAGAGGAGGGGACTATCCTTGAGTTTTTTCTATTCAAATGTAGGTCAAGAAGATATTGGTGAAAGTTATCTCTAATGATGGAATCTAATGAAATCAATCCTAGTGACTAGGCTTGATTTTGAGACGATGTTGAATTTGCATCCATGTATGATAAGTGGATTCATTGTCATGCAAAGGTCAAGTCGAAGCAATTTTAGTTGACACGATGGTCTCTAATGTGTGCCACTTCAAGCTTGTCAAATTTTTTTGATAATGGGTACATGTGGCACCGTGATGCAATTTACTTTTAATGACAACAAAGCATGATGCTTCACAAAGAAGAGAAGATTTTCCTATTTGACGAGGATTGAGACGTGTTGTCTACAGGAACGTTTGTAAATAATTGTGTCAAGTATTCTTGTTCATATTGTAGATTGAAGGAAATGTTTAATTTGACATTGAGAAGGGCATTGGAGCATGAACGACAATGGCAAGTAGAAGGAGATTGTGCAACACATTGGATGACAATGGATACCATAAGAGGCAACAAATGTATTGTGAGAACTTAGTATTCCATAGCTCAAAACATCATATTGGAGTGAATCCCTCCTTCAAAAGAGGGGTATATCATTAAAGAGAATCTTATAGTTATCTCAAAGAATGTATTAAAAGGAAGAAATCATGAAAGGATGTTTTAGGCCTAGTGAAGGCTCAAGGATCATACAAAGAACATCAAGAGGTTATGTTGTAGGCTTCGTGAAGGCTCAAGGATAAAAAAGGAACCTTGAGAGGTTATTCTCGAGAGTTAAGATTCAAGGTGAATGTAGATTTAAAGAGGAAGCTCGAAGAAGATGTTTGCGGTCGTGAGAGGGTATACTTGAGGTGGTTCTGACATTCAATGCTTATAGTAAATTATCATCTTGAAGGCATATTTGAGTTATATACTGAAGTTATTAAGGCTTAGTCCTAGAGGAGAAGGAATGTCATGCAAGACATTGCCACAAAGGGTGGTTTTCGAGGTGACGAAGTCAAAGCTCAAGGAGTGTCCTTAAGAGTAGTGAAGGCATGGCTTTCTGGACACATTTTAGTTTAATTTTGGTTGAGTTATGATCTCGAAAATTTTAGAGAATTTTTCTTGTTTGCCATTGCTTTTTTTTTTAAATTTAAATATTTGTAGAGGTTATGCTCCATTTACTATAACTATGCAAGAGTTTTGTAGATAAGCATGAATTTGAAACCTGACTGCATCAAACAAAGGTTTGGTTGATTTTTTTTAAAATGTTTGTATTTAAACATATTTGGTTCCTAATATTTTATGATTGGAATTATAATTTGCATCTCTTATTTCCTACTATTCCAAGGACTTGATTATTAAACCGAGAACATTAGGTGAAGTTTTAGTATTGATATGAGTTGCTCGATGCATGAACGCAACATGTGGCTATGGGCCGAGAGTATCGAGGGTATCTACACCTTATGAGAGGTGGTTTGGCCTTTAAATTGTTGTCAAGAGTTTGAGAATCTATTTTATAAGTTGATTGCTTTAAGTTTTTCAATAATTAAATGGTTAGAGTTTTTTTATATATCTTGTTTACATCATGTTTCCTAGTTCTTCTCACTAGTTTCTTGTTGTGCCACTTGAAAAAGATTTTTTCGAGACTAGTCATCCCATGTCATATGTTGGTTCTGATAATGTCATAAAATGTTTATTCATTTTAAAGTACAACAGCATAAATGTTATTTCTAAAAAGTTTATTACAAATTACTCAAAGACAATTGATCACTAACAATCTCTATTTAAATGTCATGAAATTTTTAGAATAGCTAAATTAGCTAGTCCAATTGTTCTTTAGTTGTAGGATTCATGGTGGTTCATGAGGGCTTTAAAAAATTGATTGCTTTCATTTGATCCTGTCTAGAACTTTACAACTAATCACACAAATTGATGCAGTGTTGTTCTTTTGATGGATCTCTTTAACTGGGCCTTCTATGATCATTTAATTTCCTATATTGTACTAATAGGAAGCATCAGCCTTCTGGAGCCTTTAACCAGCAGCCGCACAAGAACATGCGACGAGGATGATCATTCCAACTTGCAATTCTGTGGCAAATGTTTCATCTAGTTCTAAGGATCTCATTGAGAAAGAGCTATCCACTTTCAATCAGATCCTGGATAATATATTATATATGATGCCATCAACACCTCAAGTTTGTCATTAATCTGTATCTTTTTATGTTAATTTTACTTTAATGTTGATCATTTATGTGCTTTGAGTGGCCAAAATATTTTCATGTTCATCAAGGTAAATAGTAAAGTCTTTCTATTTTTTCTTAGAAGAGACATCCCAATAACTCATTATAATTTTTTGTTTATTCACCTTTTTAATTATCATCAAGGCCATGGGATACTTGGATTCGTGTCATTTGGTAAAATGGGTTTTGTATTAAATATTTTTATAATTTTTTTTAATTAATTCTTGTTTTTATTGCTTCTTAGGTGCTTGCTTTGCGATCAGGCTCTTCTTGAGTCTATGGGCTCTACTGTAGCTACTGGTCTAGAAGCACATGTAGCTGCTAAAAGATTGCTTTTTAATAACAGAAAGAGCTGGAGCTGGAGATCCATCAGCAATACCTTCTATATGTCCTATCTCTTCATCTCTTCAATATCGTTCGGGTACCTTCTGAATGTTCTCATTTAGGGTTGAATAATTTTTTTGGAAGAAATAGAGGATGCCATGACATCTATTTTTGGGGCAATGGACTTCTGCGTAAAACCTCAGTGTTCCGCGGCTAGCATATTGGAAAATTTGTTGAAGGCCATTAATCTTATTCACACATGATGCGACCTCGTTCATATCGGTCATGCTTTATTGAATCGTGCTCATCATGTTCAACAAGAATATGAAAGGTATAATTTTGCTTTGATTTAGTGTTAGGTTTTATTTTTAAATAAAATTAAGATTGTAAGTATGAATACTTGCCTCAAATTCTCTAGGTACATTGCATGCTTTTTAACCTTTTGAGTTGAGATACTCAATAAGGCATCGGGGATGGATATAGTCAAAGATCTAGGCTCAACTACCTAAAAGTTTTTAAAGC
Source organism: Vanilla planifolia (assembly GCA_023846275.1). NCBI lineage: Eukaryota > Viridiplantae > Streptophyta > Magnoliopsida > Asparagales > Orchidaceae > Vanilla > Vanilla planifolia. Next base: position 8,706,992 of record JAIUJO010000015.1, on the reverse strand, counting down.
ATTTCGTTTGTTATTCAAAAATCTTTTTTTGTTGATAATATTTATAAAATAAAATTTTATTTTAAAGTTAAAAAATTATTATTCTAATTTTTTGAATAAAAAAATTTGTTAATTGCATCATTTATCTCTCCCTTATTGTTTGTTTTATCTCATATTTTATAACAAGGATCACTTATTTCTCTTTGGTTTGAATACCCATTTCTTTGGATCATGATTTGGAAGTGTGTTAGGTTATGACCTTTAGATTAATAACTTTTAAATTTGAATTAAATAATAATCTCTCGAGTGGATCAATCAAAAACAAAACATATATATGATCAAGAAATTGTTACAAGTTAGAAGAGATTTTGAGCCACAAAAACATTTGTCAAATTACAATCAATCTTTGAATGAATCAAATCTTTCCTCCTCTATCAAGTGTTTGATATGATTAGTTGAGGAAATCCTATGAATCTCATTCCAAAAATACTTCTTTGAAGTAACATCATTAGAAGCATAAACAACAATGAGATGAGCACGAGGGTGATACTATCGTTTATCATCTATGGAGAAATTTCTAACCATTTAAAAACCTTCATTAAAAAAATTAAGACATGCCCCTATGGTGTTGGTGAAAGTTATGATAGGTATTTCATCACGAAAAAAAGGTATTAGTGTTTGTTCATCATTTATCAATCTTTTAAAGCATTGCTTTAAACAACACAATAAGCTGACACATTTGAATTCTACACTCTTACATACATTGTCATGCAACCCATGGATATTCTAAATAATGATGCACAAGATGGGATTAATTTTTCCTATAATTCATGTAACACAATAATCTCTTCAAGTGTTTCATGATTTTTTCCCTTTTAGTTTCTTTCAACTAAGAAAACATAAGGGATTATATCATTTTTCTTCTCAAATACTATTGCTACTCTTCACAACTATAAGGTTATTGGTTTTAAAAAAATAATTTTCTTTTAAATAAAAATTATTATATAAGAAATGTTATTCTTTGTATTTTTCATTCTAAATAATTCTCAAAATTTGTTATATCAGTTTTAAAATAAACTAACTTCAAGTTCTTAATTTCATTATCAACTTTATGATTTTTCTTTCAAATTTTTTTTTATAATTGAACCATGCACAATTTTATCGAAGTTGTTATCTTTCAATTTTTTAGAATTTGTTTTGTCAAAATCAAAGTAGAAAAGTACAATTTAATTTATCAATTAGTTTTTTCAATATCCTATCAACTTTCAAGCTGCAAGTTGTCTTATCGATCACCATTATTGGTCCAGTTGAGCTTAAAGTGATATAGATTTTTAGAATTTTGGAAGATTGTTTATGATGCTTGTTCTTATCGATAGTTCTTTTTGACCCGCTTCTTTGAGTCGACCAATACTTCTCTCTTGATTAGATTTGCCCAATGATTTTCTTAAAATTGGTTGATGGTTGGAGCCAAATTGATCTTGACTCATCAACTAAGTAGCATTTTTTTATTTTCATGTTTTAGTTCAAAATTTGTTATAGCAGTTTTAAAATAAGCTAACTTCAAGTTCTTAATTTCACTATCAACTTTATGATTTTTCATTCAATTTTTTTAATAATTAAATCATGTACAATTTTATCAATGTTGTTACCATTCAATTTTTTATAATTTGTTTTCTCAAAATCAAAGTAGAAAAGTACAATTTAATTTATCAACTAATTTTTCAAAAATATTACATTGTTTGAGATGGAAACATAAAGCTTTAATCCATTGTCAAGCAAATGTCTAATATGCTATGTTAGAAGAGTTGATAGGTCACATGTGATGCCTTCAATTTTTGTTATTGTTCATAGTCATCCATTAAGTAATGGAAAATCTCAAGTTGAACAATTCCATGGGCCAAATCCAATCAAAACACTCGAGTCATAGTAATTATATGTTTCTTTCAAAATAAATATTTTAAATATTTGAAAAAAGAAGTAATAAATGAAACTTGAATGATGTTAAGACATGATTTAAGAAAAAAGAATGCAAATAAGTTTTCCTCGAAGCTCAAATCGAAGAAAAATACTTTTCAACTCGTGGGTAATGAAAAATCTCGAGTTGAACCATTCCATGGGTCAAATCCAAAGAAAACATTGAAGCCATAGCAGTTAAAGGATTTGCCAAATGAATCATATATGGTCCATCATGACAATAATTTTATCTGTTTTCAAAGATTAATTCTTAAAAATAATTTTGATTTGAAATTTTCTAATAACATAATATTCATATTCTTAGAATTTATTGGAGATTTACGAAGAAACATACAACTATCATATGAACTCTAACCTTTGTAGTTAAACATAAATTTAATATATCCAAATAAATCATAAAATATGAAAAATGAATTAAATGATTCAAGAAATTTTGTGGGTTAATGATATATTTTTTTAGAAAATGTGTAATCACCCCACATTTTAATGTTATTCTCAAACTTTTTCAACACCATTTACGAGTTACTAAGAAATATATTCTTTTTTTTTAAATTTTTTTATTTTGAATCAACATAAATGTCTTTTCATGCAAATCAAGAACCCTAACATGTGCCAATTCACCTTTATTTCTCCGATAACAATCACTAACCCTCCTCTCTCTCCACTGCTAGGAATGGAAGGCTTCTATTTCCCTGCGACTATCCCTCCAGCGAGTTTCAGCCATCAATAGCTGTAAGGCATGGACTCCGAGTGGTGTATAGGAATACTCGCGAGGTCCAAGTTCACGTCGCGGATGGCAGTCCGGGTTGTCGCCAACATCAGATCCTTCACTGAATACGAGAGGCAGTTCTCCACGGATCCTTCTCAGATTTCTTTGTTAACATCCAAGGGCGATCATGCTTCGATTATTTTACACCACCTGGCAAACGGGTAAATCTCACCCAAAACGGTGTTTCTAATCCTTGTTGTCATTGAAGTTTTCCCTTGTTGTTTTGTTTCATCTCCGATTAATGCATCTTTCTATCTGGAGATACAGTGTAGTAATACGGTTTCTCGATTTAGGTTTTGGGGGTGTGATTGCATATAATCTTTCCCTTTGATTGTTAGTCATATTTCTTTAGGGATAATTTTGTTTTAATCGACTGGAAGATGTTGTTGTATAATTCGTACGTAGTATTTGAGAGAGCTAGGTTTTAAGTGTGCATTGGTCTTGGGCAATTTTTTTAAGCATTTCATTGATTTTTTTGCTCTGTATTCATTTATTATATGGTTTCTACCAGTCGGAGGGATACTTACACATTGGATGGCAGTTATGAACAAGTTGAGAATGTAATCGAACTCTTCATTCAGGAGGTGAAACCTCATCTTCAGGGCATTCTTGATGGAAAAAAACTTTGGCATTATTGCATTTGATGCACAACGAAGTGGGAAAACCCAGCTCGTTGAGGTTCCTTTTCTTTAGTATTTATTACATTATGCATACATTTGTCTATGGATATGAATTCAAATCTTGATTTAAGTGCTCCATACCATTTTATTTTTGTTTAGGGCTCTGAGGAGATCCTTGGCCTCGTAATGAAGTTATTCTGTGAGCTAATCCCCATGGTCCTCACGTGGCTGGGGGCGCGTATTCTTCTCCCCTCCCTGAGCCTAGCTCCTGTTGTGTTACCTTCCGCCGCTATTCGGTTACCAGCCGCTGCTCAAGATCTGACATCGAGGAAGTTTATTTTGTCTTGATCCTTCATGCTGTAATGGCTAGAGGCAAAGGCAACTCCCCGTACTTCATCTTTCGCTTCAAAGGAGCCTTCTCTTCGAAGTGGAAATGGCATTGATCTCAGTGCCTCCCCTTCTCCTCCTTTCTTCATTTTCTATTGTGAATACATATACATATAGGAAGTTGGCCAGATGATATCTGTTGTGGACATGGAAATCCCCTGATTATTATGTACTTGATGTTGCGCAGGATAAACGTACTACTGATACGAAAGGTTTGTCTAAGGAAGATGACCCTCGTAATTTAATGATTTAGAAAGAAGGAAACCAAATACGTGGTAGTACCAGCAGAGAGGCTATAGCCAGTAAGTATGCAGTAGTAAGAGAAAAACTTGGCCACCCATCTTCATTTTCCTCCAAGCAGTGAAGGAGAAGGATGTACCATCTACTTCAATCTCATTGGATAATCCAGAAAACTACCCAGATGGTATCATAATTGCTTCTGTCTCTGGCATCACCTCAAACTGGGCATCGATGAAGTCTGGCTTTCAAAACTTCAAAGCTCAATAAATGTTTTTGTTCTAGTCTGGGTGTTGCAAGCCACCAATGTCATGTGGATACATGAACGTCAATGAGACTTTGTGGAGCCCTGGTGCGGGGATGGCTGTGAACGATGTCGATTGCAGCCGATGCAGCAATGATCAGCAGTAGCTGTGCTACCGGTGCGAGTCATGCAAGGCGGCCATCTTGGCGACGCTGTGGCACAGCTGGAGGAAGGTGTCGGTCATCAACATCGTGATCCTAATTGTCCTCGTGGTGGTTTACGCCTTTGCGTGCGGCTTCAGGAACAACAAGTGGATGGACAATGGTTAAGCTATTAAATAATAAAAAAATTCTATATTAAAATGACATTAAAGAATACTATTTCAAAAGAATAATAATTGTTACAAAATGGTTTTAATTTTTTTAATTTTTAAATTGGTTTATATTTAAAAATGATAAATTTATATTCAGCTGCCGCGTGGCAAAGGTTGGCGCAGACGCTAAGAATGGTGCCTCCGCCGCTGCTGGGGATTATCGTGGGCCCTTTCCTTTGCCTAGACCACTGCGAGGTTGCTGAGGTGCACCTGCGTGATGTACTGCCATGTCACATATGGGCAGAACTTCACGGACGCGGGTGCTGAGGTACATCATCAGCGGAATCTGGCGTTGGCCCACGTCGAACACCATCGACTGAGCGGAATTGTGCACTTCGCCAGCTCCTTCAACAGCTACCACACTCGATTCGGGAAGTCGAGTACTCATCCTTTCGGGCAATGATTGTAAATAGATTTTCAAAATTGCTTTTATTATTTTTTTAACTCGAATTCCTTACAAAGAAAAGTATATATTTTTAAATATATAAAACTGTTAAAAAAATAATAATTTTCAGGAATTTCTTTTAAAACACTTTTTTCTAAGCTCACTATAAATCATAATCTGAATATTAAAATAAGTTTTACAAAGAAAAATGTTTGAAATAAAATTTGATTAGTAGTTAGCAAATGGGGCCTAAATTAGATTATAACTTTATTAAAAAATTAACTGGTTAACAACTAAGGTTGATTAATTGAAAAGCTTTTCATTGACTAATGAGCAAACAAGTCATCGTCATCTATAGTGCTAACGTTCCGAGCATTTCCGTTGAAGTGTTTGTTAAAATGACGTTTGCTTAATGTTTCGGGGTATTTGGGGCATGGCCGGTAGCAATGGTCTCTGCAAACAGAAAAAGGGTTTTGGTCAAGGGGGCCAATGTGTAGTTCGACAAAGATTGTCGGCTGGGAACTGAAGGACCTCAGTAATGGCACTGTGATGTCAAGAAGGGCAACTTTTGTGGCAGAATCAAGTGATGGAAGAGAAAGTGAATCAACAGAAAGAATTAACATTTCAGGTTTTGCCTTTAATAGTTCAATTCTTTGGGATCCTGAGCACTGGGGTCGTCCATCCTCTGTTCGAGACAGCTCTCAGGTAAACGTTGAAAAACATAGAATCATAACAATGAAAACATGCTTTCATTACAGGGTGATGTTGTGGCATTTGCATTTGCCAGGGCAAATTTCTTTGTAATCAGTTGAAAAGAAGAAAAGGAAGATGAAGATGATTATGATGCAGATTTCAAAGATTTTTCAGTTGATGCTACCTTGCGTCTTACTGGCTATAGCCACATTTGCGTCTTCTTTTACCCTTCTTGTCGACATTGCTCAGTTTTGCAGCTCTATGTTGGTGCTTTTTTGCCTCTGAACGACAACCGTGAAGATTACATTCTTCTTCGATGGAGTATCTTTCCATCAGTGTACACTTTGCACGCTCTAGGAGGGGGCGGAGTCCTGAGGCCGGAGTCGATCGTTGATTGGCTTCAGAACGAAATGGGATACCCTGGTCAGCTTCCTTCCGTTGACTAGATCCACAAGATCTGTAGAGGAAACATGGTCCCCGTATGGAGCTTTCTCCTTCAAAGATTGCGATCAGAGAGAACCACGACGACGGTTTGCCGAAATATTTTGGTTCATGGAGTGGCGACACCTGCTGAAGGGGGAAAGATAGGAGGTGGGAGAAGGAAAAGAGAAGCTTAGATTTCAAGGATGGACCATCTCTAGAGGAGAAGGAAGTGGCTATGAGGGAGAGAGACCTTGCGGAGGAGGAAGCGGTGAGGTTGAGGATTGTCGTTAGGCGGCAAAGGAAGGAGTTGAGGTCCCGGATGGTGGAGGTTGAAAGATAGGAGTCAGAGCGGAAGCGAATGGTCGACGAGAGGGCCAATGCTAGGTGAGATGTCTACTTTTTTATTTGATTTTTAGATTAGGGGATTCTTGTAGCAGGTAGGTTATACGGAGCTAAATGTTTTAATTTGGAATTGGAGAAGAGGTTTTCTTTTGGCTTTGTGAGGTTTTTTTATTTGATTTTTAGATTAGGGGATTCTTGTTGAGGTTTTCTTTGGCTTATTCTTGTAGTAGGTAGGTTTTTACTCGTTTAATTGTTAACTATTTCCTTTCTTTTGGTTGACATATAAGGTACAAACAAGTGACGATAGAAGCTTTATGATCAGTAATGTGATAAGGAAACTAAGTATTTGCGGAGTACCAAAAACAGCTTCATTAATATGTAAGACAAGCAAGACACATTAGGTGGTTGATTATAAAAAGTGCTAATGATTCTGTTGGTGAGATCCATTCGCGCAGTGAGAATGAAGCAGTTAACAAAACGGTCGAGGGTAGCAAATCATCAGATGATGTCTTTATAATTGAGACATCATGGGATGGAATCATTAGATTGGCATGCGAGTCTTTTGCAAGGCGTATGATTGAAAGAATCCAAAGTACCTTCCTGGTATATGATGGGATTGGAATGAACTCTAGTATTCAAGTAGATGCTACCAAGTTTCTCGGTGACTTGGAAGATGATGTACCTGAATATGTAAAGGCTGTGATAACTGAGTCTCTTAGAAATCCTTCAGAATTACTTCAATCAATCACTGCGTACACATTGCACTACACCAAATTGATCCGTAGGGAGACTAAAAAGATTGACATCTGGGCTGATCCAGAGCTTTTGAGGTAATATTTTTTTATCTTCAAATCATTATTCCATTTAGGTACAATTATGAGAATGATATAGTAACAGACCCTGCAACACGGGATGCAAGTTCACCTTTACTATATCAGGTTTATGATAGTCCAAGGCATGGTACAGATCTATCCTTACCAAGGAACTTACAATCAACTACTTGAAAGACAATTATGCCTTCTCCTTATATGTAGAATAATATAGAGTATGCTATTGTAGTTGTCCGTTATTTTTCATATTAGAGATTACTTATACTTATTGTTTCATATCTTGTATTTGGTTATATTTTTTGAAATTTTATTTGTGATTATCTATCAGAGGAGACCTTATAGCCATTTTCACATTCATTTGTTTTTTTTCCCTTATTTGCCACTTTTTCTAACTTTATGTATTTTGTTACACTGTTTTTTGCGATTAATGTTTCATGTGCACATTTTGATTTTTTTTTTCATTCATAAGGTCATCCCTTTTCATATGACATATTCATACATATAATAAAACTTTAATCTAGATTATTAGGATAGACTGCTTAATAAAGTGATTTGGGGTTTTTTATTATTTATCATTATGGGTTCTACCACTAGCTATTTTCAAGTGATCTCACCAGTTATATTTAAATTAGAAGTTTTTTTTTGTTATTTTTCACTATTGTCACCACAAGCATCTCTGTGTTGCTATTGTAGACACACTGGTAATCTTAGCTTAATGAAGAAAGAATGATAAATATTTAATCAAGTAACTTCAAAATCCATTAAAAAATTTCTTGACCATAAGTCAAAGTAAGTCTTTTTTAAAATTACTACAATAATTCAAGAAATACATACTCGATGGCTGAAATATAATATCAACTATTCTAACAAATATGGTACTTGCGAAGAAGATGGGACTCTTGCCTTTCAGTGATTTTCATAATGATCCATGGCAAAACTATTTAGATAATTTGGTGAGCAAAGTATACTCTAGTGAAAAAAAGCATAAATTTGGGGAATGGATGATGAACAAGGGTAAGGGATACATTTACTGAATATTATAAGTATAAGAGTTGTACCTTCTAATTAGAAATATTACCAAGTGATAGAATTAGTAGTCCTTTTTCTTAATAAAGCATGTTTGCAAAGTACTAATTCCATTTACAACCTATCCAAAATTACATTAGAAGATATTAAAATTGCTTGGAAACTCATCAAAGCTTCTCCAGAAAACAACTTACCAAACAAAGAAAATTAAGCATATGTTGGACAATGCTTTGGCTTGCTTATCATTCTCCCTCTTTTTAAAATTACTTGACCTTGAGTTGACTCGTGAAGTCTTTTGAGGAGAAAACATTGCATATCACCATATTACCATTAGGATATTTTCTTTGCCCTTCTTTTCTACCAAAGGGAAATCTTGCAAAGAAATGAGGGAAGCTTGGCATAATGAGTTAGTAGTAATAAAATCAATTGCTGCATGGAGAAGAATTTTATTAGGGATGTACTACTTGAGTTGTGATTGTGTTTCTTAAAACTAATAGTATAGCTTCCTCTACTTAATACATACATGTATAATATTTATTATGCTAGGAAGAACACAAATGTAAGCTTAGAATTTGTCTTCTGTAATTTTTCTTTTTTAATTTGTTTGGTTCTTTTGAACAAGAAACTTGGACAAGTAGAGATTGCTGTATTAGTCGTTGTAGTACACTAATTTCACAGGAATTAAAGTTTTTAGCTCTTAACCAAGCCCTTTTTTTTTAATCTCTCTTATTTTTTCATTAAAATATTTTATAGAAAAAAGATTATATGTTAATTTTACATCATCACATAATACATAGAATATGTGGGTACCTCAAAATAAAATTATTGAGTATAACATAATCTTTAAGGGTTGTTAACCTTTTTTTTATAGTTTGTAAGGTAATCTTGATTAAATCTATATTGTCTTTTTTGTTATAGAACATTAAATGAGTTAAGGTTGTTTGTAGTGTCTTTGTATGTATTATGTATATATGTATGTATGTGTTTGCGTGTATATAGTTAAATTTTCAATTTACATATTTTATGTAATTCAACTTAATATGCACTAATTGACTAAATTTAGTCATCCAAACTTATTATTAATGATTATATTGATAATATTTTATTAGTCAGTTACGTTAGTGAACCTATTGACTTTTTTGCAAGCTTATTTCTAATAAACGTAAAAGTTTTTTTATCCATTTCGATTAGTAGACAATTTTGTCATTAATCCTTGTTAAGTGATAACTAATAATTAATATTTGTTATTAACTGAAGTAACCTAGCTAATGTAAACATATTTCTATCAGGGGATATTAAATGCTATGTTTATTTTTTGACCACACAATTGTTCTTAAATTTTTTAATCACCTGTAAGGGTTATCTAAATGAGGAGTGGATTGAAATTATATGGATCAACATGCAGTTTAAAACAAATGGTTGGGATGGCTCAACTTGGTTCATATACTTGCCTTAAAATGATAGTTGATAGTTTGGGACAGCTTAAGACCTCTAAAAAATGGGGATTTTCGTTAACATGGAAACATATACTTGATTAACAAAATTCTCATATGGCCAATTGATTTTTAAATGCTTATTTTGTGATTTTAGCTTAAGATTTAAATCTTCAATGTGGAAAATTGTAACAAATATGATGGTTGGGTATGTTGTTATGCTTTGGCAAAAGTTTCATTGACGAAATCTTAAACTACAAGCTATGCTTATGTGAACTTGTGATTTAACAATGTGCTTAAATTTGACCTTGCCTTTAATAGTCTGCTCTGAAAAATTGGCCATGCATTAAAGATACTGGAAAAAAGAGTAGTAAATTTTTAGTTAAGGAGCTCATTGTCCATAAGATTTTCATGTTCTCATTTTCATTGTACATTTACACTCTGCATTGTGAAGCTTTTTCGGGTATTGCCTTTCCGAAGTTTTAATGAGATTGATGTGAAAGTTTATGGTACTGCTCATAAACAAGTTTGTTTGGTTTATTTAAAAGCCATATGCATGTCAGCTACCTTATATAGCCTTTTATACTTTTAGTTATGGTTATGAAGATATCCACATAACACTAAGGAAATTGTTTCAAATGGAAACACGTATGAAAATGCTTCATCTCATAGGAATCATGTTTTTGAAATTTTATTGTGTTTCATTTCAGAACTCGTAATGATGTACATCATGCATCCCATTTCCTTTCAGAATGCTGATGTCCAGTAGTTTGTGGCTACTGAAGATGCTCTGAACAAGGAAGCTTAAGCTAAAAGCATTAGCCAAAAACTTGTAAAGTGGTTACATGGAAATGGTGAAGTCGCAACAACAACACTACATTCTGGAGTCCAATCATAAAACCTTGGTAACACAAGGCATTTTGAGGTGATGTGACCCGTGTGATTCCTTAAAATGGGATTTCTTTCAGAAAGTTTTAAAATTATAAGTTGGATCATCGCTATGTATCATTGATATGGAATTTTGTGAATTTTCTTTATTCATGTTTTTTTCTGATGCTAAGTGCTGTCAATCTTTAACATGCCAAACTTCATTGAGTTGTACATATCATATGAGTTTTGAAATTATATATTCCTAACACCATATTTTTGGATATTTAGTGCTTGTTTTATGCATATTGCTTTTTTTATTAATCATCATAGAAAGAAAACGTATATTTTGTCAAAAAGAGTGTGTTTTTGTTGAGCATTTTCATCCAATTATATTCATTACTTTTTGAGTTCAAAAGTTAAGGATTTTGATAATGGTTCTCATTGAAATTTTTTGAAACTACATCGAATTATATCATAGCCTAGCTTATATTGTTTTTAACTTCAATTTGTAAAATGCATAAGCTAGCAACGTGAGGATTATTGCACTGTAAGAGTTTTATGTATGCAATCTTCCATTGCAATGCAGTGAACCCTTTCCTTGATTACATGGTCTTGATCACTCTGTATTATGTACTGTTCAGCTGGATGTTTGGGCTAAAGAAAGAGATGTTACTGGACTGAAAGCTAGCATTAATACATTGACATTTGAGGTTCCACGCTTGAACAAGTTGTATTTGGAGTGGAAAGAAGCAGAAGATTCTTTACAGAAGAAATGGAATAAAATTGAAGAGTTTGATTCTCGTAGATCAGAACTTGAGTCTATTTTGAAGCATGTACAATAAAAAAAATGTAAATGAGCATCGAGAACTAAATGTTTGAATATCATGACTTCAAAAAGATTCTTCAAATTTTGTAAAAATGTTAATAGTTATCTTGTTCAAGAATTCACTTATTAATAAACATTTTAATGACTAAAAGATTAACCAACAACTCAATATTACTTAAATTAAAAAGTTCACCATAGTTTTTATTAGAAAATTATAAAAATCCAAGTAACTAAAAGACACATTACATAGGGCCACTCAATTGGAAGGCTCTTCGACCTTTACATTTTGAAAACTTCTTGATTGGATGGATAAGATTAAAAGAACTATTTAGAAATTATAATTTCATTTGAAGCACTAAATCTAAATAATGATTTGATTGTTAGATTTAGCTCTTACGTACAGTTAAAACATTGACTGTGAGATCTCAAATTTATGTGATTGGACAGAGGGTCTAAATAGGTGTTTTAAAAATTGGATGAAAATAGAATCATTCGATCACATAATTGTGTGATTGGATAGCAAAAAGATTCCGTAATTTTTAGTAGAACCATGTGAAAGGGATAGAGGTTTTTAGTCTTACATTGAATAGATGATGGATTATTATGGCTTTATTAGATAATTCCTACATTGCACGTTTTTAATATTTTTTGGGTTTGTCTACCTCTTTCTATGCTCTAGAAATATGTTATGTTTGGATTATTGAGTTATGAATGAATCAAAATTGTTCGATAGGTTTGAGAGTTATTTTATCAACATTAAAAATGTTATTAGCTATATTTAGGACTTTTGTTCTTATTAAGAATTTTTGGTTATTTTTAGTAATATGTATTTTGTTGTTTTCATTATATAATTAATTTTTATAATTAAGATACTCTTTTTACAACAAGTTTTGGAAAGACAATTTCCAAAGGTATGATAAGAATAAAATGATTCTTGGATTGTAAAGATAAGATCATGATTTTAGAATCATAATATTTTTTTGAGATAATAAATTTAAACAAGACTAAATTTTTGTGCCTTGTATAAGTGATTTTAGTCAATCTTAACATGTAGTCAAATTTAAATTAAAATAACTAAAATAAAATTTGAAATAAATCTTTATGCTAAATTTAAACCATAACTCCTCTTCTTTTTTAAATTCTCTTGTGAACTCAAACATTAGCTTTTTTTTTTTTAAATTTAAAAAATTCTCTTAAACAAATTCAATAGTAATTATTAGGATTCACTATCATCAAACAAAGTTCCATAACTAATGGTCTATAATGTAATTAATTAAACCATCAAATACTCTATGAAATTATCACAAAACTATCACCTATCATTTGATAGTGATAGTCTCCATTCTACAACAGTTTTGGACCATTCTATCCATTTATGTCACCATTTGGTACCCACTTGCAATAATGTCTCATTTGCCTCAAGGCTTTACCATTCCGAAACTCCCTTTAGGACTAGGGAAAGTATTATTAGGAATATTAAATGTCTTGTGTGACATACATATTCACCTGGATCATTATTAATTCTATTAGAAAATTAAATCCACCTTCATGAGGTGACTAACGTTTCTTCATTAAAAAAGCATCATATAATCACTTCATAAAGCTTCTTTGTTCTCCTTCCTTAAAGGTACTTTCGCAGTTATCTGATTTGTCTCCCTCCTCCTCGCCTTTACATTAGTTTTCCATTTCAGTACCAATTATAATATCTTTGTTATTAATTGCTTTCCTCTAATTATTCTCCTTATTTGGTGCATAATTTTTATTTTATTAGATATCCATTGTGACAAAAACAATAAAAAGATTAGTATTTCTTGCATGTTCTTTTGCAAATGACTTCTATAAGCTTTTCAATAAATTTGAAAGAATAGTACTCCAACTGTTATTTTTTAGTAAATAATTCATATATTTCTAAAATCATTTGGCTTTTTTATTATGATTCCTTAAATGTTCCCTTAGAACAAAATTAATATTTTTTATAAAAGTTTATGTATTTTTTTATGACATCCTTTTCAGTTTAAAGATGAGTTATTATTTAGTATTTGTTTTCATTTGTTATACCACATTTGACTTCTCATCAATATTATTAGTTTTTTTAAATAATAGACTTTATGATATTATAAAATAGTACACATATGGAAATTGCACTTAATCACATTAAAAAAATTTAAAATGCATTTACAATTACTCAACAAATGTAAAAAAAATGTCTTGAAGTGTATTGAATATTTCTTATATATATATATATATGTATATATGTATATATACTTTTTTAGCAGAAATTAATTAATAAATTTTTTAATATATCATATTTGATTTTAATTTTTAGATTAGAGATCATAAACCATTTTAGGCCAAACACATTTAGTTATAATTGAGATACTATTCTTTTTCTTATTAAGAATTTTTCCAAAAGATCAAGATCCTCATAACAAAATAATAGAAAAAGACTACTACGATCGTACAAGATAATAAACTTGGTAAAAGAATAAAATAATTAGATTACCAGAAATGTAAATTATGCTTGATGAAAGTTTATTAAGAAATAAGTGTTTTAATTAAATCAATTATAATTAAACAAACATGAGAACTTAGCTTATTCGAAAAGAAAGTACATGTTATTAGCTTGATTATTTAAGCATGTACAATAAAAAAATTTCAAAGAGCATCGAGAACTAAAAGTTTGAGTTACATGACTTAAAACATTTCTTCAAATTTTGTAAAACTTTTATCAGTTATCTTGTTCAAGAATTCACTTATTAATAAATATTTTTAATGAATAAAATCACTTGCCAAATTAACCAACTACTAATTTTTATTTAAATTAAAAAATCCACAATAGTTTTTGAATAATAAGTTATAAAAATTCAAGCAACTAAAAGACACACTGCATAGGAGCCACTCAATATGAAAACTCTTAGACCATTCGATTATGAAACCTTCTTAATTGGATGGATAAGATTAAAAGCCCTTTTTAGAAAATAGGATTTGATTTAAACCGCTAAATCTAGATCATGATTTGATTGTTAGATTTAGTTCTTACATGCAGATAAAACAAGGACTATGAGATCTCAAATTTATATGATTGGACAAAGGGTGTTTTTAAAATTGGATGAAAATAGAATCATTTGATCATTAAATTGTGTGATTGGATAGAAAAAGGACTCCCATAATTTTTAATAGTTTTATGTATGATAATTACAAAAAATCTAATGGATTAACATGCTAACCCTGAAGAATTAAATTAAAATTTTTTGTAGATTAGCCACTCCAAAAATGTCGTTGTTCTTGACTCCAAAGACCACAGATTGAGCCATCAAATAGTATTCACTGTTTATGCCACCGACTTTACTCAAAAAAAATATAGTCCTTGATAAGCTCAATAAGGCTTTAATAAATACCTTGATCATAAAATTTTAGATATTTGAAAAACAAATTTATCATAAAAGCTAAAAATAGATCTCATTGAAATTAGGAAATTATAAAATATTTAAAAAATTAAAATCCATAAAAACTATTAAAAAATTTAACAAAATGAAAAATATTTATAAAAGTTTTCAAAACCATTGTTGTTCGACTCATGTTTAAGGTTGACATAATGAAGGCCTATGCAATTCCTAAAATGCTTTTACACTTTGATATTTAATCACTTTTATTTTTGATAAAGTGTTCTCTTTAAAACATTCATTAAATTCATAAAATGCATTACAAAGTTGCACAGATACATATGTAAAAAACGTCTTGTTATTGTTGATGAGATGGTTGTACCAATTTTTTGCATGTGTATATTAATTATTTAAATGTTATATACTTTGCATTTTAATAATTTTATTATGAATGAACTATTTCTTTCAAGTCTATTTAACTTTTCGTATGGAAGATAATACCAATTTGTTGCATGCATAAACTAATTATTTAGGTGTTATATACTTTTGATTTTAACAATTTTGTTATAAATAAAATAATTATTTTTCAAACTTATTTGACTTTTCATAGAGGATAATTTTGATAACCATGTTATAAATGATTTTTGATATGTTAAGTATTTAATTATCATAATTATTTTTATATGTTTATATTTTAATTACAATAATAAGATGTTTCTTTCCATAAGTTATTGTGCAACTTTGTAATGTATTGTGTAAATTTATCAAATATTTATAGTATAGTTTTATAACTACCACGTATTATTTATTATTTTGTTCATTGTTATTTAATTTAACACATTTTGCTTAGCCAAGTACTATTTGAATTAAAAAAGTTTTTAAATATTTAAATATTATTAATAGTGCTTGCAAATTTATAATACTATATCGATATAAAAACTCTTTGTTAAACATTTATTCTTAATGCATATCTCAGCTATATAGAAAATAATTATTTTCTATAATTTTTTCGTGTAAAATAAAATTTTTAAATATTTTTAAAGAATAATTTACATAATATTTTTCAAATGGTATTTTTATTCTTTAGCAATTCATTTCACATAACTTTAAATAATTTAATTTAAATTATAACATTTATTTTCACATGTTTAATTTTTTAAATCACTTGGCTTACATCACACAATCTAAATGTTTCGAAGCATTAAGACTTTCATATTTGCATAGTTAATATTAAAATATTTTTCAAAAACTTTCTTTTGAAAAAATCCAAAAAACATTTCTAAATTTTAATATTTTTCAATTAATTTTTTATTTTTGATATTTTCCTTTAAAAATTGTATTATTTTTTTCCATAACAAATTTATTTTTTGTTAAAATTCTTAGGAAAGGTTTTCTCAAAAAATGTTATTAATTTTCTTATATTTCCAATTTTCCAAGAATATAATATGAAAAATACTTTTTGTAAAAATATTATAGTTATAAATTATATCTCGTTTTGTATTTTTTTTTTAATTATTGATTTCTAAAAATTTAATAAATACTGGGTTGTTGGTGCTCATAAAATAACCATTTCAACCATCAAGCATCATTTGGTTTTTTTTGAGTAGAGGATAGATTTAGAAAAACGAGAGCTGCTCGATTGAAAATCTAGATGATTATATTACAAATTGTGTAATTACACCAAGGTAAATGATAACCACTTAGTTGATTTTAACATACAATATTAAATAAAAAATTTATGTGATTGAATCAAGGTAAATGATAAATACATGATTGGTTTTAATTTGAACCATTATTTCATAAAAATGAATAATTAGATAGCTAAATTTAATTCTTGACATTGAAGAAAGGAAGAGGAATCTTCAACCTTTCGATCTTGAAAATCACCAGATCGGATAACTAGATTTAAATCTACACATTTTTGTAAAGATGATGAAGATTTGAACATTTGAATATAATGCATATGGCTTCAAAGAATTTTTTTTAGATCTATGTGTTTTAGAAAAGCAAATAAATTTTAGATTGTTCTGTCTGATAGCAAAATCTAATAGTGCACATTTGCTTCAACATTTTTTAAGCGATATATGGAAAATGAATTTGTAATTTTTGCCCCACATTGTTTTTCTACTATGAGATAATTGTATATAGGCTTTACTATGCTTAGTAATATGCATGTAACTTGTTTAATAGTGATTCCATCACAAGGTACTACAACATGCATGTTCAGTAGATAGGCCTTGACTCAATACTAAGGAAAGTATTTGCTTTGGTTAGTTAGAACAATCAGTTTTTTCATTTATTTATTTATTTTAAATTATTGGAAGAATGTTTTGAAAGAAGTAATCAAGGTAAGATGATTTTTAAAATTATGAAAATTAAGAATCCTATGTTTTCCTAGATAATTAAATTAAATATAGATTTTATTGATAGAAAAGTTTAATTTTTGGGTTTTGAAAAAAATATTTTAACCAAGCTTAACATTTTAATTAAAATTAAAATTTCTAAAATTAAATTCAAATTAAATTTCATAATGATCGATTACTCCAACAATGATGCTATTCATAGGGTTTAACATTCACTATTTTAAAAGTTCTTCAAAGAGCACAAATACTAGTTTTTAAAAATCTAAAATTTTACTTAATAAAATTAATTAGAAATTCATAGGTGTTATCATCAAATAAAATATTATAATTAGTGTTTAACTCAAAAATAACAATTTTAAAGGGCATGATATTGTGTGATCAAAATGCATATTAAATTCATGTCTTTGTGTTAACATAATTTCAATTCTTGATGTTTAAATATTAAACTTATGATTTAAATATTAAGATTTTAATTATTGACTATTGTTTAGTCATTTATTCATAACCTTCTTTTATGATAGAGATTGGCATTTTTCACTTATATAAAGATCACACAATATAGTACCCCTTACCACGAGTAAGGCGAATATAAACCTGTGTCATTTAAGTATTAAGAACATTCTTATAAACATATACCATAATTGAAATTTGTGTATAATATCATTTTTTAGTCAAGATAACTTTTTTTATATTATTAACACAATGACACAGCTTTTTTCACTAATCTATAACTTTTTATTTCTTACATATTTCAAAGTTCATTTTTCTAAATAGATATTTACTGTTATTACATATCTTTATCTATTTTTTTTTGTAAAATCTTATAATTGTTTTGTTTTTTTTTATTTCTAGACGATTAGTGACCTCTTTTAATTTTTTTATCATTTTTGTTCTCAGATTGCACAAACATAAAAGTATTTTTTAATTAATTATTTGTTTATTACTAAATGATTAAATGGGTCTTTATCTGGCAAGTTTTGATTTTTTTAGTCCCTTTTATTTTTGCATGACCTTTGTAATTTTCATACATACACTAATACATTAAGAGAGTTACAATGTCATACGGTCAAGCTGACAATTTTTATTCTTACGTTTTTTAATTGTTTGAGATATTCTGTTGAAAAAGTTTATATATTCATAGTACATTCTGTTAAGTGCTATATATAATGTTTTAAAATTATAATTTCATTCAACATTCTATATGTATATTAGATTGTAGTTAAAACTATCCATAAATGATTTGTTTTCTTTTTCTTTTTCTTTTCACTTTTTACAAAAATATTTTCATTCCTTGTAATTATTATTACTATTGCTTTATTTTTAAAATTTTCAAACTTTACTTGTGTTTAATAATTTGTATTTTCTTTTATCACTTAATATTATTTCTTGTCAATGAATATTTTTTTAGATAATTATGACAAATTATTAAAATTTCAAATATTTTTTGTTTTTTTCATTAATATATTTTAGAATTTCTAATTTAAGGTAAAATAATATTTGACATTTGGTGAAAAAACTGTATGGATTATGAGTACAAGTATTCCGTTTGACATATTATAAATTAATCTTTATTTTGTAATGACGTGTTGAAATAAACTCTACAACAAACACATACCACATCTCGAAAAACCGAATGTTACATAAGATAAACCATATTAAGGGCTCATCGATTTAATCATATGCCTTATTTATATCCATTAGTAGAATGATTAAATGTAAGGCAAATATGACTATTTGTTTTGATATTTTCATGACATTTTTACCTCTAGAGGTATTCTATTTGTAACATTTTGTATTTCTCTACAAATGTTGAGCTTTTCTTTGTAAATTTTTTAAATTATTCTTACGACAATTGTTTGGCAAATAAATTGTGTTTTTATTTGTTTTAAAAATTTCAGCATTTGATATCTTAATGATTTTCCTTTATGATACTATTTTTTTGAATATTTTGAATTTTTCAAATTTTAATAAAAGATTTAATGATCATGATTATTAATATAGTATTTTGTTACGAAATCAAATAAGTATTTAGAATATTTAAATATTTTTAATGATTTTGGGTATTTAAATATTTTTTAAATAATAATTTAATATTTCATAAGCTTTTATGAACATTTGTTTTTTAGTTATAATGACAAATTTGTAAAACACATTTAAAATAAAGATCTCTTTTTGTGATAGATAATTTTGAATGCTTACTATTTTTTCATTAAAAATAGTTTTCACATGTTGTTAAGGTAATTTTAAGTTTATACTCAAATAATTTATTTAATATTTTAACTATCTTTTGAAAGATTGTTTTATTATAAAATATCATTGAATAAAAGAACTATGATATTTTTTTAAATATACTATAGAAGAGAAATGTTTTTTCTTTTATAGTATTTTATTAAATTAATGTGCTAATTCTTTTGAACAACTGTACTTCCTTTTACCAAGATTTTTTTCCATTTTATTTTTTTTATGAGCATTTTTATTCTGAAAAATATCAATATATTATTTCTTCTATATGTTTGAAATTGATATGTCACCCAATAAATTTTAAATATTTAATTATTTTAATTATTTAATTTTTTTTGTTGTGTATTTTTGCTAATATTATTATGACGACATGTTATATTTTCAAGAAATGTTTTAGTTAAATAATATGAACAATAATTTCATTAAAATTTTCTTTTTTTAAATATATGTATAATTTTTTTGATTTTGTACTTTGTTGTCAATGTTGGATTTTTTGTAATATTTTGGTAGTAAGGTAAATTTTTGAAATAAATATTAATTCCATTATTTAAATGTTCAAGATGTAATTGTCTTAATAGTTATATTTAATTATGCTGTTCGAAACTTGTTATATCTATGTCAACATACTTTTTTATCGTTTTAGTTTATAAAAGAATTATTTAATAATATATTTTATATTTTTTTTGAAATGTTAAATTTATTTTCCTTACCAATTTTATTTTATTTAAAAATTTTCTATAATAAAATATTTTTGTGATTGTATTGACCAAAAAACATTTATAAAATTTTATGCAAGTAGCTTTAAAAATTATAAACTATTTTTAATTATATGATTTTTTATTTTTTGTACTTTTTATAATTTTTATTTTCATGAGAACTTTTATTATGCACTATTTAATATAATGTATTACCTTTGATGATCATTGTTTTCACTTAGTTTTTTAAATTCATTTTTTATATAGTATTTCTCATTTAAAATTCATTAGTAGTGTTGTCTTGGCAACTTATTTTGTGAAAAATTTATAACTCATTTAATATTCTATATTACTTTTTTTAAATCATTGTGCTGCAGTTTTCTTTTGCAATAAGAAATTATTAATTTTTTTTTATCAAAAGAGATATTTTTGTTAGAAGATTTAATATTCTATTTTAAAATTTTATCTATAAGATATTTTACTTTTTTATTATTTTCATGTTTAGACAATTATAATTTTGCCAACTACTATATCACATTAAATCTTGTTTATCTTTTTGCTGATATGTTATATTATTCTTATAAGGGCAATATCTTAATGTTCTATCATTACTTTTTCTACAATTTTTAATAAACTAGAATGCTTATCATGATTGGGTAACTGAGAATATTATTTCTTTCTATGTAAAGAAATAATTGTTAATATTTTTAGTAATGTTTATCTTAAGTATTATGGTTTTTTTGTACAATTAAAATATAGCCAACACATAAAATTTAAATATAAGTCTTAAATATATTTAAGATAATTAAAATTGTTTAATATTATTGTCATGTCTTTGCTTGTGAAAAATATATTTTTGTATAATACGAGTTTAATAAGAAAATGAATATAAAAAAAATTCTAAGAGCATATATAAAAAGATGAATAGATAACAATATCTATTATTGTTGGGCATTTAAAATGTCCAGTATATATGCATAAATTTTCAAAAATATATTGTTTGACCATAAAGTTAATAGGAAATACAAAATTTAAATAGAAAGGAAATTTTAAAGTAAAAAAAATAATAAGTGATAAGACACATAAAAGATGACAAGAAGGTCAACAAAATTTTTGCTATAAGTTAATAAAATACGTATTCTATTAAATAATTTAACTAAAATTTTGGGAAAGTAAGTAATATGATTTGCCAAATGTATATGAACTTCAAATTATTTGGCATAACTTTTCAAAGAGCATGAAAAAATGTTTTTATAAAATAGTAAAATAGTTGAATAAGAAAGAATGGTTAACAAACAAATACTTAAAATTTTAAAACAATGTTATATTATTTTAAAAAAGTTGTTATAGATGAAAAAGTATAAAAAAAATATGTCGTTACAAATAGGAAAGCTGGAAATATGTTTTGTACAAAGAAAAAAAGGCTAAAGCAAAACATAATTGTCATATAATAGATAAAATTATTATATTCATGATTATACAAATTAAAAATTATATTAGATTCATCTAATTATCTAAGCATTTTGCCTATTATTTAATCATTGGAGTTATCTAGATTTCTCAGGCTTTTCCAAGTCTTTTATTGTGATTAATTTATTCAATAAGTATGACTACATGAAATAATTATGGTTATATCATGTGTAATTTAATGCATAAAAAATGTCTATAATACATACCTTGATTAAGTCCAATATATGCACAATCATAGCAATATGAAATCACAATTGATCTATTGTAGATTCCACAAAGCATATGATATTACTAAATAATTAAGCAATATACCATTTATTAATTAATTTTCACTTCCATATTATAGTAAAGAAATTATGATTTTTATTGTGTTGTCATTCCAAATTAAAATACATAGATCAACTTTGTAGATTGCCTATATTATTTATAGTAAGGGTTTCTATTTTCTACCATCCATCTTTTGCTAGAAATCATGAAAAAGATATGAATATTACTTTTTTCTTTCAATGGGTCCACCATATTTGAAGCTCGTAGTGCATGTCTTTCTTTTAGTGACATTCCAATGTGCTTACCTTGCTTTAATTAAATTAGTTAGATCATCTTCGGCTCATTCGATTGGGTTAAAAATGTTTTATCGAATAATCTATTGACCCATACAACTATTTCATCAAATATTTTCGAAAATTCAATGAGTGAGAAAAAATAATCATAAGCAAGTAAGATCAATTCCAACCACATTCTAATTCCACTCCATGTTCTTATTTTACTATCTAGTCCATAATCAAATTGTCCCAAACTAGTTGAAAGATCTTTAACACATTTCTTTGCCTTACAACAATGAAATAGAACAAAAAACTAATATGATTTATATAGTTCTATAAGCACTCTACATAGTTTGGCATAATAAGATGGCATGAGTTTTTGCAATAAAAAGTTTGATTCCATATAGAATATTTAAATAAAATGCTTTAAATTAATTTTTAAATAAACTTGACTACATCTTTAAAGTGATTATTAACAAATGCTCTAAATTGATTCCTTAGACAATTTTGTTTAAGAATTCACTTCTTTATAAAAATCATTAATTGTAAAAAATATTTGTCAAATTGATTAATTAGTGAATAACAATAAATTGTAAAAATCTCAATATCTCAATATAACTTTTATAAAAGCTGTTATGTAGAATCTACTCCAATAGAAACCTCCTTAACCTCTTTATCCCAAAATGCTCGATTAAACAACTAAATTAAATAAGCACTACTTAGAAATTAGAATTTTACATGGATTATTATATTTGATTTGGGATATGACATTCAGATTTAGATCTAATGTTTAGATCAAAAAAATATGTGATTGGATGACATACCTAATTAAAAGTTTAAAGGTGGATGTGAATACGATTATTTGATCACATAATTATGTAATTAGATAGCAAAATAACTCCCATAATTTTAATTAGAGTTGCATGAAACAAATATAGGTTTTTATCCATCATTGCATGAACGATGGATCATTATGGCTTAATAAGAATTTTCATGCATTATGTAATAAGTTTATTGCTTGGAGTCAGTTACCCCTGGTTTACTCTAAAGTGATTTCCTCTATTTCTATTACATTCATACTCAATTAAATCTTAATTCGTGAGTTAGATGCTAATTCAAAATTGTTCAAAGGATTTTGGTGTCATTTTCTTGATCCAATAAGTGTTCAAATTGTATTTTGTTTGGTCACCTTTGCATTTGATGGGTTCGGACCTAAATGCTTATTATTTTTCCTTAATGGGTTTGATAAGAGTGAATTAGACTTAATTTTGTTGAACAAATGATGTATCCCTTAAGATAATGAATTAGGGGTCTTCAGTGTATGTTGAATTAAAAATGATTCAAGGATTGAAGACATATGTATCCAATTTGTAAAGTTTTTTTTGTTGTAAAATAGAATATTACCTTATTGATCATAAATCACATTTTCATGCACTTTTAAATCCCAATTTAAGTATTCCATAATGGGGTTTTTTTATCCTTTATAAATGATAAGGGATAGAATCCATCTTGATTTAACCATCTAGAACTAATCTCTTTTTACAGTCTTTGATCTATTAATCCATAACCTCTCTAATGAGATCCAACGACGCCAATCGATCCTACCTAATGGCTAATGCCTTAGTCATTATTTGAGCTATTGCATTAACCAATTTGAATAAATATTTTAGGTTATTTGGAAGAGCTTTTTAAGCTATTTGGAGGCATCATTTGAAATGACATTTTCTTTACTTTCCAATAGCTATGATCAAATTATTGTGATATAAACCTAATTACTATTCATGAAATACATAGCATGAAACAATATTTGAGATCTAAAGAAAGCACAATAGATATTCTGCTATCATAAAATCTTTTAACAACAATTATAACTTAGATTTTTGCAAAATGTTAATTTCTTTCAGCTAATTTTAACACCTCTAAACTTTCAATTTCTCACTATCGTAACAATTTTAAGCTTATTAAGAATTCTTTTACTAATCAACAAGCATCAAAAGTTGTACAAAATTATCATAATTTCTCCTTCTTGTTGTATTTTTCCTTTGTCATTTGGATTGGGTAGCATAATTTTTATGAAAGCTTAAGTTTAGTTTGATGTCATAAAAATCTAAGTTGGTAATAAGCTCACAAAATCTTGTGTTATAGTTAAACCCATAAAAGCTAGTACCTTAGAGATAACTCGTAAGAAGAAACTTTAAGATGTAAGGTTTTTGACAGTGGTAATTGTTTTGACTTTTGTCGGGGGTAGATGTAGGTTCCACTTTGAAAGAAATTATACAAAAATTTCATTATATTATTTTTTTAATCCTTAAAAAAATTGAAATATATAAAATTAAATATTTCCTAGAGATAAACTTATTTTATTGAAGAATGTTTAAAAAATAAATATAATATAAAAAACATAAACTATTTTAACATTCATAAATCAACCCCTCATGTGGATTCATATACTTATTTTTATTTCAATTAGTATCAAAATAGGTTCTCTGAAAAACAAGTGAGAATGACAATTAAATACCAGAGCACTCAATTACCTTTATTGTGGCATATCTTCAAGTAAATTAAAAAAAGTTATGAACTTATACACTCTACATGAAGTTTTCAAAAAGTTAGAAGTAATTTATGGAGGAACTTTGTAAGTTAAAGAAATAAATTTAAATCTTCTCATGCATTATTATGTGCTCTTTAGAATAAATTCAAAAGAAACAATAAAGAATATTCTTATATGATTTACTAATATTACAAATAGATTAGAAAATCTTTGAAAAGTGTTTCTCAATGTTGATCTTTTAAGAATATTAGAAAGTAATCTACCCAATGAGTATTATCCTCTTACAAAAGCAATAAAGGTAGTCAAAGACATAACAAACTAACATTTAATGAGTTAATTGGGGAACTATTAATGACAAATATTGAGATTAGTTGATGAGTTGGAAAGGGGGACTCTATAAGTAAGCAAGCATGGAGCAAGGTACATGGAACTAGAAGCCTTTAAAGCTAACAAAGATAATATAGATATGACATTTATCTACTCTATCAACTTGGAGGAAGAGTTAAATCTTCATGTTAGAAGTTTAAATAAATGGTTGGTAAAACATTTTGATAACAGGAATTTGCAAAAAAATACAATGGAGAAGATGGAGACAACAAGACGCTATGATTGTGGTGAAATTGACCATATTATATCAGATTATCCACAACTAAAATGCATTAAAAAGAAATAAAAGAATGAAAAAGAAGAAATATTTTCAAACTATTTGGAGTGCTTGAGAAGAATTACACTCGAAAACTTCATGTAGTGAGGAGCACAAAAAATATGCTTCATGGCGAGTGATAATGAATCAAGTGCATGAAGTGAAGAATAAAAGATTGAGATAAGCTCTTGGCCTCCTAAAGTTTTTTTTTAAAAAATTACATAGAAGTTGTTTGTCTTTTAAATTATTTATATCTATAAATAAAAATTTAAAAAATATTTTATAAAGAAAAAAATGATCATTTTTTAATGAAAGGAGATTGAAAAAAATTATATAACGAAAATGATTTCACGATCATTAAGAAAACTTCCTTCAAAGAAGAAATTATGAGTTTCAAAACAAATCTTTATTCTATTCAATAAGCAAAATTTTCTAACATTTCACATGATGTTTACTTTTCTAACATAAATATATGTCATCTTTTGAATATGCCTAATATTTCAAATATTACAATCTTTTATAGTTACAAAAAAGGTCATACCATGAAGGATTGTCAAATTAGCAAAAGTAGTTCTCGTTCAAAGTCTTGTTTCAAATGACTAAGCCAAGGTTGTATTGATTCCTAAGGTTAGAGAATAGATAATTTGAAATAAGTTGCCTTCATATCAATTTTCTAGGGATAAATTATTTTGGAAACATTCAAAGGTTAAAGGTAACGTACTTTAGAATTATGCTTATAAATAAGGAAAATAAAAGTTACATTTTATGATTCCTAAGTAAAATTTCACAATTCACAAAGCCTTACATAGAGAGAAAATAAAAATCAAACTCTTGGGAGCTTGATAATAGATGCTCAAGACATATGACTAGACACATATCAAAGTTTATCTCAATAAGATGTGATCAAAAAAGGTGGGAAACTATAGAAAAGTTTAAGATGAAGATAATCATACTTTGTCACGTGTGACTTTCTACATTAAAGAAAATAAGTAAGCTAGATGTAGTTAAAGATCTTCCTATGCAAAATAAAACTAGTTGAAAATTGTATGAACCTTTCAAAAAAGGAAGGCAAATTAAATATTACTTTTAAACCTAAAAATGACTTAACTGCTAATAGATCTTTAAGGATAATTTATTTAGACCTTCTTAGACCCATAGAACTCTAGAGTTTATGTGAAAAAATATGGATTTATGATTATTGAAGATTCTTCTAGATATAATTGAGTTATATTTTTTAAGAAAAAAAGTTAGACATTTGAAATATTTGTTAATTTGATGAATAAGATAGGAGAACATACCTATCTCAAATTAATTTGTATTCGATGTGATAATGATAACAATGTGAAAAATAATGGTCATCAATTTACATATCCTTATACGCATCCATAAAATAAAATTATAAAAATAAGGAATGAGACCTTGATAGCTACGGGTAGACCTATGTTAACCAAATACAACTTACCAAAATACTTTTTGCCCAAGGGAATTAACACAACAGTTATGTAATAAATAGAATTAATTTAAGTTTTATACTTAAGAAAACTTGTTATTAGTTATTTAATAATAAAAAACTAAATGTTAATTACTTTCATGTTTTTGTATAAAAATACACCATTATTAATAATGGATGGTTAACTTGAACAGGTTTGATGAATAAGTGTGCCTAGAAATTTTATCTGATACACCTCTTTTAGAAAAAGTTATAGAGTTTACAACATAGATACTCAAGAGGTAGAGAAATAATGAATATAGTGTTTGATGAGTCTACTTATAAGATAAATACAAAAACTTTTGATGAATAAATAATATACATAAGGAACTTAAACTTGAGTGAAGATGAAGGTGAAAGCAAAAGTAAAATAAAAGTAAAAGAGATAGGTCATCAATTACCTAAAGATTTGAAGTACGAAGCTTCACATCCAAAAAAATAAATTATTAGAAAAGTTAATTTAGGTGTTAGGACTAGAGCTTCTATGAGAGAAATTAATCATAGTGTATTTGTATCTTCATATAAATAGTATCTATGATAGGAGCACATAAGGTTGATTATTAGGTTCATATAATAAAAGATGAGTCAAATCTATTTGAGAGAAACAAAGTGTGGGAACTAGTATTTAGGCCTTATGATCAATAAGTGATTGAAACTAAAAAGATTTTTAAATATAAATATGATGAAAATTAAGTGATCACTAGAAAAAAGGTAGACCTATTGCTAAGGGTTATAGCCAAGGTTATGGTATATATTTTGAGTAGTCATTTACACTAGTAACAAGACTAGATTCTATTAGACTTCTCTTTGCGCATTCATGTCATAAGAATTTTACATTATTTTAAATGGATGTAAAATACCTATTTTAATAGAAGACAATAAAAGAAGATCTATACGTAAAACCACCTCTAAATTTTGAGACCCATGTATATTGCCAGTATGTAAATAAGCGTAAAGAAATATTTTATGGCCCTATTGAAGCTCCTCATTTATGGTATCATAGATTGGGTAATTATCTTGTTAATAGTAATTTTAGAAAAGAGAAAAATATGTAAGCATCTTTGTCACTTAGTAGCAAGAGAGTTTTAGATAAGTATAATTGGTTAGATTAATTTCTTTTTGGGATTACAAATTATGTAATTAAAAGATAAGATTTTTATTTGGTAATGTATGTATTTAAAATATTTATTGAAGAAATTTAGGTATGAAAATATAAAACATTGGAAGATTCTAAAAAATTATTCAATCTATTTAGATTAAGATGAAATCGGGAACCACATTGATTAACTTTATGAAGTACTTCTCAGATCATCACTATATCATATAGTAAGTACACTAAATATCTTATTTACTATTATCTTATGTGCTAGATTGCAATAAATTCCTAAGCCATCTAAAGGTGATTGAGGTAATCTTTAAATATGTAAAAAGTATAATGAACATAGGCTTAAGGCCCCCTAAAAATTCCCTTTCATGAGATTTTATAAGTTTCATAGATTTATACTTTCTATGCACAAGGGTAGATAACAAAAAAACCTTAGCTACATGTGAATCATTAGGAAATATTTAATTGGATGGTTAAGAAAGAAGAAAAAAATGTAGAGGTATATTGACCATAGATGCTGAGTATGTAGTGACTGAATCTATGTTACGAAGTGTTATGCTTGAGATTA
This sequence comes from Vanilla planifolia, assembly GCA_023846275.1. NCBI lineage: Eukaryota > Viridiplantae > Streptophyta > Magnoliopsida > Asparagales > Orchidaceae > Vanilla > Vanilla planifolia. The sequence goes on along the minus strand of JAIUJO010000015.1, from coordinate 8,678,531 downwards.
TAATTTCAAGATTATGGTTTAGATGTCTCACATATTTCCATTAGAATTGATAAAATTAGTGCCTTAGATTGAGCAAAGAACTAAGTTCATCATTCTCATAGCAAACACATTGTGTAAGATATAATTTATAAGCGATCAAGTTGCTAAAGGCTTAGTTAAGTTCATTATGTTTCTATCAAACAAGAATTGAAAGATATATTAACCAAATTCCCTACAACTGATCAATTTCAAATGCAAAGACAATGATTAGTTGTTATCAAAATAGTATAAATTATATCTCCCTTTTCATAATATTAAAGAGGGAGAATAACCACAGTTTAAATAAATGAATAGGAACATGTGGTATGGGAGAATGAGTTAAGTTGGAGCAAAAACTTTTCATTTTTCATATCACATATCCTTATAATATGTGATTTTTACTTGTTATTTTTTATGTAAATATTTATGTCTTTTAATCTTCAAAGATAGTGATAGTTAAGTTACCATTATGTTTGACGAGTTAAGCCATAAATTTTTTAACTTTTTATTTTAATGGGCTCCTTTAGTTTGAAGTAGGTTTAGTTTTAATGATCAAACCTAATTCCTTTGAAGATGGTGAATTAACGGTCTCTAAAATAACTTAAAATGTTTAAGCGCTTCAAAGATTAAAGACGTGCACATCAACTTTGAAAAGGTCTATATACCTATTATAAAATAGAATTTTAGCAAATTAACTATAAGATACATCTCCATCCATCTTACTTTCACATTCTAATTTAAGAGTTCACTTGCTCATCTTATGAATGATTTAAGAAAATTATAAGATTTCATTTCTATCTGAATCTCCTTTTCTGATTAAATCCATGTAAAGTATCTTTGCCAAAGTTCATGTCAATTGTTAAACTATTAATAAACAAAAAAATTAATTATGTTAAATTTTCTTAATTAAAAAAATTAAGTTACAACCAAAACAATCGAAGTGCAAAGCACTTCGATTTACCAAGACTAACTTGGTCTGTAACATCAGGTTAAGGAACCAATTGATAACCAGCAAGAAAAATAGTGAGGGTGCAACCTGGACCAGATTAGGATAAGGTAGAGATTGAAAGGGATTGATCCTGAATTTAGTATGCAAATTCATTCTCATCGAACCTGTAACCATGAAATGACCTATAAACATATGAATGTCCTAGATGATGAAATCCCTAATATAAAAGGGGGAGCGAACCCCAATTTGGCTAGCATTATATACTCATGAAGATTATTATAAAAAGAACACAAATTTTCTTTTCAACAATATGGGACTAACTTATGCCCAACAACTCAATGGTAAAAGCATGCTTTATTTCTCATCATTCAAGGTTTGATCGGATCATGAACGTTTCATCAACTATGAGAACTTGATCCTAGCTCAAAATTAGATGGCCAAGATGATGTTCGACTTCTTTGAAAATTTTTTATTATTTTTGCCTTTTGAAATAATCTATCATTGAATCGAATGACTCATCTTTCTCTACTTTTCAAACCAACTAATGAGAACTTTTCCAACTTTTTCATCAATGAATCAAATGATCCACATCTGATACTACTAGATTAGTTGGCTCAATTCTTGTTCGATATCTTTATGGAAAGGCATTTTAAGAAAGTCTTAAGGCTTCTCTATATTGATCTTAAGCTATATTGCATGTGAATTGGTTGTACTTATTTGTTATAGGTGTACAGTAATTTTTTAATTGTTATATAGATTTTTTAACAATTTTATTATAAATTAATCTCTTTTGATTTTCAAATTTTCTTCAGATTTCTTAAGGAAAATAAATTTGACAACAAAGTTTTAAGTAGTTTCTCACATATTAATTATTCAATTGTTATAATTATTTTGACATATTTTAAAGCTCATTATCTTTGAATTTTAGTAATAAGATTTTTTTTATTATGTTATTGTGTAACTTTCTCATGTATCATGTAAATATATCAAATATTTTAGAAATATTTTTATAATGGTGATATGTTTTTTTTCATTTTTTATTTAAGCTTATCATGTTTTATTTAGCTAACTATTCTTTAAATTACAAATGTTTTAAAGAATTACATATTTTTCAATAGTAATAGATTATTTATTTACTATGGCAATAAGAAAACTCTTTGTTGAAGCATTATTCTTATTGCTTATGTTATTTATATATAAAATAATCTTTCTTTTATTATTTTTTCTTACAATGCAAATTCTTTCAATGTTATGTTGTCCCAATAATTAACATATTTTAAACTTCTATTATATTTTTTTCAACTAACATGATTTCATGTAGCTTTGAATTATTTAATTTAGGTTAAAACATTTGTGTTCACATACCTAATTTCTTAAATTTTTTTTTGTCTTCGATCACACAATCTAAATGTTTAAAATTATTAAAACTTTTTTATTTATATATTTAGCATAAAAACGTTTGTTTTAAATTTTTTTGAGACAAATAATAAAAATTATTTCGAAAATTGAAAATTTTAAATAAAATATTAATTTTTTTTGAAAAATAATTTTTAAATATTATAATTACTTATAGTTTTTTTAAGGTTCATAATATATTTTTTGTATGTTTTAATATTTTTACAATCTTTTGAACTAATATTTTTAAATAATTATTTTTCAAGTGGCGAATTACATTAACATTTACCACTTTTTTATTTCTAAAATGTCATTTATGACACATGCACTAATGGAAAATCTTTAAGACGACAAATATTGTTTTAATATTTGATATTTATATGTAAAGAAAAATTTGCCTTTCACGATATAAATAATATATTTTCTACAAACTAATTTAATATTTATGATGTAAAGCTTTATTTTTGTGTATTATTTTATCGAAACAGTGTCTATGTTACTTCAAAAAGGAAAAATTATTTAGTAAGAAAATTTTATTTTTCCTTTATTCTTTTTTATATAGTAAACAAGTAACTAAATTGTAATTAGTATGACAATTTTCATCACATTTTATTGAAATTATTTTGAATCATTTTAGAAAATTTTATTAATCATTTTGCCTAAAGTTTTATATTATTTTTCTAATTATTTTATTTTATTTTATTTTTCTTTGTTTATTCTTCATTGAATCTTTTCTGTAACTACTTGATATATTGAACATAATGATTAAACTTTTAAATATGAATTTTCTTTAATAATAATTTATCTTTTAATTGTTTCAAAATTTTTGCATCATTAATTTTATTTATTAATGATAAACTATATGTTTTGTTATTTCTATTATTTTTTTCTTCAACTTTACCTTAACTACATTATGCACGTTGTTTTAAAATTGGGGTGCACGTATTTCATGATGATTTAACATTTTATTGTATCAATCTATTTTTATTTAAATGGTATTTATTTATAATTTAAATTATGATGTTTAACTAACAACCTTCCTTGATCAAATACTTACAATTTTAAAATATTTTGTTATACATATTTACTTTTATTTTTAAATTAATTTTATTTTAATTATTACCTTAAAATTATAGGCACTTGAAAAAATATTTTTTAAAATATCATCAAATTACAAAATGGTTTATCTTCATAATATTTCCATCTTTATTTTTTGATACACTAATATTTTTGCAAATATATAATGACAATATTTTATTTTAGAATTAGTCTTCACTCCGGTGGCAATATTATAAATTGTATGATTTATTATTTATTTAATTTTTTTAACAATGTTATGTTCATCTTCGATTACATTAGCAAATTTTTTATTAATGTATTTTTGAAAACATCATTTTTATTTGTTATTACTAATTAATTTTTATTAATTTAAAAATTGTAAAGCATAATTTCTTGGCAATTACATATTTTTACTTAAATTGAAATATTATTAATTTTTTTAAGAGAAATTTAGTGTTCAAAACAAATAAGATGTTCCTAATAATTTATTGATATATTATTTATTTTTCATTTCAGAGATAAGAAATAAGTTTTGAAAATCATAATATAACTTAAATATAATTTATTGAGCGTCATTAAGAGAATAAAAATGATTCTCGCATTTGATCAATTTACACGTTTTTTAAACTTTTTTTGAGTTAGACATCTCTATAAACATGCTAATATAATTGATTTGCAAGACTAAAAAAAGAATTATCGTTATATGTAAACGTCTAACAAATATAAATTGTAAAGAAAATGACAAAAACTAATTAACATAAAACTAGGAAAAGGAATATTTTATTGAAAATTATGAAAATATAAAATAATACAAACCCAAAACTTATTAAATTTAATAAACATATATAGCATTCACATTGTATAATAAATAAACAAACTAATTTAAATATCATTACAAATAAAAAAGAAAATAAAAATTAAAAAATGAAAAAAATTAAAGAAAATAATATTAAATGATGACTCAAAACATATAATATTAGAAATATATTCGAAACAAAATATCAATAAAATGCGAAAAGAGAAAATATTTTTCCAAACAAAAGTGAAATTAAAGTTTTTTTATGTCAAAAAATAAAAATAATAGATGCCACAAAAAATCTAAAATCATAAAAAAAAAATTGTGTACAATGGGTCATAAAAAATTGCACATTTATAGGAAAAAAATAAAAAACAATAACAAAGAAAAAATAATAGGACATGTAGTTTATCAAAAATAATTTAATATTATATTAACAAACAAATACATATCATACATAATTACATGATAGTGATTTTATTATAGATAAATATGAGAAAAAGATTTATGAGAAAAAACTTAGTTTGGGAATCTTACAAGTAAATTTAGATCATGCTCTTATGTTACAATGATAAAAAAAGGCGGATTAACACTAAATGAAAAGAAGCATTGTAATCATTGTGCTTCTCTGAAAATGCAAACTTCTACCAAAACTCTCTATGGAGGAGACATCAAATATTATTATAAAAATTTGACTTTTTGTTTATAAAGTTTTTTAACATGTTAATAGTAGAAATCCATGTAGTAGAATCCCAACCTTCATGAATCAAAAACATTCCTTATACAAAACGAACTGCAAAAATATAGTTAGTGCAAATTCAAAAAAGTAATAAATGATCATCATTAACTTTGTAATACAACTTTTTCATATATTAGTTAACCCAACAATGAAATTTCATATTTTATGTATCCATATTTTTTCGATATTTCATTGAGTCAAACATTTATTTTTAAGATGTGACTAATTAATTTATAAAAATAAATTCTTATAAAAAAGCAAATAAACATTATACTTAGTGTTATTTTTGAAATTCGAGGTAATAACATTTTTTGGAGTAACAAAAGTTGAACTTATTATTCTTTCAATGCTTTTGTTTGATAAAATTTAAGATAAATAAACTCAGATGGATATGTCTCAGAAATGTAACACTTAAAATTTATATTAATATAATAAGAAATTGAATTAGGAGGACATAATTGACATGTTGATGGGTTTAAGTTAAAATTGACTTAGGTGGATAAATTTTAGATAGATCTTAAAATTTGTATTTGTATTAAAGAAATTGAAAACTTGACATTTGAACTTATCATTGATGAAATGTAAAAATGAAGAGTTGAATAATAAGATTGATATTTTAAGTGATATAACTTAGATGGTCAAAATGTCAAGCACTTTACACAACTATGTTCTTCCAAAGTACAATATAACTATAGTTGTATAAATACATCACACTAATATTATGTATGCAATTTCCATAATTAATATCAATAGAATTAGTTGAGTCTTGTTAACCTAAATGTCTTCATGAACGTTCATTGAAATGGTTCAAAGTAGTGTAATAAGATTGGTATTTTTAAATCTCGTTAAGATAATCTCAAGTAAACAATAATGTACTCATTAGTAAAAATTATGGCTTCTCAAAAGAAATTTAATGTTCAACATATTAAGAGATAACACATAGTAATCATTTGGATTTTGATACCAGATTAAGAAATTTAATACATGAATGTGTAACATCAATCTTTTTAAGGTTTGAATATGGTAAAAAACCCATGTAACTAAGTCATAATTTGAGATGCTCATGTTTAGAATATTGAAAGCAAGGCATCACATCTTTCAAGATTGAATTTCTAATAAAACAACTCGAAATGGACAAAGATTTTGAAATTTAATTTGTCATAAAATAGAATCTAATCTTCCAGAAACTATATCTAATGTACAAATAGTAGGCTAAAGTTGGCATAAGATCTGCATCGAAATTTAGTAAAATTCTAATGAAATTGTTTTTGAAAATTTTCTATAAAAATAAGTTCAAAATAGTTTAAGAAAGTATTTGACACTCCATAAGCCATTTTCAATTTCAATTTAAATAGAAGAAATTAAGATGTAATTTCTTTTCCATGTTAATTATTTGTTTTGA